>CM037779.1:47386062-47423838 GCA_021229015.1 Solen grandis | reverse complement strand
CTTCATCCACCCACCTGTAATTAGCTGGACGTCGCTATATGACTAGAATATTGTCGAAGCGAGGGTAAACTCAAATAGTCAAGTCAAGTCAAATGAAAGGATGTTTCTTGTGTCATGGCCAAAATCTTACTGGCACACATTGAAATCTTGTATTTTCGATGCGTTTTTTTTTTATAAACTCCATGCAGTTGTGTTTGGGATCAATATGGTTTTTCTCGGACTTGAGAACGCAATCCTCTTAAAATCCGTTTCATCATGTGTTTTTTTATCCTTAATAGGCTAAATGAGTACCTGTTTTTCGTCTTATTTTTTTATTTCAACAACTGCATCATTGTAAACAAACGCTTACTGTCCTTCATGTTATGGTGGCTAATCTCTGCGCTTTCTGTAGTTTCCCTAAATTTCGGAAATGGGAATCTGACTACATACTTAATAAAATTCGCCATGTCATTTAGATATTACGGAAGCGTATTAGTGCCACATTGACACTTATTATTTTTTTAATTTTGACACTTTAATCTGTAAAATTTACAGTTTAAACTGTAAAATTCACACTTTTTTTCTGTAAATTTTACACTTTAATCTGTAAACTTCACACTTTTTTCTGTAAATTTTACACTTTAATCTGTAAAATTCACACTTTTTTCTGTAAAATTTACACATTAATCTGTAAATTTTGAAGATTAATCTGTAAAATTCACACTTTTTTCTGTAAATTTTACACTTTCATCTGTAAAATTCACACTTTTTTCTGTAAAATTTACACTTTAATCTGTAAATTTTACAGATTAATCTGTAAAATTCACACTTTTTTCTGTAAATTTTACACTTTAATCTGTAAAATTCACACTTTTTTCAGTAAAATTTACACATTAATCTGTAAATTTTACAGATTAATCTGTAAAATTCACTTTTTTCTGTAAAATTAACAGTTTAAACTGTAAATTTTACATTTTAATCTGTAAAATTCACACTTTTTTCTGTAAAATTCACACTTTTTTTCTGTAAAATTCACACTTTTTTCTGTAAAATATACACATTAATCTGTAAATTTTACAGATTAAACTGTAAAATTCACACATTTTTCTGTAAAATTTACACATTAATCTGTATAATTTCCACTTTTTTCTGTAAAATTCACACTTTTTTCCTGTAAAACTTATTTCTTTCTTTCTTTCTTTCTTTCTTTCTTTCTTTCTTTCTTTCTTTCTTTCTTTCTTTCTTTCTTTCTTTCCTGTATATATTATACATATATGTTGTATGTACATGCTGTATGTATTTGTTTTTATAAATATATTTGATGTGTCGGTATATATTGTACATATATGATGTTGGTATATGTTGTTTGTACCAGTATATTTTGTATGTATATGTTTTATGTATTGGTTTATGTTGTAGGTATCGTTATATGTTGTAGATATATTTAAGGTATATATTATAGGCTTATGCTGTAGTTAAATATTATGGTATATGTTGTAGGTATAAATTGTAGGTATATGTTGTAGGTATATGTTGTATGTACCGGTACATCTTGTAGGTACAGATATATGTTGTAGGAATGCAATGTAGGTATATGTTGTAGGTATATGTTTTGTGTAACGGTATATGTTGTAGGTATGTACAGTATATGTTGTAGGTATATATAATATGTACCGGTATATGTTGTAGGTATATATAATATAATAAGTACCGGTATATGTTGTAGGTATATTTAATAAGTACCGGTATATGTTGTAGGTATATATAATATGTACCGGTATATGTTGTAGGTATATATAATATGTACCGGTATATGTTGTAGGTATATATAATATAATAAGTACCGGTATATGTTGTAGGTATATTTAATAAGTACCGGTATATGTTGTAGGTATATATAATATGTACCGGTATATGTTGTAGGTATATATAATATGTACCGGTATATGTTGTAGGTATATATAATATGTACCGGTATATGTTGTAGGTATATGTTATAGGTTTGTATTTTGTAAATTCTGTAAAAGTAATATGAAATTTTGAGACTAAAATAGTGTATAATGCATAACTTGAATAATTTATTCATTAATGTAAAAACTATTTTTAAGCAGAAATAAATTTTGTAGCTTAATTTGCCAAAAACAAAATTGGGTGGTTAGGAACAAATATTCTCAAAGTTACAGGTTTTTTATTCGTTTCACCATATCTCCTCTTCTTAATTTTCTTTGGATGTTTCAGTAATACTAAAAGGTCGAAACCTATGTTATCCCCACTCTTTCTTGTATTTAGTCTGGTGTTTACTTTTTAGCTTATGCTGCTTTCATTACATGTCTTCTTCAATACATATCTCTTTACCTACCCACTAAAGATAACTGCAAAAAAAAAAAAAAAAAAAAAGATGAGGATGCCCTTGTCACTTGTCATAAAGCATCACCACTGGCAGAACTAAGCAAGCTATTAATTCAATAGGAAAGAATTTGGTCATTTACACGGCTCTTTTTATCACCGCAACATTTGAAACAAATGAAATAAAGAAAGATGGAAAAAACAATGTCTAGATATTTTCACCTCTGGATGTGCTTTTTCATATTTTCGTCGTGCGTATGAGCAACCTTATCTGCACGACCGTCGTGCCGATAGACACTGCCACAGATTAAAATGTAAAATTTACAGAAAGAAAATGTGAATTTTACAGATTAATGTGTGAATTTTACAGAAAAAAGTGTAAAATTTACAGGAAAAAGTGTGAATTTTACAGATTAATGTGTAAATTTTACAGATTAATGTGTGAATTTTACAGAAAAAGTGTGAATTTTACAGTTTAATCTGTAAATTTTACAGAAAAAAGTGTGAATTTTACAGATTAATGTGTGAATTTTACAGATTAATGTGTGAATTTTACAGAAAAAGTGTGAATTTTACAGTTTAATCTTTAATGTGTGAATTTTACAGATTAATGTGTAAAATTTACAGAAAAAAGTGTGAATTTTACAGATTAAAGTGTAAATTTTACAGAAATGTAATTTTACAGATTAAAGTGTCAAAATTAAAAAAATAATAAGTGTCAATGTGGCACTAATACGCTTCCGTAAGATATACAATAAACAAATGTATACAATACTACTTCCCAGTGCCTTGTCTCAACACTGCTTTCAATCTCAATAAGAAATATCTTTAAAAAAGATATTCGGCGTAGCTATGTAACATGTAAAACAGATTAAAACTATGATAAAGTTGGAAACTTAAGCGAAATGTTTATAAATACAAATATTATGGGAGGTAGTGTGAAGAATATATAACAAACCGGATTTAATTTACACACTTAAAATAAATAAATAAAAGATGATCTACTAACTTCCATCAAATATGACGCTCTTGTTGATTTTTTTAAGTAAAGACATATGTAACCAAGCGAAACCGAAAGATCTAAAATCGCTTTTTCCAGATCCGCACAAAAAAAACTGCACAACTTCTCCGCATTAGTTACTTCCCCTGAAGGCCGAGTCCACTGAAATAGGCATATGCCTGCTTCTTATTTAGTTGTTTTAAATCATATTGCAGAAGCAGCATTCCTAAATTGATATGGAAGTGTTTCATTTTTATTACTGTGTTACTTTTCGTGTTTTTTACTGAAAAAGAAGCCTGTTATTCCAAGAAGAAAGATATATACAACCTGAATCTCCCATTTTAAATTTGAATATATTGAATATCGCTAAAATAAATTATATCAGCCAATGGGCGTATTCGACTTGGGGGTTTTGTTGACTAACCTTTTTTAGTTACTTAAAATGTTTCATTCGACTGGTAAAATGTTGAGACTGTGACGTCAGACGCAGAAAATTCTCCGTTAATAATCATTTTCAAAATTGAAAACAAGTAGACATAAGCGATATTTGAAAAAAAGTATACTTATTCAAACAACTCGTCGTATATTTCTGCCAAACAGAACTCCTTAATTTCTAGATTTTACATCCTCAAGCGGAACTTGAAAACGTTCTGTGTAGAGATTATTAGATAAAAATAGAATAATGTCACGTGTCTTGAAATAAATGTCAGGCATTACCAATTTTATCATTTAGTTTGATCAGTTAGGTTCCCTGTAACAGAAAAAAATAATATTTTATCGCGATGGACACCATTAGCACTGTAGGCACGTGCCTACATTTTTTTCTGAGAAATGAAAAAATAAATAAATAAATAAATAAAAATGCTAATAAATGTTAAAAAAAACTTAAAGGGGAGTAGGTAGGTTTGTGTAAATCGAATGTCCGAATACAGATTTGCAGTGAGTTTAACGAACTTGTTGCAAAAAGAGGACAACGATCTGTTAAACGCAGTCGGGCCGGCGAAGCAAAAGTTCTTGCTCAGCTATAAAATGATGAGCGAAATGACATGGCTGTGTGAGATGCCCTCTAAGAAAAGGCTACAAACAAAGCCGTGGAATTTCACATTCTGCCTACGAAACCTAGGAGAGCAGCAAGGCAAAATCATCGGGCTAACCCGGATGTGGAAACAGTTTCAGACTAATGGAAAGTATTTTCATTGACTATTTGATACAGGGAATGTAAACTCGCATTTTGAAATTTAAAGACCGCTTCGCCGCACAGCATCTTCCGCTAAACAAATTGCAACATCTACAAAATGAAGTTCTTCCTGTAATTTATGCTGAATACGCCCAAGATCTCGACCACTCATTTGAAGTATTTGGTAACGGAATTGCAAGGTGAAGAGTTCGATGGAATATCGCCGAAAACAGGCCGGAACGTCTACAAGATGCACTCAGTCTCACAAACAAGTATTTGCATCCTTGGATCTTTAACAAGGGCTCGCATAAATGCGAGCTAGTAACGCACAGTCACGCACAAACTGTTTTATTTGAAAATATTTCAATTTGATGTCTGATACTGTTTTTTACTTCCCGACGAAACAAAGTCATTTTAATTTATAAGTAACTTCCAATATAACTAAATCTATATTTTTCTCCTAAATTGCAGTAACTTGACGTAATGTATATGAATTGGTTGAACATGTTTTATTTTTTCGGGTATTTAACCAAATAGTGATACATTTCGTTAAAGATGTTTAAATATGTGTATTAATAGGCACAGAATTCGGATTCAAATACATTGTTACTTGAAAATAAATAAATTTGGAAAGTTTTCATTTTGTTGCTGTTTAATTAAAATTGTTTTGCAACTATCATTTGACAAAGCCTTTGGTAAATATTGAAGAAATCAACCATTCTTAGCAGGGAAAACCTGAATGAATGTCTTACATATAGAAGTGACAATGCCCCAAAATGCGTTTTCGGCAATCTAAAGTTAAAAAATTATCCGGGGGTGGAGAGGGGGCAAGTTCCCGGATCCCCAGAATGGTGCCTACACATTTATTTAAGACCAGCAACGCCTCTGGATACGATGAAAGAAATCCTTATTCACATCTTTATGTTTTCAATTTCTTTGTAAAAATGGTTTTTGATATTAGCGACATCAATACAAATATCTATTCGACTGGGTTGAGTAACTTTTTTCTTTTCACATCTAACTCCGCCCATCGACCACCTTTCGTTCTCAAAGGAAAGTCCCAGTCGAATAGGCCCAATGATAGCATTGCATTTACTTAGGCTTCATTTGCATATCAACATTTGATTGGTTGAAGAAGTAGGTCATAATCAATTTAATACAGCTACGCCGAAAAAAAATGTAATGCTATATGCATTTAAATATAAATCTATATTCGATTGTATAAAAAAGGAATAAATGACAAACGTGAAAAAAAATCTGTAATAAGTTAGAGCTATATCACGTTTCTTAACACGCGAATCTGGGATCATCACTGCAGATGAATGGGGACAAAACATATACATGTATATGATATTTCTATTCAATGTTTCAGATGTGAAACCGCACGTGCAGTGTTTGAGAGAATCAATGAATGACGCCATCACCTCGGCAAAATGTTTTGAGAAATACGACATTATCGTCAATACAACCACAGAAGATTATACAGAAGGCATTCCCGAGAAAGTTATTATGTAAGCACACTAAGTGTGTGTTTGGGTGTGTGCGCGCGCGCCTTGTCCATTTGTAATATGTAATTAGTAAAAACTTTACTCATCACGTATTTCAAAGCACATTGTGCATATAAATCCCTCCAAAAAGTTTTTAGCTTGTACAAGTGCTTTGGAAATTATAGATAAAGATTCATTTATGGTTATGTCATCTTAATTTTTAGTGCGTTTTGGGCTGTTGCTTGCTCATTAGGCTTTACACGAGTAACAACATATATAAATGTAGGGTTAGGGTTTGTTTCCTGTCGTATTTTAACATTTGCTTTACATCTTTGTTTACAGTGCAGCGGTACAGATGGGATACTGTTTAGAGCCCGTGTTTCGAAACTGTGACAGCGGTATCGGTGATATATACCACTACCTGATAGACAAGTCAGGCGAGATGTTGCGAGACCCGCAGAAGGCCTATGTTTTCAGTGACGAGGATAGAAAGAATATAAACTCTACTCCCGGATACCAGTACCCCACCCTGCTGGTGCTATCATGTCTGACCTTACTCGGCAGAGAGCTGGTTTCCTCCTGGGTGTAGGATCGGAACTTCATGGCACCCCTACCAGTGGGAAAGAAAGCACCCTTGCTTGTGTAGGGGGTGTACAATGAAGTAAAAAACAACAACACTATCATCAGTTATCACAATGATAATCGTCATATATTATGCTTTTATGCCCCTTCCTTAGGTAAAATATAGTTCGGTCGGTAGACGAACCCTTTTATGAGTGACCACTACGTCAGTCTGTGTGAAAAAAAGAAGATGTGTTTTACAATCATTGTCTCATACTAAGTTAAGATCTGATCTTGTTGATGGCTAGTTTTGGATAGTAGAATCTCTGGTCATATATAAGTCTACACAATGTTGTGCAGGTCTTGGCCAAATGATAAGTTAAGATCTTAACCGTAATTTGATATAAACTTTGTAAAGCTTTGTATAGCTGCTATGCTGCTTAATAATGGAAAACCCCTATTTATTTGATTGGTTCCTTGATCCCTAACTTCATGTAGACTCGTTTTGCACATAGGCAAACAGAGCAGATTTAGATTCTTCCATGAGCTGTCTGATCAGGGTCTCCTCTGTTTACTCATACAGTATTGTAGATTCTTAACAGTCTTCCTTGCAAAGAAAAAAATTGTCTCACCTAGCCAAGTTTTCAAATGATTTTTATCTCAACTACCAAAACACTAGAGACATATCTTTAAATCTAATTTCATCATGGTGTTGTTCATGCAAACTTTGCCATAAAAATATTTTAATTAGCAATAAAAATGACAACGTTCCAATGTCATTGAAACATGATTATGTTATAATTGAAAGTAAGAGGGGGTACATCTTCTGACATGTCATTACATTCCATTTATACATCTATTAATTGTATCATTGTATTCTTCTTGCCTAGCTTTCACTTTATATTTAGTTTGAATTTTGTTGAATTTGATCTTTTTAAAGCGGTAAGGAATGTAATCAACCCTGGTATAGGAAGCAAGTCAGGCATGCTAAAGCTGATGCTAGATACACACTGCATGGATGTTAAAGATGTAAAAAGGGTGTAATAAAAAAGTTCCTTGTTTCCACTAACCGACCGACCCTATTTTTTTAAAAAAAAAATTTTTTTTTTTTTTTGACCGACCCTAAACCTTTTTTTCGTAGCATTCGGGCTATAATGTTTTACTGTCTTCGTCACTTCCCCTAAAAATAAGGGGGATGGAAAAACGGTCAAAAATAAAAGAAAAGTTCAGCCGACATATTGACCCTATTTTTTCAGAGGTGTTAGTGGAAACAAACACTTTTTTCGCCTAAATCTCCCCAGCCGGCAAGTTAACTGCTTCATAAAGGTGATCCTCATTACAGACTTTATCTTATATGCTATTTCATATCGAAGGTTTGAGGTCTAAAATGACATTTTGTAAGAATTATTACAATATTCGTTACATGTCCAGGGTTAGCGTTTGATGTTGTCTTCTAGGTCAGTATTTTATTTATCAGCATACAGTTCCATCATCAGTATTGTCTTTTCTGACAGAAATCCAATAAAGTTCAAATCCTTACAACTGTATTGTCATTAATCATTCTCAATATCCTATACAATTTATTTCTAAAACTGTCAATCTAATGTTGCTTTTGAACCCCAAAATTGGACCAAACCGTGTTTGCGGACTCTTATGTCACATAATTGAATGTTTTGAACAGTGATTTCCCGTATTTTTAACTTTCATTTTCTTCGATATATCATTTTATGATTATTTTTTGTTATTTTTTACAACGGTAAGGTTAATAGATAGATAATTCTTATAGGTTTATGCTAACTGATGATATACTTTTTTCTATCAAGGTAAACACATTCATGTTAGTTTTTCTTATTTATAAAGGGAGATAATTGGGATGTACATGTATATGGAAAATGTACTCGTAGCCTCCCTTAGTGTCCTGCACACACAAAATAGTTTCATTTGCATACATTACCATAAGATTAAAAGGAAATTTGTTGAGAAGATATAAGTCATGAAATGAGTGTTTAAAATCACTTCTGAAGGGAAATGTATTTCATATCCTCTCAAAATAAATTACATGTACATCATATGTACTTTCTTTAATGAAAACGTATTGAGTATAATTTTGTGATAAGCATTCATTTGCAATATGTATGGTAACATGGTACCAGTGTGCCTTACTTACCTAAATCGGTTCATACATACTTTAAACGAAGACTTTTATTGAGAATGTATTTATATGCATTTATGACATCCGTTTATGACTACCTAGAGCCAGTGATTCTCATAAAATTGCTAATTACAATAATGACGGCCGCCCCCGGAGTCCGACTGTTTAGAGCTTCCGCTGCGGGATCGGGAGGATGTAGATTCGATCTTCGGCCGTGACATTCCATCAAATGGTGCTGGTAACATCCTGCTTGGCACTCAGCATATCTACGGGGTAGTTACAGGACTGGTTGGCCCGGTGTCAGTATTATGTGATTGGGTGTGGTCTCAAGTAAACATTATCTCTGAATGACTGAAATACCGTCCTAGGGATGTTAAACCCAACAAACAAACTAACATTTTGATGCGAAATATTATCATATAATTATGTTACTTAACATAAAAGTAAAAACATTATACTGTTTAATTCCCTGAGAACAACACAAGTGCGACTGTTACATTTATAAATAGATATTTAGTATCGTAAAAAGTCATATAATGTTACTTTTGACACCAGAACATATGATCATCAAACAACAACATGCGTTCGCATGCAAGAAACGTCCAAATATCTTATTTATACATTAATTGTAACTCACAGAATACGAAACAAGTGTGTGTGTGTGTGTGTGTGTGTGTGTGTGTGTTTCAATTCACATATTTAAAATGAAATGAAAAAGATAACATACAACTAAATATAATAAAATAATGAAAGTTTATTTTTTATAGTTGCTTTCTTCAGATTTAAATATACATTCTTTAAGCAAATCTTACAACAGCAATCGAAATGTATATTATATTCTGCTTTACCTTCCAAAATTTATAGACAGCCGATTGCGTTCGTGTAGATATTTCCGCTCCCGAGGCGGACGCTCTAACCACTAGACTGGTATGCTTATTTTGACACCCTAATTTTTGACACACTTCTCAGAAAAGAATTCGCCCATGATACAACCGTTCTACAATACCTTAGCAAGGAGTCATAACCCAACCTTGATCGTTTTCTTCTTAGGCGTAATTCTTAAATGTTTTTCTCCAAGAACCAGATGACAGATCGACGTGCTTGTGTATTGCAATGTTATACATGTATATATATATATATATATATATATATATATATATATATATATATATTATCAGCTCTTCTTTTTTCAAATTGTATCTGACCAATAACTGACTGTAATTGACAAAAGCATATTTTGAAATCGTTGTGGTTTGGATTGAAGAGTTTTGGCTCAGTTATTCCCCTTTGTCAAACATGGATGAAAGTCAGTGAGATTTATCAGAATTAGTGGTAATGATTTTATAGTAAAGTGAAAGAATTATTGGCATATCAGTTTATAACATTAACGTTGGTCCTTTACAAGACCAACATGAGTATTGTAGTTATCATACATTACCATAAAGTACTTCATTTTACCATGACAATGTGTGTTGTTGTTTTTTTTTCAATATAATTTTAGGACACCCATTTTACTTAAATGCATGTTCGAATTATTGTCGAATTGTTTGTATCTACATTTGTATATTGTATTACTTTTAGTTATAAATTGCTTCAATTTGATTAATTTTACTACACATAAAATAGTTCTTTTATTCAGATATGTCTATGAATTTATTTTATTATTTCTCCACGGTCCATATGTAAACAAATTTTATTAATGCTTGAGCGTACTTGACATAGTTGTTGGTAAAATTGAGTTATGACTGATATTCGGCAGGTTGGCCAAGAGGCACCTAAAATGTCAGATTTCAGTTGTATTATATGAAGGATGTATAAAGCAATTTAATTCCTACTACCGTTCACAATAGATAATATCCGAAATGAAAAAGAAATTAAGTATCATTGTTAGCCTTTCATTTTGCAATTGTGGTGTAACGAGCAAGGGATGCGACAAATGTGCAAAATCAGGGCCACTTAAATAAAAAGTACACGTATTAATTATAAAGCAAGATTACTGAGATTTTAAATTTAATAATCTATAGGTATGTGTTGATTATATGTATACGGTATACATGTTTTTAAAATATTTGCACATCTGCTTTACGCATAACAGTTGATAAAAGCGCGCACGTGTGTGTGTGTGTGTGTGTGTGTGTGTGTGTGTGTGTGTGTTACACTTAACCAAACCACAAAAACCATTCCGCTCCGCTGTACAAAATGGCTACCAAAGCTAAAAATATAAAACCTTTTAACGACTTCACCTTCTTAATCGTAGCTTTGATAAAATGATATAGGAATGATCCTTGAATGACAATTAAGCATAATTCCATTCTGCTCTGCTACACAAGATGGCCGCCAGATCTAAAAGAATATAGAAGAATATTTAAATGACTTCTCCTAAAGCCTTTACAACAACAAAGTGCCAGTGTGCTTGGGTGAACAACCTGTTCCTACGATCGGCTCCGGACAAAGAGCCCTGAATTCTGTTTTCATATAATATTTCTTCTACAGTCTGTCTAGTATTATATTAACTAATAGTATGATTACATATTTGCTATCTTTATTCCTGTCTTTTTAGACTAAATATTAAATGACGGGTATACTATTGAGCAAAGGTTCTGGGAGAGAGATTTATTCTGATGTGTTATATAACGTCCTTCTATCAACTTAGTCCTGTTTTTCACAATGAAAACACTAACCTATATCGTACGGAATTGTTAGACTATGATTCTAAATGGGTCACCTAAAATATGACTTGAAACAAATCCAATAAAGATTTAAAATGATCGTCTGAGAGGTATTTCGTTTCAAAGGGGTTGTTAGAGTTTAAATACCAATACATGGTTCCTATGCGATGTCATAGGCACTGATAAGACACGTTTTGGCAGCAGCCATCTTGAGAGGCTTAAGTTAATGCAGGCCGAAAGTTGAGAATATTTTCTGTTTTTAAAGCACCACTCTGCTTTTATATTTCAGTCTTACTGAATTCATGTCGAATTGAACAGCTTTATTTAATCATTTTAAATATGAACATATTTTAATAGATTTAAAGGTAAATATCTTTTAAACCGAAAAGTTACACTGTTTCTTTTGTTTTAGGATGAACCCATATGATACTTTTTTACTTTACTGTACGTGCATACGTGTATTAGGACTATTTTATCCTAAGATATGAATTTAAAGAGCTTTCTAATGTTACGTATACATTTTGATTTTGAAGCAGAAATAATGAAAATGAATGTTCTGCTTCGTTGTAGTTCATAAAAAAATCCCTTAATCTTTCAAGTTGGCCGCCATTAGTATGGATATTCATTATTGAGGGAACTAAGTATTGTTTTACATTAAATTCATGTACACGTGTAAAGATCGATTAAACATTGTGATGATGTACAATTTTAAACATGGGTTATCCTTGATTGACAATCCAATTGTACAATTTTCACATCATGAAATCCAGGAACCGACCTCAAACTTTACAAAATCATACGCTGCTTAAAACTTCCACTAGGTAAAGTTCCTTTGCCAGGCATAAAACTCCACCCATGTCCAATAGTTTGCATTTAGAACGTATTGTCCAGCTTGATGGAAGGTCCCTGACGATTATGGCTGGGTTTGCGACATTATAAGTTCATTTCCTGTTATGATTATTTAACTATTTCATCTTTAAAAATGAATTTCTCTGCAGTAACTTCAGCTTGCCTCGTCTAATTTGCTCTAAAGAAACGCTAAAATTATCAAAATTATAAGAAAAAAAAGATAGATTTTCTGCATTTATCAAACATTACTATTCGCTGATTTTATTAATATAAAGAATATCAAAAGACCATCCAAATGTATTCATTTAGTATTTCCTTCACGATTTTTGGAAAGAAACTTAGAATATGTGTACATAAGATTTTGTATTTTAGCACAAATTAAACAAAATTTTATGTCCACAAAAAAGTCATTAAGTATTTCGCTTATCAGTTATAAAGCAATCCCGTTCGTCATCAGTTATATCATTTTGCGAGGTTCCAAGTATTTATATCACTTCAATTTCTTAGTCTTATTTAGAAATGTTAGAGTGTACCGGTTAGTAACGAAACAAAGAGTCTGGTAAGCAGAATTTCTTTTTGTTCTGTTCCATTATATGTGTTTGTAATATTTTTGGCAGTGCCAGTTTAACATATGGTGATAAATTTTATGTAATAGACACTGAAGAATGCAACATACATTTGAGAAACAACAAACTCTAAGAGTTAATACACATTGTTGTGCGAACTGTTAACATTTTTATGCAATTTTATGCTATGAGATGTCAGTAATATAGTGTATTTTTACTCTGTTTTTAATTAGATGACTTGACTATGACTTGACTTGACTATTTGAGTTTACCGTCGCTTCGACAGTATTTCAGTCATATAGCGACGTCCAGCTAATTACAGGTGGAGGAAGACCCCGAATGCACGGAAGCATCCGGGTAGAACCACCGACCTACCGCAAACCATTTAATTAGATGATATTTGCTTAGAAAGTTAATATTACTGACATGTTGGTAGTGCAAAAAATTAGGATATGTGATGAAGTCTTATATATCTGGTTAACGGTAACACCCTATGAAAGACAACTTTCAGAGAAATAGTGGTTGCTAAGAAGTTCCTACTAGACGAACACATGTGTCAGCCATCAACTATTCAACGGAATATCAACGTTTTGCTTTGATTCAGCCATATCTAATACTTCAAGGTCATAATGATTTGACTACAGTTTTTGTGAACTATGAAGTCCATTCACTATTGGAACATTCAACTAAGTTGACATTGTGTTAGAGATCCTTAGAAATTTCAACAGATGGTTAGTTGAAATGTGATGTGATGTAAACATAATCTACTTTGACTTAAAATTAAGTTGTCTTTTAAAAAAGAACATTTTCTTCTTAAATTTCTGTCAATGAAAATGCTAAAATCTTAATGAAAGAAGTAAATGCATTTTTTAATTCAATTAACAGGTTGACAAGGCATAAAAGATAGTAGGTGGATACATAATAGACATTTTAAATAATAAAGGCAGGGAAAATAACAATACTTTGAATATACAATTGTAGCTTTAAAGCAAACACATCCAATATTTTACTTAAACGTATGGTATATGCGATATAATTAGAGGGCTACGCGATAAAATAGTTTGCTTGGCGTGTGAAAAATGGAGTTAAGAGTTGGCTTGTAGAATTAATCATGATTCTAAAATGATAAAAAAAAACATAAACATCAATCCGGCGTGTATCGATTATACCGGCCATTTGGCAATTTCGTTAAAGCTAAGTTAACCTAATAGTAGAGGATACTGGACATTTCATAATATGTACATGAAGACCGGGATACTGGACATTAATAATATGTACATGAGGACCGGGATACTGGACATTTCATAATATGTACATGAGGACCGGGATACTGGACATTAATAATATGTACATGAGGATCGGGATACTGGACATTTCATAATATGTACACGAGGACCGTGATACTGGACATTTCATAATATGTACACGAGGACCGGGATACTGGACATTTCATAATATGTACATGAGGACCGGGATACTGGACATTTCATAATATGTACATGAGGACCGGGATACTGGACATTTCATAATATGTACATGAAGACCGGGATACTGGACATTTCATAATATGTACATGAGGACCGGGATACTGGACATTTCATAATATGTACATGAGGACCGGGATACTGGACCTTAATAATATGTACATGAAGACCGGGATACTGGACATTAATAATATGTACATGAGGACCGGGATACTGGACATTAATAATATGTACATGAGGACCGGGATACTGGACATTAATAATATGTACATGAGGACCGGGATACTGGGCATTAATAATATGTACATGAAGACCGGGATACTGGACATTAATAATATGTACATGAGGACCGGGATACTGGACATTAATAATATGTACATGAAGACCGGGATACTGGACATTAATAATATGTACATGAGGACCGGGATACTGGACATTTCATAATATGTACATGAGGACCGGGATACTGGCATTTATAATATGTACATGAGACCGGGATACTGGCATTAATAATATGTACATGAGACCGGGATACTGGCATTAATAATATGAACATGATCTAGAGTGTATATATATATATATATATATATATATATATATATATATATATATATATATTATTCCTGTAAAAATGGATTTTCCCTAGTTAAAAACATATTCAGGAAAAGGCTATATCATGTGGAAATCAAGCCAACAGGGGCAAAATGAAACAATTAGAAGAAAGGCTTACTTTTGTGATAAAATAAGAGCTATGCGTAATAACGATTAAACAATATCCAACAAGTTCAATTGCAGGAAAAACAAATATACAAAAGGGGCACAGATGAAATTACGAGTAGACGTTATAGCACCTGCGGGAGAGATATTCAGGATATTTCATAAAACTTGAACAAAGTACAGTCAAACCTGTCTTAAGCGGTCAGTCAAAGGACAAGAAAACGTAACTGCTTAATACAATTGACCGCTAAATGAGGGTTCAACATATAATGAAATGCTAGTATGGTCATGTCAAAACTGAACACTAGATGAAGATTGACCGCTTAATACAGATGGTCGCCAATACAGGTTCAACTGTAGACAGGAAAAGAAGATCCAGAGTTTTAGTAAATGGAAAACATGGAAGTAGGAGGTCTATTAACGAATGTTTTAAATGAAAGGTTTAATAATCCAAATTTAAAAAAAAAATGCAAATATAACCGATTTGGTGGAAATAAAAATATTGTATTGTTTTGTGTTGTATTGTATTGTATTATGGTAGAGTGCAAAGGGTCTTAAAAATAGTTTTGATCAACAAGGGTATATGAAAAGTCGTTTTATTGGATATAATATTAGAGACAATTACAAGATATATATAGGATCTGACATGAATTGTTATTTCATATCAAATTTTACTGAACGAGTTCATGAAAATGTCATTAAGCGAGACTTTGTCGCACAGTACAAAAAAAAAACACATGCCTATCACACAGTCATGGATGACTGCCGATTCGGATTACCTACAGGGGGCCATAAGATAACAGGAGTCTGGCTGGTCAAGTGGATATGCGGGTGGTTCAGTATGGGGGCCCACGATGGGTATTTCCTCTAAACAGCACAAACATTATGTAATCAATGGATTTTATAACCTAGAAAAATATATGACCAGGGCAGCGAATCCGGGCCTGCTTCAGTGTGACTACCCCGGAATGGAATAACTGAACAGAAACAATTTCCACGAAATCTTGATCTACGGAACTTGGCTGACAACGTCATTTTAGAAAAATGCGGATATTATAAGGAAATTATCTAACATGCTTTACATACCATACGATCCGATCGGCGGTAGCGATCACAGACATTGGGATTTAATTAAACAAAACATTCTACTTTTTCATCGTAATTATCATTATTGGTAAAAATCATTATATATAATAACATAACATAACATAACATACATTTTATTGCATTAGATATCATATGACATTTATAGCAAAATAGTATTTATACAACGAAGACAAGAAAATTTACCAAGGAGCATATATGAATATGCAAATATAAATGAATTGAACAAATAAGTAAAAACTATTTTCAATATTACGAGTGTTAAATAATAATAATGAGTTTTAGTTATTTATGATTCTAATCTCATTTGCATAGAAAATAAATTTTGCAACAGATTCTTTAATTTTATTTGATTTATAACTCATTAAAATTTCAAATTTTTTTAGGGTTGGCCAGTGACAGAAATATTGTTTGAAAAAAAAAGATCTTAGTTCTCTATATTTGGGGCATACAAGTAAGAAATGGTATTCAGTTTCAGGTATATTCATTGAACAATTTTTGCAAAGCCGTTGGTCTCTAGGAGTGTTGTCATATCTTCCAGTTTCTTTGAGTAAGTCATGAAATGAAACTCTATATTTAGTTAGGGCAATTCTAAATCGTTTGTCTTTTATTTTGTCAAGATAATTTTCAAAAATAAAATCATGTTTAAATATACAATATGTGTCAAGCTTTTTAGTATTATTTATATTCGAATACCAACTCTGGTGATAATGGTCTAGTATACGATTCTTTATGAATTTTAAATCAATAAGAGAAGTATCATGTGCGATCCATATATATGACATACCAATATGGTCAAAAATATGTTTAACTTGATAGGCCCAGTTTTTACTGTCGGTACAGCCCAAGTTTACGTCATCTTTTAACATTTGGTAAGTTTTGTAACGAAGTGATGTTGGTTTACTTTTAAGTATTTTTATCCAGTATTTTATCAGAGTGATTTTCCTTAAAATATGCATGGGAGCACGACCTAATTCACCATACAAAGTATTAAGGTGGGTAGATTTTTTTACATAGAGTATTTTTCTGCAAAATTTGGTGTGTACAAGTTCAATGTCACCCCCATACACTAGATGCGTAGTTCAGTATTGGTGATATCAGGCTATCAAATAATTTTATTTTTTGCGATGTTTCAAGGTCAAGTTAGTTGAATACAATGAACAGATTATGAAGTGCCCGTGTTGCTTGTGATGCAATGTTCTTTTGTGTTCTGTTCCATTTGTTGTTTTTGTATAGGTGAATGCCAAGGTATTTGAATGAGTCTACTAATTCGATAACTGTGTTGTTGATGTAAAAATTGTAAGTGGTTGCTCTACCTTATTCGAATATCATACATTTTGTTTTCTTAGTGTTGATGGATAACCCCCATGTATTGCAATATGATAGATAGATAGATAGATAGATAGATAGATAGATAGATAGATAGATAGATAGATAGATAGATAGATAGATAGATAGATAGATAGATAGATAGATAATATTTTATTGATTTAAACTGTTACAGTTCATCATCATGTCAATAACTAAAAAAATAATAATATTAAAGTGCAACATACATAATAATTTTTAAAAACAATATAATTTCAACAAAAAAACTATCACCATAATAAAGTGACAATTAATTTAATATTAAATAAGAGGATGGAAAATAAAAGTTAGTTAAGCGAATTGAGCAGATTTGCGAATTTTATACGCTTCATTTATATACCTGCTCAGTTTTAAAATATTTAATTTTGAAGATTTAAACAACTGAACTAACTTGAACATACTAGGTCTCGTAATATAATATCTCGTAATATCGTAATGTTTCAACGTCATTTAGCATGGATTGTAATGATCGTGGGTCTTGTGCGAATAAAACGGCGTCGTCAGCAAATAATAGAATAAACAGTTTAACATCATCTAGGGTAACTATACCGTTAAGTGTAGTGTTGATATTATTTATTATGTCATTGAGAAAGAAAAGACACATTAGACTACTGGAAGGGTCCCCTTGTTTTACACCGATCTTCGAATTAATTATGTTAGATTTGTTTCCTTTATATTTAACGAATGACGTAATAGTGGTGTACATTGATTTCATTGCATTTATCATTTTTGAACTGACATTTTCTTTAAAAAGTTTTTGCCAGAGATAATATCTATCAATTCTGTCGAACATTTTCTCCCCAATCAAGGAAAGCAACATATAATTCTTTGTGTTTTTTCAACGTTTCATATAAAATAGCGTGTAATATAAAAATACAATCTTCAGCTGATTTTCCTTTTTGAAACCTATATTGGTTATCGATAATTGTTTCTCGCTCTAAACACCATTTTGTAAGCCTATTAAAAAGAAGCTGTGAATAAATTTTAGCAATGATGTTGTTTAGTGTGATTCCGCGGATCAAAAGCCAATGATATTTGAGACAATTAAGTATTTAATTATACTAAATTGTAAGTCAATTCACGATCTTTTAAGGTCAGAACTCATTAATTATGGCAATTAAATCATTCGCCGCATAGAATCTTGACTCCTGTAGGCATTTCAGTGTCATGACGCATTGCTTTATCTCTTGATTTCCAGGACATTTTTGTATGTTTAGAAAAGAATGCAAAACCTTCCTTTAATCAAGGATTTATCAAGATTTAACTAAATAACGAAGGAACATTCTTGGCAAAATTGAAAGGTCACACTCATTTCAAAAACCAAATTACCAATTATTCGTGGCAATAACCGCACACGCGACTAAGATAATTGCATGAGTTTGGTTCTATTTAATAACAATATTTCGTATTAGGTACATTGGCATTTAATCTGTGTTAGCTAGTCTGAAATTGAAAAAGAATACGAAATACAGTAAGTACATATGTATTTGTAATAGAATAGCCCTGGCGAGGGTTAATGCCATTATAAGAAAAATAATGTAAGGTATCGGTTGTTAATAAGATTTCATATTATTTTATGATGTTGACAGGTCCAATGTACAAGGTGTGTCCACAGGTGGAGTGTCCGTGGGAGTGGAACATTCCGCAAGTCTGTCAGGAGGAACAGAACCAGATAGGCACGGACGGGATCACAGTCTGCTCGCTCTGTCCCCGGGATGGGTGTACAAAAAAAAAAGACAAAAAAATAGGCTGAACATGTTGTTGTTTATATATGTTATATGATGACTTATATAAAATAAGATATATATCAAGAATATTTGGTCATTTATATTGATATGGAATTTAATCACTTTTCCTTATATGCCTGTGTGTGAAAGAGAGAGAGAGAGAGAGACATTGTTTAGACGTTAGAACGAGCACATACCACAAACTACCGTAAAATCATTTATTTTCGTTGACATTAAATTTCGTTGATTATGAACCTAAAGGAATTTCGTGGGCACATTTATTCCTATATCTATGTTCCAAAACACGTGAGGTCTATATAAGATATAAGTTTTCGTAAACATTAAAATTAATATTCTTGGATAAAAGCCATCAGGAAATAGACAAAAATTAGTGTCCAACGAAAATTAATTATTTCACAGTACGTACAGCCTCAATCGAATATACCATGCCAAGTACTAATTGCATGACGCATGACGCATTTTTCTGAGATATATTATTATATATCTTATATTTATCTTCAAGTCAAAGCCACGACTCTCTCCCTATCTTTCTCTCTCTCTCTCTCTCTCTCTCTCTTTAATTTCATCAATTTTTTTCCGGCAAGACTGACTTAAAATGAATAATTATATTTTTTTTTTATAATGATAAGTTTCTATTGTTCAAACACGTAAAATTTAAAAGAAAAAAATCCTTTTTATCATATAAACCGATCTATGACAAGATTTAAGGTCAACCGAGTGCTATAACCTTGACCTTCAAGCTAATGACCTGGTTGTTGTTCGCGACATGTCGTATTGTCTCTTGTACCAAGTTATTTTAAAACACGACCAGACATAACAAAGTTACAGCTAGGATACGATTTCTTGCACACACAAACACTCGCGCACTTGTAACACTATATGCCCCATCGCCATTTCATGGCTAGGGGATAATAAAACCAGGTACGTCTAATGGTGGAATTACCATACGGGCCTCAGTACACCCGTGTATAAATGGAACCGTCATCCCTGATATCGATATACAGAGAACTCTTGAGTTTCAAATCCCTGACACGCGTATCCTAGCAACGATGTGGTCTGCAATTGGATTACTCGAAATACCGCTGGTGCTGTCTATGTAAGAAGTCAACCATATGAGGATTCGTCATAATGGCCGCTACCCCCCCCCTCCCCACACACACACACACAACACACACACACACAAGCACGCGCGCGTTGGAAAATGACATGTTACCTCCAGGAAACATTTTTCATTATCTATTTATTCGAATATAATTGATAATCATATCACATAAAAACGCAAATATTCAAATTTTATGTCAAAGTGCCCTTACAGAAACGAAGTCAAAGTCTGTCACCAAATACATTGTATTTTCCTTTTGCAATTTTAGGTCCAGCCCGTACACAGGGTGTAATATTTAATTCATTCATTAATTATATTTTTGTTGGGTTTAAGTCCCTACGACAGTTTTTCAGTCATTTGGAGACTGAGTTTCAGATATCATGCTGTCACACTGTAGTATCACGCAGTAGATATGTGGCATGATACCACATCAGGTTATATTATCCTGAGCGCCAAGCTCCATTACCATTTTTTCGACCTTATATCGCGGCCGGGGATCGAACCCAAAAACTCGACGATTCCGGGGCGGACGCATGGACCGGTTTATTGATTTAAGATTTAATTCATAATTTTGTAATATGGAAAACGTAAACATTCGAAATGTCTATAAGAATAGAATTACAGTAGTGAAGTCAATTTTCAGTTAAATATAATGCATTTGTATGTCTCATATTATTATATACTGTTCCTGGAAATGACAGTATAGGACTGTTTTGTGATATATTTTCCATGGTATATAATAAAATAACAGAATCAGTTTTATTTAAAATACATATGAACCTATTCATGTGTATTTTAAGGTTAGTTCTTGACTCTATTTTTCTCAGCAAAGTATAAGTATTTAGCAAGATTATTAATGTTCTTTTCGAATTAGAGGTCATAATTCTATTGAATTTATACATTTATACTTATTTGGCTGATGATGGTATTGTTTATTAAAGTATTTTGTCTTAAATAAGACGTGACATTTTGGACATACTAGTTAAAACTTATACTCATTTTCTATTTTATTCATGTTACAATTTTTACACAATCTTTGTTCCCTTGATGTATTAAGATGTCTGCACCTTTCTATCTCTAGGTTATGTGATGATACTCTGAATATAGTAAGGACTGTTCTAAATCTAGCAATATGTATGCTATCAAAATTGATATTTTCTTTAAATTTACAGTAGGTTTCAAGCCTGTTTGAACTATTCATTGAAAAATGCCAATCATGCGTATAAGTTTCAATGTTTCTTTGTTTAATGTCATTAAAATTTATAATTCCCTGGTTTTGATCTATCCAAATGTTCAGCATTCCTATATTTTCCAATAATTTTTTTACATGTGAAGCCAAGTTCAAGCCCTTATAATTATTATTTTAAGTGTTTCTTTTAGCATATTGTAAATTTTCCTAATAAAACTGTT
Source organism: Solen grandis (assembly GCA_021229015.1). Lineage (NCBI taxonomy): Eukaryota > Metazoa > Mollusca > Bivalvia > Adapedonta > Solenidae > Solen > Solen grandis. Next base: position 47,402,119 of record CM037779.1, on the reverse strand, counting down.
ATTATCAGATTGAAGAATTTTAACCCAATATTTAATTTAAATTTGGAAAATTTTATAATTCTTGCCTCATGATATCCAAAAACTTCAGATCCATAATTTAAAATTGAGCCTACTAAACTTTCAATAAGTTAACATTTATCACTTATACTTAAATCGAGTTGGTTGTAAATGTTAAAAAAAGGTTGTGTAATGCACGAAGTGACTGAGAAGGTTTTTTTTTCTGTGATCGATACCAGTTTCTATTTTTGAATAAGTTAATACCTAAGTATTTAAACGAATCAACTTGATCTAAGATATTATTATTATTATTGTTATTGTATACGAAATTATGATTGATTGTGCCCCTGTTTCAAAAATCATTATTTTAGTTTTCTGTGTATTAACTTTCAGATTCCATTTCTCACAATAGGTGTGTAGATTATTTATTAGAGGCTGCTGTAGTACTTGTTGGGGATGTCAAAGCATTTTTCAAAGTCAACAAAAGCGCAATACAACTTGTTCTCGTGGATTTACAATACTGAAAGCCATACTGGTTTTCGATAATGTTTTTATGTTTGTCAATCTGTTAGTTATCAATTAGTTAATCTGTTAAGTAATATCTGCGAATATGTTTTTGATAAAACATTGATTAACATTATCCCACGATAGTTCTTGGCATCTTCAATATCACCGTCTTTAAATATAGGACATATTCTTCCCTCTCCAAAATATTTAGGATACTCGCCATTTAAAAGTTATCTATTGAAGAGTTTAAGCAAGAAAGGTGATATAAAATGAAAAGAGTATTTGAACATTTCTGCACATATTTTATTTGTACCGCTTGATTTATTATTTTTCTGTTGGTTAACGGATTTGTGTAACTCGTTAATTGTAATTTCAGCATCTAAATCTTCAATCTTCAAGAATAAATGTGACATTTTCCTCGTTTTCATTATTTTCCACTAAACAAATTCGTTTTTGCCAAAATGCCCTTGGATTTGATTTGCTTAAATTTGATAGATTATTTTTTCTTTGGTTTGGAATATCTTTTTATTTTACGTTTCATTTTGTTACATTTCGTTTTCTTTTTCACATAATTTTGTCGTAACTGATTGCATGTTCATGTTCTTTTTTTAGGCACATGTCTTCTGTTTTACATACACGTGCGTCGATAATATTCTAGCTGCCCTGATTATCTGTAATGTTAGTTCTCATAAATTGAAAGTTAGATGAGAGACGTTAAATCTGTAAAGTGGAACTATTTATTTTCCTTTTCAACTCTATTTGCGTTTTCATAATATACAGAAGGGAATCATAATGACTGTCATGTATTATGTTTCAAAATATCACCCAATTTAGGTAAGTATCTAACAAAATCATTGCTAATGTTTTAAAAGATTTTGATAAATATTCATATACTATTACTCTCGAAATATGTCGCATAATAAATTAATAAATAAAAATCGGGTATAAGTTAATTTTCAATAGCTAATATCTAGATTTCGTATTTATTAAATTTATACTAGTTGTTAAAATCCTGATTACTTCCCTAAATTTGAAATGAGTAGACTTGTACATGTACCTGCTTGTCCGATATTGATTACATTGTGCCCATTTTTAATCGCTTTATTTATATTTTTCTGGACCTCCGTAGCCTCAATAAAGTTTTCCCGGAAAATGTCAGTTTCGTTTATTTACATTATGACTGGACCAATAAAAACTTACCTTTATATACACGAAAGAAACCGGAAATAGCCTTCCCCGGCTGTTGTCAAGCTCTATTGGAGCAATAAATTCACGATGTTATCGTTACAAGAGAAATACTGCCCAAATTACGTTTAGGATTTTCTAAACGTATTCATTTAAAACACAACCTGGTCCATTTTCAATATTAAATTTCTATGCCCTCCCTTCCTTTTTCTGGACGGTATTCAGTCCTGTTTATACATTACTGTTATAAGGATTCGGTTTAAAATTCAATGCATCCACAAGATGCATAAAATAAAATGCTACTGAATTGGGAGTCATGCTTTTAAGCATAGCGAGACCCGGGACTCGTGCAGAGAAATTTATGAAATGATAACCGCCTCTCTATAATTATATAAATAGGCCTATTATAAAGAGAGGCCTTTTTTTGTTTTTTTACTATGAAGGTCCTGTGCATAGACAGATAAGATTATAAGGTCAAAACAGTAGGAAAGAGAAATAGAGGGGGACAGTATGCTTATTATAAGCCGTCCATTAAAACATTTTGTTTTAATCTTTTCTTGTTTAATGTTACCATTTAGTACGAAAAGATTCGCCCAATGCAATTTCGAGCCCCTGTGTTCATATAATGACCGTGATTACGTTTACTTCAAGTTTAAGTTTTAAATCAAACTTATATTCTTATGATATAGTTTAAAAAAGGGAAAATGAATCTGCAGTACCTTAAGACGGGTTTTATTTTAACTGAAAAGTAGCTTTAGTGAGTAAGCAGGATGTGGTCATCAGATAAACAAGTAAGTTCTGCAATACAATAGAAACATTATAAGAAATGCGTGCACCTTAATTATCATTGAAGACAAGACATCGTTCGAAAAGTCTGGTAAAATATGTACAAATTATCGAAACGAAACCCGTTGAAAAGGCTTTATCAAAAAGACAACTGCGTCGTACCATATTTAAATGCACCTGCGTCTTGCCATTTTGCAAAAAATCATTGTTTTGTCAAAAATAGTTTTCTGCTTCAATTGGGACTTTGTCTCGTGACGTGAAAATGTATTTGGTAACTAAAATGAGGCAAAAACACAACTATTAATAAATTTTAGGGGTGAAATTAGTGGATACAGCAATTTCAACTGCGCTGTATCCTGTCAAATGTCTAACAAATTCTTCTCCACTTTTGTTTTTCAAAATGGATTTTCAAGTTGCATACACCATATAAAGCGGAAAAATGAGAAGCGTGTTCATATATGTACCTCGTTATCATGCAATTCCAACAGAAACAGTAATAAAAAAAACATACATGTTTCTTCTCAAACTAGCGGCCTTTGATTGCAAAATGAATGGTACGACGCAGTTTTAATTCCTGGCCCTGTACTCTGAAAATTACATTGTATAGTATAATGATTTACTACAGACAATATACATATAAATCTCAAGAAAAGAATTATAAATCAGCTAATTGGTTAAGGATGAATTGATATTATGCTTTTGTACCTCTTGTGCACCAACGGAGTCTACCCCGATGTCCCTGTATACACGGGGTCTATCCCGATGCCCCTGTATACACGGGGTCAACCCCAGAGCCCCTGTATACACAGGGTCTAACCCGGTGCCCCTGTATACACAGGATCTACCCAAGTGCCCCTGTATACACGGGCTCTACCCCGATCCCCCTGTATACACGGGGACTACCACGTTGCCCCTATATACACGTATACACGGGGCCTACCCCGATATACCTGTAAACACGGGGTCTACCTGGATGTTTCTGTATTTATAGTGTTTATTTAAAGTGTATTCCTGTATACAAGGGGTCTAACTCGGTGCTGCTGTATACACGGGGTCTACCCCGTTGCCCCTGTATACACGGCGTCTACCCCGATGCCCCTGTAAACACGGGGTCTAATTGGATGTTCCTGTATTAATAGTGTTTATCTGGATGACCCTGTATACACGGAGCCTACCTCGATGCCCCTGTATACACGGGGTCTACCCCGATGCCCCCGTATACACGGGGTCCCTGATGCCCCTGTTTACACGGAATCTATCTCGATGCCCCTGTATACAAGGGGTCTTCCCCGATGCCCCTGTATACACGGTGTCTACCCCGATGCCCCTGTATACACGGGGTCTTCCCCAATGCCCCTGTATACTGGGGGTCTACCCCAATGTCCCTGTATACACGGAGTCTACCTCGATGCCCCTGTATACAAGGGGTCTACTTCGATGCCCCTGTATACACGGGGTCTTCCCCGATGCCCCTGTATACACAGTGTCTACCCCGATGCCCCCGTATACACGGGGTCTACCCCGATGCCCCTGTATACAAGTAAGTCTACCCCGATGCCTCTGAAACACGTGGTCTACCCCGATGCCCCTGTATACACGGAGTCTACCTCGATGCTCCTGTATACACGTGGTCTACCCTGATGTCCCTTATACACGGAGTCTACCCCGATGTCCCTGAATACACGGAGTCTACCTCGATGCTCCTGTATACACGGGGTCTTCCTCGATACCCCTGGATACACGGGGTCTACCCCGATGCCCCTGAATACACGGGGTCTACCCTGATGCCCCTGTATAAATTCCGAAAGATGGGGGAAAAACAAGATAGATATTTTCATCCCTGGTTGTGCTATTTTTTATATTTCCATCGTTTCGATAACAACCCGATAATCGAATATAGAAAATTATTCACACGACGGTCATGAAGATAAGCTTATCTGTCGTGCCGATAGATACTGTCAACATTTAAACAGATTAAATTAACGTGTAAAATTTACATACTTAAATGCGAAATTTACAAATTAAACTGTAAACTTTACAGTAAAAAGGGTAAATTTTACAACAACAAAAAAGTGTGAATTTTGCAGTTTAAACTGTAAATTTTACAGATTCAACTGTCAAATTTACTGAATAAAGTGTGAATTTTCACTTTAAACTGTAAAATTTACAGAATAAAATGTAAAATTTACAGAAGAAGTGTAAATTTTACAGAAAAAATGTTTAAATTGTAAAATTTACAGATTAAACTGTGAAATTTACAGATTAAAGTGTGGAAAATAACAAATGTCAATGTTTCACTTATACGCTTCCGTACTATTCTAAATTTGTTTGTTTGTTTGATTGATGGGTTTAACGTATTTCAGTCATTTGGAGACGATGTCTACTTGAGACAAATATAGTGCTGCCACACTGCAGTATCACGCCTTAGACATGTGGCATGATACCACATGTACATCCAGTCACATTATCCTGACACCGGGCCAACCAGTCCTGAAACTACTCTTATATGCTGAACGCCAATCAAGGGAGCTATAACAGTACCATTTTATACGACTTTGGTATGTTGCGACCGCGGATCGAACCCACGACCTCCCGCTCCCGAGGCGGACGCTCTAACCACTCGGACACCGCGGACGGTATATCCTAAATTTATCAACCATAAAAAACAAAAGAAGCATAAAAAACACTTTGATACTACTATTAGTATACAGACTTAGATAATGAATAATTCGGTTAAATCTCGACGATATCGTATATTGTAATTGTCTTTAGATGTTAGAATTTTATTTAGTTGTGAAAGTGGTTCGGACGAGAAATACAGACCACGCAATCCATGACACAAATAGCATTCCGTAGGAACACGTCCGCAGTTAAACTTCTTGAATACTTGTTAACACTCAGAATATCAAGTAAACACACAAGGATAAGATCATGGGGATGCTACTTCGACAGAATAGAGGTAGAGTATTTCATAAACACTTATTTTATTTTAATATGTTTCGCCAAAATAATTTCTTTGTAAGTAATCTCTCTCTCTTTCTCTCTCTCTCTCTCTCTCTCTGTCCGTTTCTCATAATGATGCACATATATCTTTATTTATGTTTAAGTTTATTATTTTGATATAACACCACACAGCCTTTGTTTAGATAAATTTTGGAATTTGTCTTTCACAGCGTAAACAAATGTCTTAATTATTTATCATGACGCCGGTTTCTGCTCTGTGTAAATAAAGAAAATGTGCAGTTGTTAAAAAAATCGCTATTCACACTTGCCTTACTGACGGATGTGCGTATGCTTGACAATGAGGTGAAGGTCAAATACTTTTAAGTGCGCAAAACATGCCTAACATACCTTGTCGAAGTGAAAAAAGATCGTTGTTGTTTTTTTTTTAATAATCAGAACAGAACAGAACACATTTTATTAAAGACTTGTACAAAGTACATCGTCTAAACAACTGCATATATACAAAATAAACACGTGATTTGTCAGATAACAGTCCATATTAATCGGAGAGAGAAAACAATATTATTGCCTTTTCATACTAACCATCAACAAAATATAAAGTATTTCTTAATTTAAAAGATTCTTTTATATAAATCCCCAAATTTTTCAAAACTTTACTGTCATGGGAATTTAATATTTCATAAAATTTAAAAACTGATGGTCTAACATAACACTATTTTTTCCAAATACTTAACTCTAAGGTTTCTATAGCATAGGCAAACACAAACAAAATGATAAATATCTATTCTCTCCGAATCTTCCAGTATGAATTCTCAAATTGTGAGCTGATATACGTAGTTTAGTTTTGAAAAATTTCAGATCGTGTGGTACTAAATCCAGGTATGACTCATATAAAACTGTGATTTATATAATTTATATTCCTCTAAAATGCTATTACTATCAATTAAACCAAACCATTCTTGTTTAAAACAATCAATAACCCTGCTTTTGAACATAACTGGAAATGATTTAGCTTGTAAAGACGAGGAATTAATAACATTAAACATTTCAGAAAAAACAAAGTTATCTGAACGTATTTTAAATCTACTTATCCAATTATTAAGCCCTATCAAACAATCTCTGTTACTTAATGAATACAATCTGTTTAAATTAAAATTCTCGGAATGTGGGACTTTACACCAATACTTAAACATTTACAATAATGAGATACATACAAAGGATAACGTTCTAATTCACCATAAACAGCGGCATTACATGTATTCCAATGAACTCTCAACACTCGTTTGCAGAATTTTAAGTGTATACGTTCAATTTCTTTAGATTTCTTAAAACCATTGACCTTGCAACTATAGTTTAAAATTGACCCAACAAAAGAATCAAATAATTGACATAAGGTTTTTAATTTTAAAGGTAGATTTTTACAATTGTAAAATAAAACATTCAATGCCTTTAAGGCTTTTCCTCAAAGATATTCGCAAAACATTGAACAATTCCCCGTATAAGAAAACAATGTACATAATAGTTAAAACAGTCAACCACTTCTACATCAATACCATTATTTGTCCATTTTTCATTTCTTTTCAAACCTCCCCTCTTCCTAAAAACCATAATCTTAGTTTTCGATGTATTCACTTCCAATGCCCATTTATTACAACATGTATCTATAGTATGCCATGCCCATTTATTACAACATGTATCTATAGTATGCATGCATTTTAACATGTATCTAAGTATGCATCCCATTTATTACAACATGTATCTATAGTATGCCAATGCCCATTTATTACAACATGTATCTATAGTATGCCAATGCCCATTTATTACAACATGTATCTATAGTATGCCAATGCCCATTTATTACAACATGTATCTATAGTATGCCAATTCCCATTTATTACAACATGTGTCTATATTATGCCAATGCCCATTTATTACAACATGTATCTATAGTATGCCAATGCCCATTTATTACAACATGTATCTATAGTATGCCAATGCCCATTTATTACAACATGTATCTATATTATCAAGATTCGGCTGTAAATGTTTGGGTGTTTTACCAAATATAGCCATGTCATCCGCATATAATAAAATAATTAAAACAATATCATCAATTTGTAAACCACTTTCAAAATCATTTTGTATGAACAACTCGACATTAAATTGGCAATTATCTCACCTTGCCTCAATCCGACTGAATAATCGAAAAAAAGTCTGAAATAGAATTACAGTGTCTTATACAAGATTTTACTTCTTTATACATATCTTTAATAATACGCAACATTTTTCCCTGAATTCCTGATTTATAAAGTTTAAACCACAATGCATTTCGATATACAGAATCGAAACATTTTTTAGATCTATGAAAGCAACATATAATCATTATTGTGAAAACCAAATGGATAAAATTTTTTCAAAAAACAAATTTTATTAACACCGATGTAAACAATTTAAAAAAACAACTCAGTAATGATACACCTCTTTAATTATTAACATCATTTTTGTCTCCTTTCTTATATAAATGAAAGATAATACCTTCTCTCCACTGTTTTGGAAAAATTCCAGAATCTAAAATTGTATTAAAAATATCACATAAATATGGTAAAAAATATCGACGGATTCAATAAATTATTCATTAAGGAGGCAGTCCCCACCATAAGCTTTATTGGATTTTAACCTTTTCACTGCATGGACAATTTCTTCAGCACTTATAGGGCTATCAAACTCTTCATTAACAGAACTATTATTACAAACGTTATTATTACAAAAAGTTTCCACTTCTTCATTTTCACAAGTATATATATCATTATGAAGATTAGAAAAGTACTCAAAAAAAACTCATTTATTGGAATTGAGTTATCTGTTTTCTGTTTATTCTTTTTAAAATAATTCCAAAAAGCCTTTGGTTTACATTTTTTAAGTTGTTCCACCTCTTTTAATTTACGAAATTTAAATGCATTTTTCTTTCTTTGAATTAATTTCTTATAATCCTTTTTACAATCACAACAATATATTCTACTGACATCTGTCTTACAATTTTTAAAAACCCGTAAAGTCTCAAGGTAAGTATTTCGTGCAGCAACACATTCTTTGTCAAACCATTCTGCATTGTCCAAATAAGGTAAATCAACAAACTCCAATGTATGTGAACAATTAACAGTTTTCAAAAAATAATTATCTGCCACATTTTGTACAACATTTGGAAAGCTAGAAACAACATGACCAATACCTGACTCGGTGTGTTCAATATCTGTGACCAACTGATTAAGTAGAGGCCCAACGAGACTATTTCTATTTTTTCGACCATTTATAATTAGTATAAACTTCATCTATTTCACATTGTAAACTGTTATTACAACATAATGAAAACTGTATAGGTGCGTGATCGCTCCACACATTTATACTGTTAAAACAGAAGCACGTGATATTGGACAAATTGGATTCCTTACATAATAAGTAATCCACCACCGACGCACCATTTCTTGACATGAAAGTAAAAACGCCTAGATCGTGCCCTAGTCTACCGTTAACAATTCTCATGCCACTCGATTTACACAGGTCTAGAAGTTTTGACCCAAATTTATTACACTTTGTGTAATTCATTTTAAACCACATTCTAGAACGTTTTTACCACATTATATTAATAATCATCATCATCATCATCATCATCATCATCATCATCATCATCATCATCATCATCATCATCATCATCATCAACAACAACAACTAATGAAAAAGCAGATATAACATGACAGATGTCGCTTGATTTACATGCTCCAGCTAAGATACTGTAGTGTATCATATACATGCACATTTTTGCTTATGAAATTCAGGAAATGCTGGAGTCAAAATAAAGTAGTTTTGCCCTCATCATATGATGAGCGAGCATCATATGGTCATTATAATGTCCGTCACGTCGATTTTACGACACCAAACCGTTTCAGTGCAATATCTAGGGATTCAACAAACACCCCAGCATACAGAAACAAACATATTGTGAGATCCCCGCCATCCCCGCTAGATGAAACTCTACAGAAGCGTCCTCGTGACGAGGATCAATCATCAACGACAAACATCTCAGGCGGGCCTCATTCCACTATGCACGTGCATACCGAGAATGGTTCACTTAGTCAACAGGCTGTGAATTAGGACAGGTCGGAGGAGAATGATAGCCGTGTTAATGGTTGTGAGCAGAGTGGGTCAGACATATCTAGAGAGTCTGATCAAATCAAAATACTCACATTAAATGTATGTGGATTAAAGGAATACGCTCGGCTGAAATGAAAAATTAACCATCAACAAACCTTTTAGTGTAGATCACTTTGACATGACTTTCATTTTTATACACGCTATATTTGTGAAGATATAGCTGTTTAAAGTTTGTGATTTCGATCGGCTATGGCCGCCGCCATCTTTGTTCATGTTTACCTTTCTGTGACGTCACAAATACCCATTGAACCATATCCCGATCGATGAGTGCGATTAATAGGGGTTGTGATAAAAGCATTAAAGGAATACAACTAGGTTTCAATTGAAAGATATTGATGTAAATAAACCAATTAAATTTCTCATTCCATTGAATCAATCGTAATAAGAAAGAAATTGTAAATTAAAGACGTCTATTTAAACCAATTTGCTCCGCGATATTTTTTATTTCTATAATACATCTTTGTCATTTTTACCGTGAAATGCTTGCAACTGCGGTTATTGAAAAGTTGTGTGGTGTTAAACTGATTAGATAAGAAATCACTGGCAAGTCTTTGTAACAGACTAAGCGTCATATAAAATCGCACCTCAGGGCCATAAAACACGGTCATAAAACGAAACGTGCGACCGAGTCACCATGTCAACAGACAATTGATGTGCACGTTTTACCGAAACGGACATGTAGAGTATAATCATCACCACAAACATACTAAATGCATTTTATAAATATGAAAGAAAAGTGTTGAATCCACGTTTTATATTATAATAATCTATATTATGCTATTTTACGGAAAAAGTCTGTTTAAATAAATATATATAAGTAAATGTATCGTATCGCAATGAGCTCATGTTAGTGTAGTGTGATATACAGAAAGTAGTTAGCATAATTTACATTATATTGCTAAATTGCGAGCAATTAGGTGTGTTAATCATAATTACAACACGGTGTCCCTTTGATTCGTCTCTATAGTATTTCACAGATACCGTCATTGCAATTAGATTTCTACTTACGTGATACCGCCCCTTTTATATATTTATATGTTTGATTAAAAAACTGTTTAAAAATTGTTGATAATTGCTGTAATGATTTGCGCAATTAAAATAATGATGTTTGTGAGAATGTGCATAAATGATTGCGTGACAAGGGGTATTGACTTTAGTTATGGTTCGATCACTATAGCAGGAAGTTTTTGAGATATTTCTTAAAATGGAGTGTATAGTTCCTTACGACTTTGAGCCCGAATATACTGAGGAAGAGCTGCAACTGCTTCAAGACAATGACGTACGGGAGGAGGAATACTTATGTACTGAGGACTTTTGTCTGTGTGATAACTGTGTTATGATGCCATCCAATATGGAAAATGTATGTTGCAAATCGAGTGACTTGGTTGTTAGAAATTTAGATGAACTTACGTGCATTACGGACCATACGGACTTTCACACCTTAGTTCTGAATGATTCTGTTTTAGAAGTTGCATTCATTACCATTCTGGCATACAAAGGTCATAGGACGAGGGCTCCAGACTCTCTCACTCACGAGTAAGAAAACAATAAAATGATCATAGTTTAATCTTTTAATAATATATTTTCATCATATTCAAATAAAATATACACTTAAAATGTCCTTTAAGTAATTATAATTACTTTTTGCCTTCCTGTTTCTTTTTGGGGGTAAAATTTCTCCACAACACACGTAATTCCCTTCTATATTTCAATGTATGTACGCAACCGGAAGTGTGTCTGTGACGTCACGATTGTTGTAAAATAAGTCTCGCGAGACCACGAGACGTAAACAATGTCTGCGCCCATGTCTCGGAGCAAATTGGTGTAAATAGACGTCTTTAACTTGCAATTTCTTTCTTATTACGATTGATTCAATGAAATGAGTAATTAAATTGGTTTATTTACATCAATATCTCTCAATTAAAACCTAGTTGTTATCAGCCGAGCGTATTCAGCCGAGCGTATTCCTTTAAAATCGAAACAATTCCTGAATTTAACTCTTATATAGACAATTTTGACATCATTGGAATGCAAGAAACAAAAACCGATTGCCTAGATGAGGTAGCGTTTGATAATTTTGATATTTGTTTTCAAAATAGGAAAAATAAAGTCAAACGTAAATCGGGGGGAATCTGTCTAGGTGTAAAAGAAAAATTGTCACCTTATATTTCTATTGTTGAAACAGATTGTGACTTTGTTGTGTGTTTTTTTCTATCTCACACATTCACATGTAGTGGTGACATATTGTATGGTATTGTTTATTTACCGCCTGAAAATTCAAATTATGCACGTGAAGACCCATTTTTGTCACTGCAACATGATGTTAACACCTTCTCGGATAAATATGAACAGATGTGTTTATTTGGAGACTTTAATAGTCGTACAAAATGTATGCCTGATTATATTGAAACTGATCATCACTTTTTTCAAGAGATAGATGTAGAAGATTTAAATATTGACTTTATCCAAAGCTTTCATGAAAGTAATTTAAATTTGAAAAGAAATACTGAAGACAAAAGTGCTAATAATTATGGACATAAATTTATAGATTTTATCCAATATAACAATTTGTTCATATTAAATGGACGAACCCCAGGTGACCTCGATGGCAAAGTTACATGTAAAAATGTCAGTGTGATCGATTATTTTGTTTGTACTCCTAACTTGTTCAGAAATGTTTTAGAGCTGAAAGTAGACATATTTTGTCATTTATTATCTGATGTACATAATCCTATTTTTACAGTTTTTCGATTCCAAAATAATATTGAGTTATTTGGTTTGGATATCAATAGCAGTAAAACAGATACACTACCAAAGCTATGGGATGAAAATAAAAAAGACGAATTTCTTAGAAATATCGACCTAGATCGAGTAAACGAAATATCAAACAGTCTATCCTATATCATTGAAAGTAATAAAGACAATACTGAAAAAATAAATAATATTGTATTAGATGTTGAAAAAATATTCCTGGAAAGTACAAGTTTGAGCCGCATAAAGCTAAAAACAAATCTAATGGTAATACTGCCAAAAAATATAAAACAGAGAGAAATAAAGAAAATTTAAAAATACAAAGTAAAAATTGTAAATATAAGTTGAGAAGTTCTTATAGAGAATATCAATTATCCAATGCAAGTAAAATAATGAAACTAAGTAAATCAAATCCAAGGCAATTCTGGAAGTATATTAATAACAAAAAAAATCAATAACAGCTAGTATGAATGATCTTTTTGAGTATTTAAAAAAAAAAAAAAATAATGATACACATAATAATGATGAAACTTGTCAAGCAGATCCAGTAGAAAATGGTGTTACATCAGAACCAGATACAAGTGTATTAAATGAGAATATATCTGTTAAAGAAACAGAGCATGCAGTTAATAAATTAAAGAATAATAAATCATGCGGAATAGATTATATATTAAATGAACATATCAAAACTACATTTGAAATTATGAAATCTATTTACCATAAATTATTTAACATAATATTTAGCTCTGGTATCATTCCAGACAACTGGACGGTTGGAATAATAAATCCCATTTATAAAAACAAAGGTGATGAATCAGACCCAGGAAATTATAGACCAATTACACTCCTAAGTTGCTTAGGAAAGTTATTCACGACAATATTAAATAATCGTCTGATAAAATATGTTGAAAACAATGATATATTGAGCAGTTATCAAGCAGGTTTTAGACAAAACTATTCAACAATTGATAACATATTTATACTATTTAATAAAAAAAAAAATTTTTTTCAAGGTTGTAAAAAATATGTACGATAAAGCTAAAAGTTGTGTCCGTGTAAACGGTGTTAACTCTCAATACTTTCCATGTGCTATAGGTGTAAGACAAGGTGAAAGTCTTTCTCCTTTGCTATTCTCGCTGTATGTTAATGATTTACACGACTATTTTCTTAATAATGATTATGTCAATGGTTTGGAAGTTTCAAAACATGAAAACGACTCAACATTAATAGAGTTTTTGAAGTTGTTTGTTTTATTAAACGCCGATGACACTGTATTAATTTCCGAATCAGTAGATGATTTACAAAGAGCATTAGACTGTTATGGAGAATATTGTAAGAAATGGAAACTATCTGTAAATACATCGAAAACAAAAGTACTCATATTAAGTAAAAGTAATCGTACAAATCACGAATTCAAAATTTATCAAGATAAAGTTGAAACTGTAACTGAGTATAAATATCTAGGTATACTATTTAGTAGAAATGCTTCATTTGTTAAATGTAAGCAACATATTGCCCAACAAGCCACTAAAGCAATGTACTGTTTATTAAAAAGGGCTAAGAGTTTGTGTTTAAGTATCGATATTCAAATAGAATTATTTCATAAAATGATAAAACCAATATTACTTTATGGATGTGAATGCTGGGGATATGGTAATAATAATATAATAGAAAAAGTACAACTTAAAATTTTGAAACATATTCTAAATGTCAAATCAAGTACGCTTAATTGTAGTTTACGGAAAGGCTTCTTTGATTTTACCAAGCAAGACTAAACTCTCTGTCTCTATGTATAATATAGTTTTGAGTAATTTTTTGTTTTCTGTTAATTTAAAAAAATCATCTTTTAAATGGATAAAACATATAAAAAAAATATATTTAAAATGTGGTTTGAATAATATCTGGATGAATCATAATTTCTGTAATGCTAAATGGATAAAAATGACTGTCAACCAAAAATTGTCATTTTATGTGAATAATGGTTTAGCAAAAAAAAAAAATATAAACTAATAATAATTAATGATAAAATTTAGAACAAGAAATAATTTTTTGCCAGTAGAAGTAGGCAGTTGGAATAATACCGAATATAACGATAGAAAATGCCCAATATGTACATCTAATAACGTCGGAGATGAATATCACTATTTACTTGAATGTGCCTCTCTGTCATACATAAGAAAACATCTTTTAGATAGATATTATTATAGATTTCCAAACATCATACATTTTAAGCAATTAATGCTACCATTTGATAGAAATGAGTTGAAATATAGCAAACTATGTAGACTAGTTAAAGAAATAGTGCTTAAGTTTCAAAAAATAAAATAGTTTTTTTTCTTTTTCTTTGAATTTTTCTCCTCCCCACAATGATCCAGAATATTAAGATTATTCATTTTCTTTTGAAATGTTTTTAGAAAACATGTGACTACAATAATCCATCTCGTTCATTTATATATTTATTATCTTTGATTTGTAATCATTTTGTCTTCAATGACATGACATGATATTTGCAAATAAACTTGTAAACTTAAACATAACTTCTCCTGCGCTTCGCAGTCTAAAAAGGCTAATAATATAGTTGAGTGACGGAGGTCTTCTCTACTTATCTTATGATGATTATAAATAAATGATACAACTGTAATACACATAGCTAATAGTGAAGACGATGAACATAACAAACACGATGATGATGATGATGATGATAATGAGAAGGAGGAGGAGGGGATGATGATGATCATCATCATCATGTCCTGCATTAGGAAAATATTCGTAACCATCGATCATTCATGTCAATGATTCAATCGATGTTGGACAGCAAAGTGCGTTAGTATGGGACATATCAACGCCCATTGGGATCCATTTTCGGAGCTGACCCATAAGTACGTTAGTCTGACCACACTTTTGGGTCGGACCCCGTAGTGTGTAAAGCACTTTGGGATCAGATCCAATAGTGCGCCGGACCCCAAAGTGCATTCCTACACAATGCTGTATACTGTTTGGAGATGAGAATATAAAGAGAAAACATATCGAGGGTTGAGAGCGAAACTAAGCTAAGTGCTTATATATTTATATGCACTTAGCATAGTTTCGCTCTAATCCCTCGATATAATATGATAAATGTCCAGTATACACATTTGTATATTTGTTGAGATAAAGTGTGATAAAATTAGTAATACATTGAAAACTTCTCGTATATATTTTATATTATATTTAATGTTTATGTAATTTATCTACAAGAAATGTGAATTTTATTGTGAGATGGATATAAAATGATTCAGAACAATTCTGTACGTACACAGGGGTTACCATAGCAACGATATGTCTTCTCGTGGTGCTTCAGAATTCATACACCAGTGCCCAGATTTCATCGTAAGTACCCATCGATGCTTATATACGTGACATTTTTTTCTTTTCAAATATAGAAATAAATAAGCATGTGACACTTATAGATATTTCGAAATGACTAATTTTTCAAATTTATCTGACTGATACAATTATTTCTACTATCTGATACATTGAGCAATTTCAATTTTTTAAAGGACAATAAAGGTATGATAAGACATTTATCATTTCTAATAGTATGTGAATAATTAAAGCATAGTAGATATAACTTCATCATCAAATTGAAGTCATGTTTGTATTCCAGTTACAATATCTA
>CM037779.1:47335962-47385962 GCA_021229015.1 Solen grandis | reverse complement strand
AACCTTGAAAAATCTTCTTCTCAGAAACCACAAGGCATAGAGTTAAGATATTTGGTGTGCAGCATTGTCTAGTGGATCTCTACCAAGTTTGTTCAAATCATGACCCTGGGGTCAAAATTGGCCCCGCCCCAGGGGTCACTTGATTTAACATAGGCTAATATAGGAAAAACCTTGAAAAATCTTCTTCTCAGAAACCACAAGGCTGGGTTTAGATATTTGGTGTGCAGCATTGTCTAGTAGATCACTACCGAGTTTGTTCAAATCATGCCCCGGGGAACTTGAAAATTCTTCTTTTTAGGAAACTAGAAAACACATGGCCTGGCGTTTAGATATTTGGTGAAAATATTGGCCCCTCCCCAGGGATCACTTGATTTTACATAGACTTATTTTGGAAAAAAATCTAGAAAAATTTCTTCTCAAAAACCACAAGGTCTGGAGTTTAGATATTTGGTATGTAATATGGGCTAATAGACCTCTACCCAGTTTGTTCAAATCATGACCCTGGGGTCAAAATTGGCTCTGCCCCAGGGGTCATTTGATTTTACATAGCCTAATGATATCAGGTGAGCGATCCAGGGCCATCATGGGCCTCTTGTTTTTTAATACAGATTGATGTGTCTTGGGTAACCCTATACTCAGGTGAGCGAACAAGGGCCATCATGGCCCTCTTGCTTAATTTTACTATTAGGTACGAAATGATTCGCCCCATGCAACTTCGAGCCCCTGTGATTTCAGTCATATAGCGACGTCCAGCTAATTACAGGTGGAGGAAAACCCCGAATGCTCTGAAGCGTCCGGGTAAAACCACCGACCTACCGCAAGCCAGCTTGAAGGCTTCCTCACATGAAAATCCGAATGATCCTGTCGGGACTCGAACCAATGCCGCGAGGGGCTGAGTGTGTGTTAAAGAGACTTTACCCTCTCGGCCACGGAGGCCTTTCTGATTAAAAATGTGCTGACCTGTGGGCAACATGTTCTAACTGAGTTAAACACATAATCTGACTAGACTTGACTATTTGAGATTACCGTCGCTTCGACAGTATTTCAGTCATAAAGCGTCGTCCAGCTAATTACAGGTTGAGGAAACCCCGAATGCACTGAGGCATCCGGGTAGAACCACCCACCTTCCGCAAGCAAGCTGGAAGGAACATTCGAATTGCCCTGCAGCTTGCCGTCTTTAGTAGCTAGAAACGCTTACCAGGCATCGCTGACCTTACTAATTTGCATATTTTCCATGACAGGTTTAATTGTACCTCTCCGCGCTTAGTACGGATCCACGCAATGCGATTATGCACTTACGAATACGAATGGAATATGTTACGTAGACCTTTTATTCATAACCGTAACCGCTATTCGTGTGCTGTTGATTGTAAACGTATTATTTTGCTCTGTAAACATCCATTTTAAGCGTGAACAATATATCTGTGACACTTATAACTCAGAACAGCAACCCCTTTTACATACTTGAAGATCTACTCTGATAAAAAGAAAAAAAAGTAGCGCTTCGAATGTCTGTATTTAACCTAAAGTAGTTCGCGCGTACTTTTGCATGAAAGCGAGTAAGGTTTCTCCCAGAGCATTTCTTGACTTTGAAATAGAAACAAACATTCAAGTATCTGAAACATCAAGTACCTTGTCAAGTTCTACACTTAAGTAACAGTAGAGAGTGTATATAAATCGGGTCCTAGGGAATGACCTACTTCTGAAGTTCATACAGTCAGGTTCATGACGCTAATTCCGGATTGTTTTGTCACAAACAGAGTGCGTATTCGATTGTCTTACTACAGACTATAGTTGCAGGAAAGTGTGTGGAGTTTTTGCGTCATGTGGCTTTTGCCTCTCTTGAATCAATAATTAAGAACCTGTTAATCCGGCTGCCGTCTCTCAGCGCATTGAGCGCTTAGATCTCAACTTTGGTCATGAACAGAGTGAGAAAGCTCCGTGAAATGCTGCCTTGTCACCTACGGGGTGTTACCCTTATTACTGAACTCAACAACCAACAAGTACAAAAGTCATGTCTGTGGCATCACATTGAAATAAGCACGACGGGAAAGAAAAACTGTCTGATAATAAAATTCATGTGGGTTATCAGGAACACAATTGTTTTCTTATCTTTACATAACCTTCATTGAGATGTGAACTTGTTTACATAAGTATATATATTTAAGTTTATAAATAGAAAACTAGTGCAAAGACTTGAAGGGAATCTTAAAAGAAAAACAAGACACACAATAGGTTAAAATATTGAAACAAAGGCCTTATATACATATTTGGAGGACTCAAAAAAGTTACATAGTAAGATGGCGAGAAAAATGTGCAGCCAGACCAGGACTGAAACCAGGGACCACTTACAAAAGTTTCCCACTGATAACAGTCACATATTCCTTGCCAATTTGGAATTCATAGCAGGATTTACAGAGATCAACTTGAAAATGTTCTTGATAAACAAAACAAAAAATATTGGAGATACTATAATGATCCCTTTGCGGTGCAAAATAATAACGTGAGAAAAATGTGCAGCCAGACCAAGATTTCAGCCGTGGACCCCTTGTTTAAAGGGCGATTGTTCTACTGGCTAAGTTATTGGACTGCTTACAACCGTCTCTGACTGATAAGTGTTACTTATTGACACTAGATAAGTTAGTTTACAGAAGAAATGGTTTGGTTTTAAAAGGTTTTACAGTAGTAAAAGATTAAACATAATGAAAGAAAATCTTATTTTTGTGTAATCTTTTCAAGAAGTAATTTTAATATACAGCAAGACAAAAAGGAATGCATAGAAAATTTGTTTTCAAAATGCTTTCGATATATATACCATTTTAGTATTGCAGTTAAAGGCAAAATGAGAATCTCTGTATTATCAAAATATACACAAGGACAATAAACATTTGATCCAAGTTTTAAAGCATAATCTCAAATAATTCAGTGAAAAAAGTGAGTAAGTACAAAAAGATTAATGAAGTCAGAAAGGGGCATAATTACATGAATGTCAAAATCCAAGACAGAGTACTGTTTTCTTTCCATGTTCAAATAGAGATGATGGTCATAAACAGATATTTTTAAGTTTAAAAGCAATACCTCAAAGGGTTAAGGGAAAAAATGCGGTTGTGTGAAAACTTTAACCAAGATTCTTAAAAAAAAGGGGGGGGGGGGGGCATAACTATTTTAAAATTGATGACAAAGTCTGACTTCCAATACAGGCATGCAATTTCATGTGTGAATTATGAGGGACATCCATGGAAAGGAATTAAAGACAAAAGCAATGTTTAACAAAAAAAAACATTTTTTCTAAGTACAAACAGTTTGAGTTTGAGGGACATACATTCCTGTTTTTACTGGTTGGTCTGATGTTGATAAACACTTGTGAAGTTTGAGAGACATCCACTGAGTGAAAGTGGAGATATTAGCAATGTTAACAAAAATTTTAAAAAAAGTTAAAAAAGGGCCATACATTTGCAAAAAAATATTTGTAAGGGTTACAGTCCCTGTTTCTACCAGTTGATCTGATAATGATCAAGACATGTGCGTAGTTTGGGGGACATCCACTGAGTTAAAGTGGAGATAATGGCATTATTAATCAAAACTTTGACGTTTTTCTAAGTCCAAAATGGGCTATAAATTTAAAAAAAATGAAAGAGTTGCAGTTCCTATTTCTACTGAATGACCTCATGATGATCAATCCATATGTGAAGTTTGGGGGACATCCATAGAATAATGGAGAACAAGCGTAAAACATTTTTTCTAAGTCCAAAAAGGGCTTGTATATGCTAAAATATTTGGAAGAGTTACTGTTTCTGTTTCTACTGGTTGGTCTGATTATGATAAACACATGTGTGAAGTTTGAGAGACACCAAGTGAGTAAAGCTAGAGATAATAGAAATGTTAAACAAAAGTTTAACATTTATTCAAAGTCCAAAAAGGGCCATAAATTTGCAAAAAGATATTTGAAAGAGTTACTGTTTCTGTTTCTACTGGTAGGTCTTATGATGATAAACCCATGTAAGAAGTTTGATGGACAACCTTTAAGTAATAGTGGAGATAATGGCAACGTTAAATAAAATCTTAACATTCCTTGGATGCAGACCCTGACACCAGTGTGACTACAATAGCCTATCCTATTCTTTGAAAAGTTGAGCTAACAAAAATGAAAGAGAGTACATAGCTTGTTTAGTTCATGTGAAGTTGCAAAAACTGTGAGAAAGTCATTGTACCAGAATTCAGAAAATAAGATATGTCAAAACTTTAACTTGAATATATTGCGAATCATGTTGTGGATATTTTTTTTAACAAAGATCAATAACACATGGTTTCCATGTTATTGGTTCAGGAACCATATATCATCAGCCGATCTTAAATTTTAAGAGATTTTAGCTGAAGACAAAGGTAAATGACTATGAAAGTAAAGGGCCATTCTCCAAAATTTATTATAAGTAATACTGCGGACATAATTTTCCAAAAAGAGCTCCTCTTGAAAAATAATTATTTGCAACATTAGACAATTTTAATAGAAACAAAGTGATGCTGCAGATTTTCTTCTTTTTTTAAAGGGCACCAACTCTGAAAGGAAAAGAGGCCCTAATAGAAAAATTTGCCTGCGACACATCCTCTCCAAACCAATTATACATGTACCAAATATTATCAGCTTAATATAACTATAAAGAGAATTATGCTTCAGGAAGAGAACACAATTTTTTAATAAAGGACAATAGAGGGCAGAATACCATACACCTAATTATAACATTTCAGGCCACCTGGTTATCTTCAGCAGCAATAAATGCTCAGAGTTTTTTTACAGATTATAATTGATAGAAAATATGGTCTCATCTGCCATGGGATCAATAACTTAATAGAATTGCAGGAAAGGACCATGAGATATCACTAGGGAAAATATATTTCTGAACACTAGTTTCAGGAGAATGATTATGAATTTCACTATGTATATAAACTAGCTGCCCCCACTTAAGACATCATTTTTCAAAGGATAAAATTCATTTTAGCAAAGAGGTGAAGAACTATGAGGTGACCATTTGTGCCAAATGAAATTAAAATCTGGTCATTAGTTACAAAGATTTTTTTATAAATATATAAACAGTATAATTACTAGGAAACTAGCAAACCACTGGAACTCCATTTTTTTTAAAGTAAGCAATTATGGTAGAAGGCTAAGAGTTAACCATTTGTGCAAATTGAAATTAAATTCTGCCATTGGTTTCAGAGGGGGAGAAATTTAAGGGACAACTTAATTTTAGCAATGACAGTAGATAGCCATGAGGTGGCAATTTTTAACAGATGAAAGTGAATTATTCTGGCCCTTTGTTACAGGGAACAGGATTTTTTAAAGTTTTCAAAATCAAATTTGCCAATGCAAACAACAAATGGGCATTCTACAAGTAGTTTCAGAAGATATGATTGTCTTTTAAAGCAAATTGTTGCCATCAGAAGATGGGACACAAGGTGATCAGAATAGTTCACATTGAGCTTAATGTGCTATATTGAACTAAGAAGGGTCATGTTTAGGACACATCGTTTTAAGTCATTGATTCATATTCCAACAAAGGAATGTAGAATAGTGTTATTTTGGTCATTTCAAGAGAATCGGTTTTGGTCCAAACAAAAAAGAAAGTAAGAAAAATTGGAAACAAACTGTTGTGCTTACACTTTAGAAGGATGACTGACAATATGGAATTACAGTCTCCCATATTTTCTCTTCAATAAGCAAATCTTATCAGTTCATTTTTTCAGAGTATGTTCTTACATTTCAGAGCATGAGATTAAATACCATTTGCTTTAAGAACAGTCATGAAAAAATATTTTAATCACTAGGTCAATAAATACAGGAGTTTAAGACCTTCTGAACTTTTAGTTAAGAGAAATCTGAGTTGAAGTGTTGTGAAACGCAAGCAAGGAGACGTTCACCTATGTAAGTCAAGAAACCCTCTCCAAATACCAAGTTTTTATCTTGATATAACATTCCACGGTGTTCAGTTGGGTAGTAAACATATGCATCAAATTTTCCACCAGTCACAGTTTTTGTCACGGCTTGGTCAAAATTTTACTGCATTATACTGCATATTGCCAAGCCCCTGATGGAATGGTTCATTGGTTGCTTGAGATGCTGTTAACTGCTGCTGAGGTGAACAGATTCAGAATGTTGAATTTCGGCTTGAAAACTGGATATAGCTGCCCCTGGCCTTTCTTTAGAGCTTATGTATTGTCAGTGTCCAATTTATCAGGTGTGTGAAGTTAGCGCGTAGATCGTAGATCGTAAATCAACACTATAACTAATTTTCTTTGTCGAACTGGGTCGTAGATCGTAGCTCAACCACTCAAATAAACCAAAATAAATGGTTGAGCTGGGTCGTAGATCGTAGCTCGACCATTCAAATAAACCAAAATAAATGGTTGAGCTGGGTCGTAGATCGTAGCTCAACCATTGAAAAAGTTCACGGAATGGTTGAGCTGGGTCGTAGATCGTAGCTCGACCATTGAAAACTTTCATAGAATGGTTGAGCTGGATCGTAGATCGTAGCTCAATCATTGAAAAAGTTCACGGAATGGTTGAGCTGGGTCGTCGATCGTAGCTCGACCATTGAAATAAACCAAAATAAATGGTTGAGCTGGGTCGTAGATCGTAGCTCAACCATTGAAAATGTTGATGGAATGGTTGAGCTGGATCGTAGATCGTAGCTCGACCATTGAAAACTTTCATAGAATGGTTGAGCTGGATCGTAGATCGTAGCTCAACCATTGAAGATGTTCATAGAATGGTTGAGCTGGGTCGTAGATCGTAGCTCAACCATTCAAATAAACCATTATAAATGGTTGAGCTAGATCGTAGATCGTAGCTCGACCATTGAAAACTTTCATAGAATGGTTGAGCTGGGTCGTAGATCGTAGCTCAACCATTTAAAATGTTGATGGAATGGTTGAGCTGGATCGTAGATCGTAGCTCGACCATTGAAAACTTTCATAGAATGGTTGAGCTGGGTCGTAGATCGTAGCTCAACCATTCAAAAAAGCTCAACCATTGAAAAAGTTCCCGACGGAAACTTTTCCGACGAATGAGATATTCCCGACAAGTACAAAGATTTTCGAAGGAAACTCCTTTCCCGACGAAAGCATTTTTCCCGACAAATGCAATTTTCCCGACGAGTACAATAATCCCGACAAAATGCAATTTTCACAACTAATAATAAATTCTCGACATATAATTTTTCCCGACGAACAGAAAATTTCCCGACGGAAACTTTTCCGACGAATGAGATATTCCCGACAAGTACAAAGATTTTCGAAGGAAACTCTTTTCCCGACGAAAGCATTTTTTTCAGACAAATGCAATTTTCCCGACGAGTACAATAATCCCGACGAAGATTAAATATTAACAAAATGATATTTTCACAACTTATACTAAATTCCCGACATATAATTTTTCCCGACGAACAGAAAATTTCCCGACGGAAACTTTTCCGACGAATCAGATATCACCGACAAGTACAAAGATTTTGGACGGAAACTCTTTTCCCGACGAAAGCATTTTTTTCCGACAAATGAATTCCGTGAACTTTTTCAATGGTTGAGCTACGATCTACGATCCAGCTCAACCATTTATAATGGTTTATTTGAATGGTTGAGCTACGATCTACGACCCAGCTCAACCATTTATTTTGGTTTATTTGAATGGTCGAGCTACGATCTACGACCCAGCTCAACCATTCCATGAACATTTTCAATGGTTGAGCTACGATCTACGACCTAGCTCAACCATTCCATCAACATTTTCAATGGTCGAGCTACGATCTACGACCCAGCTCAACCATTTATTTTGGTTTATTTGAATGGTTGAGCTACGATCTACGACCCAGGTCGACAAAGAAAATTAGTTATAGTGTTGATTTACGATCTACGATCTACGCGCTAACTTCACACACCTCAATTTATCAGGTTTTCCGCAGCCACTCCTATTTTCTAGGTATTGCAAGCTGAAAAAAGTCGAAAAATGAATTAGTTTTATAATATTAAATATACAGTGTGTGACATCAGTAATAGATTTGCTTTGGTATTTAAACACATAAATAAGATAGAGAGTCCAGAAATCCTGGATTCGCATACTGCATATTACTCACAATAAGGGATATGTAAGATGTGTATGCCCTAGAGGCTACCGGCCGGGTAGCTCTATCAGTCGGTAAAGCATTCGCCCTATAAGCATAAAAAGACCCTCGGTTCGAGTCTCGGTCAGGCTGCATATTTTTCTCACACGTGACATTACGCGCCCAACGTGGGACTGTGACATACGTGCTAGGTCTGTCTAATTACACCTGCACATGGTTATATTAACCGATACCCAGTAACTCCTAGAATTCAGGGACAAATTCTAAAATGAAGAGGGATAATGTACCAATTACTCACAATAGGATAGAAAGATGTGTATGCCGCCAGGAAGCTCAGTCGGTAGAGTATTTGTCTGGTTAAAAAAAGGGCCCCGGGTTTGAGTCACGGTCAGGCTGCACATTTTTCTCACCCTGTGACATTATATAGGTGTAAATAAAAACAAAATGTATTGCAATAAAGCATTAAAATGTATTTCATTACAGAAATTGTTTCCCATCTTTTTTTTTATTCATTATATTTTTTTTCGATGATATAATCATATTCTGAACCACGCAGCTACATTAGGTATTAACATCTCTGTCTGAACACAAAGCTGTACATAGGCGTAGCCGGACTAAAAATAGTTATACGCACACGGGGTGGGTATGGGGAGGGGTATCCACTCCCACAAGTGGGGGTTCGGGGGACCTCCGAAATTTGAGAATTTTTGAGAATTCAGACATGAAATGGTGGCTTCTTGCGTGTCCTGGGCAATACTTTCGATAAATTTATATGTAATTTATGTTCCTTTTTCAAGAAAATAAAAACAGCAAAAAAACAGTTTTGGTAGGTTTTAACCTCAAGTTGCCAACTACGAGGGTTGTTCAAAAATAGATCGGACTGAGGGTCCTGCATCTTCTTTTTCCGTTAGATTTTAGATATTTTCATATGTACGGCAATTGGAAAATGTTTTCTACATTTTTGTCATAATTCCATTATATTTTTTTTACTATACGCGCGCACATTTTGTAATCTAACACAAAGAAAATAGTTTCAAATAACGATTTAACGTGTGTATTTCTCATACATTTCCAACATCATATTAATAATAAATCAAACACATTTAAACCAGCTGTTCGAGTTCATCACACTATGCATACTTATAGAATACACGCGCGTGACGCGGAGTGATGTCATTCGGCCTAAAAGTTATTGTAACGTGTAAATACGTTATGGTTATACGAAACTGGAAACAGCTGTTTGAGCACAATGTCATATGATAAAAACATATATATACGAATTACTTTATCTTTCCACTTGGTGATGATATTATATGCCAGGTAGGTAATCCAACAAATATAAATATTAGGTAACTACCTCATTGTAGGCAATTAAAATTGACGAAAAATATAATATCTGCAAGATTAAATCTACAATTTAGAATTATTTTACACAAAGCCGAAAACTCGTTATAGAAATAAAATTAAATATTTGATTGACTGGCACTTAGATTTCTAAAAACTAGTAGTTATAGCTGCCCACTTTGCCATAAATGTATTTAAACACTTTATAATATCCGTTTAGCAAGGTTTTTATGTATTCAGTTCTCTAATTTGAATCAATGTCATTATAATGTCTCCTACAGGTAACAGCATCGTAGAGATCATGGAGTATCGTGGAACACACACACACACTGCTACTTTTTACATTAATATCTACAAGGTTTATTTCCGCCCGATTGGTCCGGAACATCACAGAGATGACTTTTGTTTCTCGTCAAACTCATCGATATTTGTGTATAATTTAATGAAAATGCGATGAAATTGCTAAATAACAACGTTTTTGAATAGCAAATACATTTTGCATTTGAAAACTAGAGTTTTTCTTACATGTACATCCCGTTCTTTTAAGGTAAAGCTTCGATTTCACTTCAGTGCGAAATTCGGAAACAACATGGCGAACTGAATGGAAAAATGAGATACAAACGTACGATTTTGGCTTGGAATTTGTCCCTACGATAAAATCAACAGATTTCTTGCAGGTACAAAATAATGAATTGTACTTAGGCGCTGTTATTCAATTTCTACCTCTTATACAGCTCAAAATATCTACTGATATTTTGCAATTTTACTTTGCCGACTTCACCTAGGAGATGTCCCCGTGCATGTTGTTGTTGTTGTTGTTGTTTATTTTATGTAATAACTCATTCAATACTGAACCCAGTTACTATAGGATTTCGCATGTCAATTTATTATAAATACATTATTTTTTAAGAAAATGATATTTATTTGGACGTTCTGCGAGTTGTTTTTAATTAAATTTCAGTGATGTTCCGTCATAATCGGGCGGAAATAAACATTGTAGATGTTATTGTAAAAAGTAGTAGTAGTAGTGTGTGTGTGTGCTCCACGATACTCCATGAGCGCCACGATACTCCATGAGCTCTACGATACTGTTACCTGTGACGTCTCTGTATCAAGCAATGTACATTACTAGTCGACTTGTTTAACGATTGCTAAATCATTGTTCAAAGCGTAACAAAGACGAAAATCACGGGTGTTATGTGCATCCTAAAGCGTACTACAAAGCACATAATCCCACAGTCTGCAAGCGACTATACTAGGAATATCAATCAATATCAATCCAGAATTTGTCGTTTGCGGAACAGACTTAAGCAACTTCGTAAAACCAGGTCACAAGAACACCGTTTTATAACAATGTCATCTTGACGTTAGAACATAACCTACATTTTCAGCCAATGAAAGCACTGAATGGGACCCGCTGAGAGCTGCACACCCATAGAAATGCGTAGCTTTGGCAGTAGTACGCAATTCTATATTTAGAAACGTGATCCTTGTGTGTAAATGGGGGAACTAAACAGCAAAAAACAAGAGATCATTTACTATACCAAACGATTTTTGATACACATTTTTAAACTTTCGACGGTTAGATCTACCTCAGTAAAATGTTGCCACCTTTTAGAACAGAATAAGCTTCAAACACGCAATCATACACATTCTCTCACACGCTCTCTCTGTCTTTCTCGTTCTAAAATCAGAGTTCATAGTAGTATAATATTAAACATGTGTAAATTTAACATGTTCAGTCCATTTTTCATCACCCTTTACAAGTATTACGGTTACCGTAACGGAAGTTTTACTTTCAGGTAAGTTCAACTTTAAGGTTTGTGTTAAAATGTTCCATAACTGACTTGGTGAGCTGTTTGCCTGTTCAAAATCATTAAATCCAGATCGCCGACTCCAGACTTTGCTTCCAGTTGTGATACTGCGCAATAACACTTTATTGAAATAGACACACAAATTCAAATTACTGATACATGAACTACACATAAATAATGTCACATTTCGTCCAATCAAAATGTAGGTTATATCCTAAGTATGTTACACATAAAGTGAAATCTTAATGATTAAGAAGGGGCAGATAGAGATAATATGTTCTAACTATTACTTACAGGTCCAAAGGAATGCTACTGGGATTGGGGGTCAGAAACAGGTTGCTCGTAAATGGACAGGAAGCATGTCGACCTTACGTTACCTTACGTTGGGGTCATGCATCTCCGGAGTTGCTATTTTTCCATTAGCATATGTTAGCTACTAAACCTTAATTGCAGTTCGTTCACAGATGGTAATTGACTAAGAATTTGATTTTAACTATATGTGTGTTTTACCCATCTGCAGAGGCAATGTAACCCAATGCAATCATCCACGACCGAAACAATGGTGTGTTTTTTTTTTCTCATCACAGGAAATACTGTCACAGATGATATTAAAACACTATATTTAGACTGATGAAACCTATATTTCGATTCATTCACTTCGCGCATGCGCTAACTTATGATTAACTTACGAAATCGCTACCCTAAACTGGTGAAGACGCCAGGTTGCGGAAGGTGTCCCTCGAGGATATCGTACTCTTAGTGTAACCGATTTCGTCGAAGTTGCGTTTGAAAATGCAATGTGACTTACACTTTCCGAGTTTATTTGTCAGGAAAGAAAGACTTCACCAACATTAACGAGGGAGAGTAGAAAACTTTTTTGTTTACAGTTCTACCTATCCTCTGTGAATGAACGAGCTGCTTTAAAATGACAAGGTGACATTTGCTTCATTAGTCAGTTATTTTTACAGACACATTTACAAAACTGTATTGAAAGTTTAGGGTGATACAAACTGTACTCAACTGAACATTACCAGTATAAGATTTTAACGCTCTTTCTTCTGAAAAACTGCCTCGTTGTGTCACTTGGTCTTAATTTTGCAATCAAACAGCTGCATGAATATATACCCCTTGAAAGAAAAGCTTTTCTTGGCTAAACTGCACAAGCTTTTAATGGAAATCAACTGCCGTTTTCTCCTTGCCATCAACACATTGCACTGTGAATCACGGGTCGAGTACTTTACAATAAGTACATGTACGGAATGGTAAAGTACAAGCTAAAAGAAATATGCGCCAATAGCTTGCAAACGGGATACAATAATTACGGTAAATGTTAGAAATGACCAGCTCCGAAACAAAAAGTACATGTAATTTTCCAATACATATTATTAGGTTCTCTCATTCTCTCTCATATTTGCATTTAGAAGTCGCATACACATTATTATTGTCGTTTGAAACAGAGAACTTACATATTACAGAGAGATGAGAATGTGTATTAGAGCGACGTGTACTTTGGATGGAGAAAGACATAAAAAATAATAACTTGTTGGATATATATACCTTTTTAGGGGATATAAAGGTTGACATATGAGGCACATCTGACCCATGGAAAAGTGATGGGATGATTGAAATACTTGGATAATCTTGAGGTTCGAATTAGTTTTCCCCATCATTCATTTTCCCATTTGTCCCACTGGTACAGGGATTATTAATTTATAAATCGTTAAATGCTCGGATAACTCTCCTCGGAAGGTAAATTCACCGTATACCATTGTGTACATATACCTGTTCTTGGAGATGACTTAATAAAAGCTATGATCTTCCGGTCCAATCCTTTTCTCAATTTGTACATTTGACTAATATGAGTGCCTGCGTTGAATAGTGAATTGTGATACGTTTTTGAGTAAATGAGTCGCATTTACGATGAATTAGTATAATTATACTAAAGCCAGAAAACCTATACGGATATTTTATTGCATTTGTTATCACGGCTTTCCGCAAACCTAAAGAAAATGACAAATACATATAATTCTATCTACCGATTTTTTGTGTTTTCTAAAGGTTTAAAGGTTTCTTTTTTCTAAATCTGTAAAAATAAGGAAATATATAAAGCAAATGAATTGTTGAAAGTTTCAAGACGTTTATAACGTTAATTACATAGAAATAAGAAATTATTTTCATTATTTTGCTTACACCTCTGCCTTTGTTTCCATCTATTTTTGAAAATGTAAAACTAAATCAGTTTAAAGGTTGAAAGTCATGGATTTCAAATTATTTCCTTTTCTTTTTTTACAATTTCAACTACATGTATGTGGATCATATTGCAATGATTTTTTGTTAAGTCATATGCTTACGAAGAAATAGATATTAAATAAAGAATTAAAAAAAAAAACATTTAAAATCGATTGAATAATGTAAGAAATTTTTTTTTAGGATAGTATTCTCTTAAAATTTTCCTGTTGTTTTTATTGCATGATAGTAAACGGTTGCTTAATCAAATAAGATCCATATTTATGCTTTCTTAATATCTTCTTATGACAATAAAAATGAAAATAATAAAAAAATATTAAAAACTTATTTTTGAACATAAGTATATATTTATGATAATGATGATTTACGTATTAAAGTTAACATTATTATGCATCATTATTACATTTCTTTGTATTAACTTATATATTCAATACCTTTGAAATAAGCAAACGGAAAGCCGCTTCGTTTGTATCTTAAACAAACGACTTCTAGTATTATTCGTGTTTATTATTAATGTTTAAGCCGTGCCAGTATAAGACATAAAATAAAGATTCAAATATTTACATGTTATTTGATATGGCAGAATATCATTTAAATATAATGACCTGTCACCATAAATATGGAAGATCAGAACTTACACTTTAAGCATTTACAATTTTTAGCAATTTAAATTGCTCTACGAGATTGTAAATTCTATGAATGGAAAACTCCAGTAATAATTATTACAGCTGCAAATAATTCAAATACTAGTTAAATATTGTGTTCATTAAAATATGTATGTATTAACTCCCTTAAAAAACAAGAATTATGTTGTGAATTAGGTACGATTTATTATGTAAATGAACAACATTAAGTATTTTGAATAACACAAAGTAATTGATACAAGTTATATAATTATGTAGCAAACGAAAATACAGACAGACAACACAGTCAGGTGATTAATGCTTAGTATGAATACCAGCACTTGGTTCAAATACCAGCCTTCGAGAACGCCTCTGCAATCACATCTGGCCTCTCTTTCAGCTTGTTTGCAGACGTGACTAGCCACTTTGCATGTATTGCTTTTATATATGATGTACGCAGATCAATGTTTACATTTTCGATAAGGTAAGTAAGTGTCTATACCAGTACTAGTATTTGTTTAGTGTCGTAATAGGTTTCGCAGTTTTATAAAACAGTTTATCACACCTTTAAAGACAGCGTACCGTGAATGGCGTAAATACAATGGTCACAATACTTGCCCTCTCATTCTGATTTCACATTATTTATATAATCCGATAATCGTCAATTATCATACAGATAGCGTACCGTATACGACTCAGACAGACAGAGTTATGTACCTTTGACCATCTTTTACCTGGAGGTTAAAATTTGGCGCTCAGTGTAATTTCCGCCAATATTTAGCATCGCCAATACAAAACGCTCTTGTTTACGCGAAATTTTTGCCCCGCAGAAATAACCCGCTATACAGTATCAAGTTTCAAACAAGAAATATCTTTAAAAAGAATATTCGGCGTAGCTAAATTATTGTCAATTGTAACATGTAAAACAGATTAAAACCATTGTAACGTTGGAAAAAAAAGAATTTTGGAGGTATTGTGAAAACTATATAACAAAAGATATTCAGTTTACAAACTGAAAAAAAAAATAATCTATCAACTTCCAATAGATATTATGCAATTGCTGATTTTTTTAAAGTAAAGACAATTCATATGTAACCAAGTGAAACCGAAAGATCTCAAATTGCGTACTGTAAAATCATTAATTTTCGTTGACATTGAAATTCGTTGATTATGTACCTAAGGGAATTCCGTGGGTACAATTATTCGTTGAAAACGTGAGGTCTATATAAGAGACAAGTTTTTGTGGGGATTAATTTTCGTGGATTAAACCTCCACGAAATCGACGAAAATTAGTGTCCCACGAAAATTAATGATTTCACAGTATATCCGATTAATGTTTCCAGATCCGCTGGACCGCACAACTTCTCCACAGTAGTTACCTCCCCTGAAGGCTGAGTCCACTTTTACAAATTAGGGGAAATTGTTACTGTGTTATCTTTCATGTTTAAACTGAAAAGGAAACCTGTTAGATATATACAACCTGAAACTCCCATTTTAAATTGGAATATCCTTAGGCTAAATATCCAAAAAATAAATTACACAAGTTAATGATAGCATTGCATTTACTCTGGCTTCATTTGCATACCAATATTTGATTTGTTGAAGAAGTAGGTCAAAATATTATACAGCTCCGCCGAAAAAAAAAATTGCCATGCTTTTACTAAATGCGTTTTTCAGCTCGTTCACAGATGTTCTTTGACTATTTGATTAAAAATTGACGTTTAACTATATGTGTGTACTTCGTCAATCAATACCCATCTACAGACGTATGGTCCCCCGATGCAACCACCCGTGATTGTTAAGATTAATTTTAATGTTTGATTCCCCCATCACATGCAATACCGTCACAGACGGTATTGAAACTATTTGTAGAATTGTAAAACCTGTATTTAGATTTTCTGTTTTCATTTGCCGTCACTTGGCTGATCACATTTATTCTTCGCGCATGCCCTAACTTCATAAACTGAACTTATGAAACTGGTCAAGACGCCAAGTTGCGAAACGTATAACTTAATACCACAAGCACAAGTGCTATATATACATATATACATAAATAAGATACCATATTCTATATTGAAACGATTTCACCGAAGTTGCATATACGAAAAAAGCGTTTTTCTGTGCAATGTGACCTACATTTTCCGAATTTATTTGTCATGAAACAAAGATTTCACGAACATTAACGAAGGAGAGTAGCACAATATATATATATATATATATATATATATATATATATATATATATATATATATATATATATATATATATATATATAATTTCTACCGATCATCTGTGAACGGGTCGCTTTAACGGAAATAAAATATAATAAGGGACATTCGGGTTTTGAAGTTTTTTCACGACCCATGTGTCTATATAAATAGATACATTGAATTTTGCCAAAACAAGGGGACGCCCGGGTTTGATCCGGGGACCTCTCGATCTGCAGTCGAATGCTCTACAACTGAGCTATATCCCCATATAATTCCACATCCTCGACAAGTCAGAAAATGTAACAATTTGAGCTAACGATAAGACCGCGTGTAAACATTAAGCTGATATATATCTGATATTGTCTATAGAAATGACATAAAGCTTTTGAGTTATACTGAGGTCTAACAATTTCTACAGGAATGATTCAAGATCTAGAGTAGAATGCAACTTGGTTTCTTCTGCGAATGAATTTAAATGAATATTCAAAATGATTTTTTTTTATTAGTCCATGAAGTGACTTCTTACTTATCTATTTATCTCTAAGTACTGCCAACAATTGTGAGTATTACGGGCGACCGTGCTTTTGGTTGAACATCTCAATACATGTATATAAAAGTATGCATATATAAAACATAACTAGCATATTTAATGATAACTATTTTTAAGGCAGAAGATTACGATTTTGTCTACTTTAAATATATGATCCGATTCAAATGTCATCTTTTTTATCACATAACTATTATTTATGAGCCCAATAACATATAAAGAGCCCTTTTCAATAACACATTGACGGTCTCAATGAGCGGGCCAATAAAAAATATCACTGGCGGACCGAGACCGAAAGTGATATTATCTATTGGCCCTGCTTTTCTTGCAATTTGATTGGCTAAAGCAGAGAATACTAGTTATGTTATAAAATTGTCATTGAATAAGTGATTGATATTGGACTTGTTATTTGTCTTCGGGACAGTCGTATTGGCCCTCGGTTTCGGGCAAATACGACTGCCCTCGGACAAATAACAGGGCTGATATCAAATCACTTATTTAATAACATATATTAGCTGATATAAACATAATTATCTTTACGTCGGTCTGGAAACAAGTTGTCACATCGTATACCTATCCCTCTCTCGCCGGCTCTAGTGTAAGACCAGTACAAAGTCATTGAAAACGACAAAGAAAAAATTATTCCCATTCAAAACACTTCGAAGACTTAACCACAGCATATAAACAATTTGAACCCCAACCGGATCTTGTGAGCAGATGTCAGGATCCGGTCGAAGAAAACAGGTGGGACTTTCTAAATGATTAACAACGGGTTGCATTGAGGCTGCGGCGGTATGTAAACGATTGGATCATATAAAAAAAAAACTTTATCTTTTTCGATTAATACATCTAATAACAGCTTTCTTTCAATAACTGCCAATAAAACGCTGAACTCTTCACTGCGTGTTTTGTGTATTTAAACACACGCCGATGACACAGCAAAAGCATGTATAAAATCGTTTCTCTTTACCATAACTCATATCTGGGCTGTTGTTTAAATGTATCCCCCCCCACCCCTTAACCGGCGACATAATTACTAAGACATCATTAGAATCTACAAATACATGGAAAGTACAAGGCGAACTGTTTAATTACTGAACCCGTCTTGCAAATATAATTCTACTGATCTGTACATTTCTTGCGAGTTCACTGAACCATATCTTGCGAGTCCGATTTGTTTTAGGTTTTTTGTATAGTTTTTTTTTTTTTTTTTTTCTTTTTTTTTCTAACTTCTACTTATTCTTCTTTATCGTACCGAGTGTAAAATTATTGCGTCCAAAACAATTTTATGACGCGACTGCTGTTTTCTTATCTTAAAAGTAATGTTTAAACATTTGGCAGTACTTGAATGGACCTCTACCCGGAAAAATAATAACATGAAGTTGATTATGGAAATTATGGATAGAGAAAAAAATGTTTTAAAAAATAAACTTCTTCTATAAACCGTATAAAATCTTTGAAATTACTCACAAGACAGGGTACAGATAAAATGCGCAAAGTCACAAGTAAGGTTCAGAATCACCAGCGAGAAATGTTCAGTAGGCATATTTTGCACCCTTGTTTTTAATCCTGCTTTTTTATGTTCAAAATTGTGCAATATTATAACAAATGACCAAATCCCTTTTTGTTATCGACTACTGTAGCGGTACAAACTCGAAACTCTATGTTTAACTAATTAAACCTTGAAAAAAGGAGGATTTTCGTTCGTGTGTAGTACTGATCGCTCCTAGCAAGTGCGAGTTTCGTTAATTTTATTGTCTTAATGCTAAAATTGATAATGTTGCATAACATAGACCATCAATAAAGCTTCCTTGGTGCAATATTCATACAGATTGACTGACTAAATATTCAGCAGTATCTATATAAACAGCAGTTTGGCACAACAATAACGACGAAAAATGGCTGACACTGACATCTGCTCACAAGATCCGGCTGGGGTTCAAATTGTTTATATACTGTGACTTAATATGAATTGCAACAAATTTTAGATGAAGACTATTTAAAGATTATATAATGAAGATATGACTTTACAAAATTAAAGAAAAACTGAGTATGTAATTATTTGTTACAAGAACTGGGTAGTATAGCTATATCATTAAAGCATATCATGCGACACATTCCGCTCATGGCGTTATTAAACGTTTTACGCCGATATTGGTGCATATAGGAGCCCCGAGATATTTACTATTGGAATAATGATAGCATAGAGAAACTCATATTGTCGGACTTAGAAATTATTGAACAGTTAAAGACCCATTCTATTTTATAATGAAAAAAAAAGAAAATATGAAATAAAATTGACATATTGTAGATTAACACAAATGGTACATAATGTGCACATATCTGCTGTAAAATAATAGTTAAACGCATTGAAAATGATGATCAAATGATTTGAATTGGAAAAGTCGTCGCCAAATCACAATTTGTTTATATGCTACGTCATCAATTTATGCACTCTTGATTCGGAATCTCTGTGAAACGTTAAAAAATTGACGAAGATATGCGGAATATGCAAATTAAGTATTGTTGTAAACAATTGAATGTTCTTAAGTCAAATATTCTTATTTGAGTCATAAACGAGAATGAACAGATTGCATCTCTTAACAAATCTGTAGCACACAGTTTGCTTTTTCTGTTCGATAATATACAGTGCTTTAGGAAGAATAATTGGCTTTTATTGGCATCTTTCCCAAGTAATTTTCAAAGTAATTCTAGTGTATGCTTTCTAGAGACTAGAAAATAGGTAGAATCGATGGATGCTCCCGAAGCGTGTGTTAGATAACTATATAGTCTGTAAGCATTAAATAGAATCGCAAGGGAGATTAGTGAAACTTGAATAATTACATACATGTATATTAAGATGCAGAGAAGGAAAATGCAATTAGAGGTATAAACAAATAGTTAACTTTGGTAGCTCATGAAATAAACAAAGAAAAAATAAATTTGATAATAGAAAAAAAGACTGTTTTAGTCTTCAGAAATATACTAAGCTTAATTAGATAAATCAATGCATGTATTGATACTTCCGTGGTTTTTATTTTTAGTTATAATCTATAAATTAACAATGACAATTGATAAAAGGCAATAACTACTCTGGATATATCAAATGAAAAGTTGTGTTTCATGAGCAATGTATTTCTCCTTAATAATGATAAAATATTAGTGGCGGGGCCATCGTCGGAATAACCACGTTCGCTCAATTCGCTTTGCTTCTTAATCGACCGCCTGTGGAATATTTGGTTAGCAAAACTTCCCCCTCATGAATTATTAACTCGGCATTTCATTGGATCCGCGGCAGCGACAGCAAGGATCATTTGACCAATGAAACGTCGCGGGATTTTGAAAGTTATATTCGTTCTACCATGTAGACGTGACGTCACACTCCTCGCCTAAGCGTAGAGGTTTATCTTGCGGGAACAATGAAACAGCTTTTCCTTTCGTAATTTTCAACGAAGAGTATTCAAAATACTTTACGTAATTTCACTGGTCAGCAAGCAGCTGATTAATATTCATGAATACGAAACTTTGCCAGCTGAAAATCCCATGGTGTATACAGAAGTGATAATGGAATGTATACCGTGGGTTTCGACGATGTGGTGGGCCAGATTAATGAACGATCTTGGCAGCCTCTGACTACAATAAATGATTCAAACATCTGACTAATTGTTGATCCATGTCATAAAGGTATAACATTCCCACAAGTTCTTCAAAACATTTAAGGGGCCTCCGTGGCCGAGAGGGTAAAGTCGCTGACTTTAACACTCACTCAGCCCCTCACCGCGTGGGTTCGAATCCCGGCAGGGTCATTCGGATTTTCATGTGAGGGACCCTTCCAGCTGGCTTGCGGTAACTCGGTGGTTCTACCCGGATATTCTATCCGTACATTCGGGGTCTTTCTCCATCTGTAATTTGCTGGACGTCGCTATATGACTGAAATACAGTCGAAGTGACGGTAAACTCAAATAGACAAGTCTAGTCAAAACATGTAAACATTCAGTGATAAACGTCAAGCTATGTTTTGGGCAACTCTTGCTATCATGTTTAAAAATAAACAGTATAAAACGGACATTTGTACTGCATACAGTACAGTTAAAATAAATATTTTGGGAATAAAAAATACCAAAAAAATATATAGTACACACCTGTGGTGTGGTGAAATAGAGTGACACCAATTACAAATAGGAACAAGAAATATCTTTTAAAAAGACATTAGGCGTAAGAGAAAAAAATATGAAAGTTGAAAAAAAAAGTGTTACAATATACATGTATATGATATAATAATGCTGGTAAGTTTTAATAGTATATGATTTTAAATTAATGCTAGAAAACGTATTTGTCGCTAAATTTAGGAGATGTAATATACTAGCCAGTGAATAAAAAAGAAAGAAAGGGACAAAAATGTAATATAAACGAAACATAAAAAAGGTTCCGTCAGTGTGATTTCATCTCGGAGCACTTAGTTTAGTTGCGCAACGGAGGTTGTTAGTATAAATAGCTTATTGTGACTTAGAGGGACGAGTCCACTACCAAGGGTAGCTACCTTTTCTAAAGACTCACAACTGTTTACTTTTTCAAATGGGTGTTCTATATGTTTGATTTTATTTAAATGGATGGTTTTTATTTGCCAATTGACAATCATACAGAAAGATATGCACACTGAAACTCCCATTTTATGATGGGATATCCCAATATAATATAAACGAGTGCTTTTCCGAACTCTTCGGTTGTTAACCAAGATTAGATTGGTTCAAGAAATTGGTCAAAATCCATTTTATACAGCTTACACCGAAAAAAGATCCCGAGAGATTAACCCCTCAAGATAAACAATGCTACAACGATCTAATCGATAACAAGAGAGAATGTCTCTATCAGTGAGTCCATCCAGAGAATCCATCTCTCGTCAAAAATTCGTTTTGCCCATCTTATTTGCTGATGTATGTTGTAAATAAACCGGCCGCCATGATACTTTCAATACTTTATCGAGTTACATGAGCATTTAGGTTATCTTAAGTTTTCGAGAAAATTCTCCGATATCGTAGCTGAGATTATCTTTTTATAAAACACCTCCAAAATTTATTTTACAATTGTCATACGTTGAAACTTAAGATAAATTTAATGTACGACGTTTAATAAAACGGGGCCCAGGTTTACATCGGACAAAAATTGCTAGCCATTACTTTTGATGAAAAGGAATAATAACAGTGCAAATAAACAAAGGGCAACAACTTTGTAATAACGAAAAACATAGCAGAGTAAAGGTAATTATGCACTGGACATGCCCTTCTTCTTGGGAGCTATCAATGGATATGGGTTAAGATCGAAACTTCCAAGTGTATACGACTTCAATGTGTTATGAAAATAAATAAGAGGAAATAACTCTTGGTATAGAAATAATACTGCACTTCTGCCAAATAAAATATGTCCATATGAGATGGGTCTTTGAGTTATGCTCCAGGCTATAAATAAACTGTGAAAATAAACAAAGGACAATAACTATTAAATTCAAAAGGCAGAGTAAAGGTTCGTGTACACTATGCTGCACCTTCCAAATCATGTATGAAGTATGAAGTTGATACCACAAAGGTTTTTTTTTAGATATAAGTATAAAACAAATTAATAAAGCTATAAAAATAGCAAAGGTCTTTGAGCTATGCTCTGGACAATAAAAAAGGATTAAAAATCGGCACGACACGATGACTTTGATGATGTCAGTAGCAGAGTTCTGGTTATTGTACACTGCACAAAAAGAAAAAAAAAGTATATTCACAATCCACGTCAGACTAGAACGTAATTTAATTTTATATTCAGACCTCCGTTTAAATTCAAAGCAATATGTTCACCCTATCTTGATAGGCTCATTCAAAAGAAGCTTTTCAGCTGAATTGTGGTTCAGTTATGGTTCTGTCCGTAATGTCGCTTAAAGATCGCAGCGACGGTTGACTAAAAATTATCTATCTAAACAGGCCCGAATTCCACTTGTCCTACTTGGGTTTAAGTAATCTTAAAATATATATTTAAGGTTGGGGCACATTTTACTAGCCTTACCTACCAAAGTATTTGAGAAAAAGCTACTTTGATATAAATAACCTACCAATGTATTTGAGAATAAGCTAATTTGAATGAATCATTATTTGAAATGAACAAACAGCATCTGTTGGGAAATGAAATACTTGACTGTTTATTTTCTGACAGAATAGTTTCAAATTAAGGCTAAGTATTATTCAGCTAAAAGGTCGGCAAAGTTCGGTGAAACATTTTTTGACAAAAAAAAAATAAAAATAAACCATTTACGGTTAAACAGTTTTTAAATTTTGTTTTGCATCCTTCAAAGTTCCTGTGTACTTTGTTTATTTTTTATCTGTCATCGCCTATTGCTTGAAAAATATTCGTCTTCGAATCAGATCACAGAGGAACACATCGTCATTGGCGAGTATTGTGATATCGATAAATGCTAAACCACATGAAATAAGAAAGGGGCGTTGATTGTTCTGTCACAGTATATAACAATGTTGTCTATCATGAATTACCAATAGAATTAAAACAGAGAATGGAAACAGACTGTGTCTTCTTAATACAAATCATTGGAATTAAAAGATTGTGCATGGCGCTTTTGTTTAAAAAAAAAACACGCGAGTGCAGTAAATCGTTGCCGGTGCTTCTCGAAAATGACTTGAAATCATATAGGCATTGAAGGCGTAATGGCCAACAGTACATTTTTAGAAATACTGAAGTCAGGGTGTAATGAGATACATTTGACATGCAAGGCGACAATCTGGATATTGCGTATAGTACCCGTGCTTCTTATGGTGATTGGTGTCTCTGGGAATGTCTTAAACATTCTGATTTTATCGCGAAGAAGAATGTTAAAGCAGTCCGCTATGGTTTACCTTCTTTTTTTAGCTATATCAGATATAACTGTTCTTATGTCCGCAAATCTAAGGAGAATTATTTTAAGACTTTCAGACGTGGACATTAAAGACACGTCTGTTTTCTCGTGCATTATACAAGAATGGATTGCATATACATCAGCGGCTTTTTCCATGTGGCTACTGGCCTTGCTGACCATAGAACGAGTACTGGTGACAAAGTTTCCTTTCGTTGTCAGAGGTAGATTAACACCTCAGACAGCACTGATTGCGATTCTTGTGACCTTTTGTTTGATAATTCTAAGTAGCGGGCATCTCTTGTTTGGCTTCAGATTTCGCCATTTGGAGATGGACATCAACAATGGATCAGACGCACAAAGTCTTTCCTCAGGGAACAAATGTGAGTTCGTATCGTATAGCTATGTACGGTTCTACCATTCACTTTGGTCACTCTTGTCGATGCTTTTCTATAACGTTTTACCCTTTATCATCATCACCGTTGGAAATATTGTGGTAGCGTGTACATTGCGTGAACAAAGGCGGAGAGTTCAGCCATCCATTCAGGAATCAGCTGCGATGTCAGAGAACCGAAGATCTGTTGCAAAGCTTGTGTTTGTATTAAGTACATTCTATGGCGTTACAACTTTACCTTTCTTTATCTTCATGGTTGTTGTTAACTTTATAAGTTACGAAAACGATATAAAGACTTCGCTACCGTTCAGCTCGTTTTTACGAGCATTTACAATCTGGTCTTTTGTAATTTCACTTTCAATTTCGTTTTGTATTTCATGTGTGGATCAGTCTTCAAAAACGAATGGAAGAATATTATTCAGAATAGGACAATTATATGCAGGAAGAACAATCAAATACAAGCTGCTCAAGCCTGAAACTATTTTTGGGTATTATTTATATATAAAAGTGTTTATCGGCATACGAAACTCATTTATTCAGAAAAAAGAAAGGTACGCTTCTTTTATAGTCTATTGTTTCCGTGAGCCAAGTTTATTGTTCCAAAATTCTCCCCTGGCATATACTACAGTTATAAATCATTAATTCATAATATCAGTAAAATATGTTGTCACGACGAATGAAGGGGGAAAATGTTAATTATTTAATTCTTTTTTTTTTTTTTTTTTTTTAGGATTTTTTTTTTTTGTAGATACTAAGGTTATTTATATTTAGGCCAATATTTTTTTTTATTTTTTGTTTTACGTGATTTAAAAAAAAAAAAAAGAGTGTGAGTCGGGGGGCAAATAAAAATAAATCCACTTTTGCGTATGAGGAGTCGACAAAAAATAAAATAAAAAATTGATGAATATATATTTTTATATTTTTCATAAACTTATT
The DNA here is from genome assembly GCA_021229015.1 of Solen grandis. Classification (NCBI taxonomy): domain Eukaryota; kingdom Metazoa; phylum Mollusca; class Bivalvia; order Adapedonta; family Solenidae; genus Solen; species Solen grandis. The sequence goes on along the minus strand of CM037779.1, from coordinate 47,360,853 downwards.
CATATGAAGTTTTAAGGTCAGGAAAAATCACTAGCACTTTTAGCATTGAAAAAAAATCAAACTATTTTAAACAGTACAATGATATACCAGTTTTCAATTTGTTATTTCTTTCTGCAAACACTAACATTTTAAGAAACAAAATTGTTACGAACAGACAAGTCAATCACTAGATTTTGGACGCATTAAATAGAGAAGAAAGAACACAGAACTTATTTCTGAGCGATATGCTGGCTAGAGCGTTAGGTAATAACGACGAAGCAAACGATCGCTCATGTATAGTATGCATTTCTAGGACTTCTATTTCGATTTCGGAGAAGGGGTGCGCACAAAACATGTGGAGTTATAGTCAAAACGTACCCAGTACCAAAACTATCCCAAGTTAAAATGTACCAAAATGGAGTCAAAACGTACACACCTATTGGTCAAAACGTACCCAAGTTTTAATCATTTTTATAACTGTATTTTGTTTTTAAAAAACAATATGTTTAATTGCAATGTTCATTATTAATAGGTTTTTCATACTTTTTAAGAAGAATTGTTCAAAATAATTGAACAAAATGTATCATTTTTTGCGAATATATTTTTAAAAAACTTAGCAGTTTATGTAAAACCAATAAATACATTTTATCTATTTCATGCTTAAATTGTCAAATTGTGATGCAAATATATATGAAAAAATAAATAATGTATGGATAAATTTGTAGTGAAAAGGACAAAACTTTTATACTATGCAATAATTCGTAACTATATCAATTGATACTTAATGTCCTTTTAAGATATATGTTCTTGCATTATTTCATGAATGCCATCAAAAGTATTCCATAATTTATGTTTTAATGTTAATCACATCAAAATACAAAAGGAAACTATTTCATTCATTCAAACTATCATGTACCGAAGCTAGAAGCTGGGAAAATAAGAATTCAATAAAAGACTTAAAAAAAGAATGTGTTCATGTTGTACCACAAATAAAAAAATAATACAGATTTTCAAACAAAATCATAAATTATAACTTGACTAACAATGTTATGCGAAAGCATCAATAGTGAAATGAAAAAAAAATACATACTTGGGTACGTTTTGACCTAAAAAGTGGGTACGTTTCCACCTAAAAAAAAGTAGGTACGTTTTGGTACGGGAACGTTTTGACTAGCTCCCTACACGAGAAATCAGTTTCTTTGTAGTTTTCCCAAACTTTACCCCACCCACTAAGAAGCCGTATCGGCGATGTCTATGGGCATATTTCATACTTCAATCGATATTAAAGCTTTATCGTATTTACTTGCTGAGAATTGTTTGTTTGTGATATTATCATGTTATTGTAAAATAAATGCTTACGAAATCTTTGTTCTTGCATTCATATTATTTTGTTAAAATATCGATGCCAGAACTCGTACAGTACTGTACTCTGCAAAATTATTAATTGACGACTTATAACTGAATGAGATGTTCGCAACGTCATTACTGAGAACCAAACTTGATTGCCATTATATTCTGATTATACAACGAATTTATTTTAGACGATATCCTAGCTAGTTAATCTCAGTTTGAACAGAGCTGTTTTGGTTTTTGAAAATTGTGTACTTCAAATACCAACTGAAAGCGACCTCTGACAAACACACAATACAGTTTACAGTTTTATTTGAGGCAAAATCGGCAGTATCCTGCCTTTGGCCACATACAATTGTATGAAATGGCAAGTACAAAACATAAGTAATAAAACGTACATAATATAAAAGCGAAAAGTACAAAAACATACAATACAGAACCAGAACATGAATAAATTATATTAAAACGGAACAGTTAAATATTCCAGAGTATATTTACGAATGTTATTAGCTTCAAACACAAATTTAGAAATATTACAAACTTTTTCATATTATTAGAAGACAAAAGTTGAACAAATTTAGTCAGCGTAGGCCATGTTAAATTTCTAAAATATCTTTTTCTTAAGTCTTTATATTTTGGACAACATAACAAAAAATGGTATTCAGATTCAATCATATTTTGATTAACATTATACAATATCTATTTTCTCTATCAATACCATTAAATCTACCAAATTCGATTTCAAGTGAATGTGAACATAGTCTTAAACGAGTCAAAGCAATGCGATATTTGTCATTTTTAATATAATCAATATATTTATCAATTTCAAATGTTTTTTTATACAAGCAGAAATATTTTAATTTCGACATAGAATTAATAGATACATTCCATTCTTGGATAAATTGGTCACGTATACGACGCTTTAAAATGGCTAAATAAATATTTATCAAACTAGAATTAAAAATTTCCCTAATATAGTTTAACCCTAAGCTATCAATAGTCAAATTTATTTTGCTAGCCCAACATTTACCGTTTATTTTATGAATCTGATCAGTAAAAGTGATATGAGTTAATGAGTTTTCATTACTTTTAATTTTTAACCAAAATTTTAGAGCTCTTTCTCTCGCTATAATGGATAGCGAGAATCTTCTCAGTTCACCATAAATTGCATTATTTGGTGTTTGAGTTCTTACTCCTAGAATTTTCTTTAAGAATGTTATGTGTAATTTATCAATTTCTTAATAGTCATAAATACCCCAAATATCTGATCCGTATAATAATATAGGCGTAATCAATGTATCAAAAAGAGAGATTTTTGTCTTAATATCAAGCTTAACCCGGTCAAAATGGAAAATAAATGATGATATGCTCGTAAAGCTTGATCATGTAGAGCTTTCACGTCTGAAGATAAATTACCAGTATATACAAAGTTTATTCCTAAATAAATGAATTTTTCAACTCTTTCAATTTCTACTCCATTTATATAAAAAATTTCATCATGGTTTTGTTTTCTTTTTTCAAAAATACATACCTTAGTTTTTGAAACATTTATCTTTAAACCCCATTTAACAGAATATAAATATAAACTGTCAATTTGAGCTTGTAAACTCACTGGATCAGTTGTAAATAGAACAATATCGTCTGCAAAAAGAATTAGGCGGACAAAAGTTCAAAATCATTTTCTGATAGTGAATTAAAATCAGTTTCGTCTACTTTATCATTTATAAAGAGGATAAAAAGTAATGGTGAGAGGGGCTCACCTTGCTTCAAGCCGATAGAGACATCATAAAAATCAGACAATTTAACGTTAGAAGACAATTTAATACACGACCGTACACGACTATATATAGACTTAACAATAGTGAGCATTTTACTACTTATCCCTAGCTGTACCAGCTTGAGCCACAACGCTTCTCTTATTACTGTGTCAAATGCCTTTTCATAATCGATAAAAACACACCACAGTTTCTTATTATGTACAAGTACCTTTTGTAGAACTGAATGAAGAATAAAAATTGCATCGGACGTTGACTTATTATCACGAAAACCAAACTGATTTTCATGAAATTTACCCTCTCGCTCACACCAAATGTTTATTCTATTGCGTAAGATCAAGGAGAATATTTTAGCCATGATATTAACAATAGTGATTCCTCTGTAATTATTTGGATCTTTTGCATCACCTTTTTGTATAATGGTATAACGGCCGCTTTCGACCATGAATCAGGATATACACCAATATCAAATATATGATTAAAAATAACACACAAATAGGGACTAATAAACTCATGCGCGTCAATGAAAAAATCAGCTACGTTATTTTCAAGGTCATTCGATTTATTTCTCTTAAGAGATAACAGTGTTTTCTTTATTTCATCCAAATTTATAGGAACCTCTAATTCACAATGAGGTGTCAACATTTGATTCAAATTATTGGCCATAATGAACATTAACGTAACAAAACAAATTGAATGTGGATACAATGATCGTTGCATGACTGGCTGTCGGAAGCAGTAGCTCTTTTGTTACCTGGAGTATAATCGAACATAGCAAAACACCCGCGGCTAAACAAAATGGCGGCCTCCTCGAAATACGCATTATAGAAGGGAAATAGTTTTTTTTCCAAAGGTTTTGAACCTTAAACTCAGGATGTGCACTATACATGAGTGTTTACAGAAAAATTACGAATATCAATATAATCAATGTCGGTTGTTGTTGTTTTTGTTTTTTTCACAGGGGGGTTTGTATGGAGTCGGCGCAGAGTTGAAATAAAAACCAATTTTTTTTTTTTTTTTTTTTGGTGCTTCCGTAAAAAAATGTTAGCCTGAGTATCAATATTAGAATTAAACCATACCGGATAAATTGTTCATAATTAAACACTTTTCTATTTTTAGAATTTTATTTCACATACGTGTACATGTATCTTAAAAAAAATCCAAAACGCATGCGCTGTGAACAAAGTGGATATGAATGTTTCAGTAGTTCAACATATTTATTTGTAATCAGCATAGTATTTATTGTCTGTTATAAAATCATTAAATGAATGCGATGTTTATATAATTATGTATGTTTTGCAAATAGCATGTTTGTTGGGTGAGACATAAATAAATAGATTATTTATTATTACTGAAAATGTATCTATGTCCTAGCAGAAATAATATTAGGAGCTAAGTAATGTGGTATTATTGGACACCAGCTGAACGTTTATTGTTTATTTCGTTATGTCCTGATTATATAACTTTTGCCAGAGTGGTGTTTGTAACCATTTCTGATGTACAATAACTGTTGCCGCTATGGAAGTTGTCGCCAATTACCTACATTGTGTATTATATAAGTCAACGTTGAATGGAAATATTTTCATACACATTTCATTTAAAACATATTCTAAATCCTACAGCAGCATTCACTGTCTTGGGGTGATACATGATTTTCTAAAAAAAAAAAAAAAAAAACTAAAAAAAACATGTATGTTGGATAAGACATAAATAAAAATATTAATTAATTAGTTAGCTAATTCATTAATTATCTCCTTATCGTATTTGGGAAAATCTTTTCAGAAAATCGAATTTTTAATTTTATTTCCATTCATGTTACAATTTTATATTTATATGTATAATATTTGGCGTGATAATTGTACATGTATACGTTAATAAAATATATTTTGATTCTGATTCTGTATTGTATTTAGATGTCACTGGCTGTTTTTGTCATGTGGTTGCACGTAGCTACCGTTAGTTTATCAAAAGATACCAGGGATCCCCCGTAAAACGACAAACACTATCCCTACATTTTCACATACATTGTATATACGTAGTGATTATTTGACAAGCGATTGATTAGAGGTTGAACATATATGTCCGCTTGAAATTAGCAATGTGTTTGTAGTCTATATCGTGTTGGTTTAACTGTGCCCTGGTATTTTATTAAGTATAAAGAAGGTATCGAGAATATATAGGCACTTCACACAATAAAATTATTAAGTCCGTTTATAATTAAATTGATTGGAGTGGGTGGCAAGTATCCCAGGAATACAGAGACGCTAGGAAAGCTCTTTATCCTCTATACAAGCAAGAGGAAAACAGAGGCAACCAGAACGTATCGCGGGAAACGGGCTGTACGTCAACAACAACGTTAAGAAGAAGTACGTTAACGGAACACGAACTCCACACAGTGATCTCCCTTGCAGCTCACTTAGCAAAAAGAATCACTGCCGTCACAAATGTCACGTGATGATGGTAGGCTTACAAAATGACGAAGATTTGTTATTTATAGATCTTCATGCAGAGAAAAAGTTATTTTCTAATCATATCATTTTTTACCACAAGGCGATAAATGATGTTTATTTAAGAAAATATACTTAGTAAAACGCCACTCGCTGTAAAATAAAAAGAATTTGAAAAAAAAAATAAGAATAACTTAACGGTTATTTAAAAAAAAATTTTTTTTATTTATTATCATTTTTTATTTATTTCATCATATTTGAATTAGAGAAAACTAAGCTGATACATAGAAACAGTGTTGTTGTTTTTTTAACAATTAAAAAAAAATATTATACTTGTATATCAGAAATCCTGAAAAATGCAACTCGTGGTGGCAGAGATCTATGCCGAAGAATGAAGGGGAGATAACTGCGTGGAGATTGAACGGAACAGAGCGAGACATGGACTAGGGGCGTCAACAGAAGGGCACACCACACATATACGGGTACTTTATTGGAATGTGAACAGCCTTGCTAGAAAATATTAACATTATTCAACAATATGATTTAGTGATATTAAAAGACACATGGATTTCGGAAAATACTAATATTAATCTTGATATGAAAAATTACGAAAGTTTTCACTTACTTGAAAATAAAAGCAAAAATATTACAAAAGGCCGTTATAGTGGAGGGATAACTATCTATTCTAACAAGAATATTTCTAATTGTATGAAATTAAATAACCAAATTTAAAACTTAACCATGATCTATTTATATTTGATGAAAATGTTTATATATGTGCAACATACATACCACATAGCAACTCAAATGCCATTGATTTTAACAGTATTGATTTTTTCGAAGAATTAGAAATAGGGGTAGAAAAGTATAAAACACTAGGAAAATGTTTCGTAACAGGCGATATGAATAATAATACTAATAAATAATAAATGCATTTTTAAGTCTAAGTTTCATGCTCAGTTGCACGTTCACCGACTTTACAGCGTTTACCCCTGGTCATCGATCTCCCTGGGGAGTCTTTCACTCCGCCTAAGGCAGCCTACACCATGGCGCCACGGAATTATACTGCCCTCTCAGGTACCCATTTACACCTGGGTGGAGTGAAACAATGCGGATTAAATTTCTTGTTCAAGGAAATAAGCAGCGCCCAGTAGGACTCGAACCCTGGACCCTTCGATCCCGAATCGCGTGTCCTACCACTGGACCACTGCTCTCCACAATAGCAGATGCTCAAACGATACAGATCTTATTGATCACGACCCATATATAGTGACAACAAATCATCTGTCAAACTCTGTTTACATTCTCTTTGAGTATATTACCGAATTTAATATTTTTGAGCCCACAGAATTCTCAGACCATTCGGTGATAGTGTTTGCTTTAGAAGCGCGTAATACAAAAAAAAATATAAATGATAATGACAAAAAATCTGAAGATAAATTTTTTGTCCAATTGGATGATTCAAAAATTGAAGAATTTAAACAAAAAACTTAAGAAAATAAAATTATTGAAAAATTAAAACATTGTACATTTGATATATTTGGTAGTTATAGAAGTAACTGCAATTAAAGAAAGATAAAGAAAAATAACTAAAGTAAGAAACCGTGGTTTAATGGAAATGCTATACAGCCAGACAAGAATTTAAAAAAGCGAGGAATGCTTTTTAATAAAGATAAAAATTCCATCAGTTAAGACAAAATTTTGTGAAATATAAACGATATATAGCAAAATAAAACGTAAAAATAAAAAGAAATACAAACCAAAGAAAAAAATAAGCAAATCAAAGCCAGGGGCATTTTGGCAAAAAATAAATAGCCAGTATAAAACAGCACAATTAAATATAACTGAATTATTTGATCATTTTAAAGGATTGTATACAAATAAAAATGAAAGCAATAGTTGTTTATTGGAAAATAATGGAAAAGAGGAAAATGACACATTTATTTTTGATGAAGATTTAGATGCTGAAATTACAATTAACGAGTTACACAAATCCGTTAACCAACAGAAAAATAATAATCAAGCGGTACAGTAAATATGTGCAGAAATTTACAAATGCTCTTTTGATTTTATATCACCTTTCTTGCTTAAACTCTTCAATAGATTACTTACAAATGGCGAGTATCCTAAATGTTTTGGAGAGGGAATAATGTGTCCTATATATAAAGGTGGTGATATAGAAGATGCCAAGAACTATCGTGGAACTTTAATTAATGTTTTATCAAAAATATTTTCGCAAATATTACTTAACAGATTAAAAATGGACGAAAAAAAAATTATTAAACCATTTTTTTAAAAAAAGAAAATATTGTCAGATAAAAAAATTACTTGAAAATTGCTTTGACAAAATTGATAGATTCCACTTATTCCAGATATTAATAAATGAAAATATAAGTCCAAAATTCATTAAACTCCTTAAAAGTATGTTTAGCGTTGTGAAAGCGTGTATAAGACATAAATCCCAATGATCCCAACATTTCGAATCAAATGTCGGTGTTAAATAAGGAGATCAGTGCTCAACTATATTATTTTTATTTTTATTAACGATATAATTACAAGTTTTGATACTAATATTGATGGATTATTTACATTAGAGGAAACCAAGACCTTTATGCTTTTGATCGCAGACGAAGCAGTACTTTTTGCCCATACCCCTCAAGCACTTAAGTCTCTCCTAAACAATCTACACACCTATTGTGAGAAATGGAATCTGAAAGTTAATACTAAGAAAACTAAAATAATGATTTTTGAAAAAGGTGCACAATCAAATGATAACTTCATATACAATAATAATATATTAGATGAGTTGACTCGTTTAAATACTTGGGTAATATTTTTTTCAAAAATGGAAACTGGTATCGATCACAGAAAAACTAGCTTCTTAATCACTTCATGCATTGCACAACCTTTTTGTCGTTTACAACTCGATTTAAATGTAAGTGATAAATGTAAACTTTTTGAAAGTTTAAGTAGGCTCAATTTATGGTTCTGAAGTTTTTGGATATCACGAAGCAGGAGATATTGAACTAGTACATGGAAAATTTCTAAAGAGAGTACTTGGCATTAGAAACTACAAACCTTGAATGCTTATACGGTGAATTAGGGCGTTATCCTATGAAAATATTTAGGAAAATCTCTTTGATTAAATATTGGGTAAAAATTCTTCAATCTGATAATAACAGTTTTATTAGGAAAATGTACAATATGCTAAAAGAAGAAACTTCAAAAAAAAAAAATATTAACCCTTTCCCTCATATAGACTCATTTTGGCGCACTCAATAGGTACCACATAAAGCCTGATCTGCAGAAAACCACAGTTAAATCTTACCAAATTTAATTATAAAATCCTCATTTCCAGACCACTGAGGAGCAGCGAACAGCATAAAACCTGATCAGCCTGCGAGTTACTCGCAGGCTGATCTGGTTTTATGCTGTTCGCATAGGTCTTTTCATGGTGTCCTCTTTGAGGGAAAGGGTTAAGGGTTGAATTGTGCTTCCCAAGTAAAGAAATTATTAGAAAATATAGAAATGCTGGACATTTGGATAGATCAAGACCAGGGAATTATAAATTTTAATGAAATTAACAAGGAATCATTGATACTTATACACATGATTGGCATTTTTCAATAAATAGTACAGACTAGAAACTATTGTAAATTTAAACAATTTTAATTGTGAAAAATACCTTGATATAATAAATATTGCTAGATTTAGAATAGCCCTTACCAAATTCAGAGTATCATCACATAACTTAGAAATAGAAAGGGGTAGACATCATAATATTCCAAGGGGACAAAGATTATGTAAACATTGTAACATGAATAAAATAGAAAATGAGTATCATTTTTTACTAGTACATGTATGTCCAAAATTATCTTATCTAAGACAAAAATAAGAGTTAATAACTAAATATAAAATATTTAATAGCAGGTTCATATGTATTTTAATTAAAACTGATTCTGTTATTATTTATATACCATCGAAATATTGTTTTTATTTTTTTCTACAGGTATATACAATCTGTTTGAAATTAGTTGCAAAAATATCTATGTTAATACCACCCCCTCTCTCTCTCTCTCTCTCTCTCTACTTTTGAATTAATGTTACGCGATCGACGAAAATTATATTGACATGCTTTATGATATTTCCCTCTTTCTTAACTCTTATCTGAAAATGTTTTTTCCTTTGCTTTTCACGCATGTACGTATTTATGTTTACCATTGTTTATGGCTATGAATATGCATATTGCTGTTTTATGCCGATAAAGATATTGAAATGAATTGAATTTACTTTCTTTAATTGTTTTCTCTATGTGTCTGTGTGTTTGTGTGTGTTTGAGTCAATTCGCTCATTAGAATATATATTTTTTGTTGTATTGGGGTTTACCGTCGCTGCGATAGTATTTCAATCATATAGCGACGTCCAGCTAATTACAGGTGGAGGAAGACCCCGAGTACACAGAGGTACCCGGGTAGAACCACCGACCTACCAAAAGCCAGCTGGAAGGCTTCCTCACATGAAAAATCTGAAGTCCCTTACCGGGATTCGAACCCACAGCGGTGAGGGGCTGAGAGATTTGTAGTCCACGACTGTAACCGCTCGGCCACGGCGGCCCCTTCATTAGAATATAAAGTCCGTGAAAAAAAAAGTACTACTATATAATAATGACGATTGTTACCGCAAACTCAACTTCCACGCTTGTCCGCAAAATCAAATTCCATCATGGTAAACAAGAAATATCTTGAAAAAAAGATGTTCAGCGTAAGAAAAAAAAGCATATGAAAGTTAAGGAGAGTAACAATATATTACTATATTGAATATGATATTGCTGACAAGTTTTAAATGGTCTTTGATTTTAAAATAATAATGGAAAATGTATTTGTCGTTAAATTTAGAAGATGTAATATACTAGCCAGTAAAAATGACAGATACCTAAGATAACAGAAACATTTAAAATTGTTTTCCTTCAGTAAGAATCGATCTGGAACCGTAGATTTTCCAGAGGATGTTGCTAAATATAGCTTATGTTAGCAAACTTATACACTTTCGAGTTTTGCTACTTCGAGGGACGCGTCCACTACCAAGGTTAAATACGTTTTCTAAAGACTCACGGTGGTTTTTATGTTTGAATTTTTCACCTGGATTATGTTTAAATAGATTATAGTGTAATTTGTCAATTGACAATCATGCAGAAAGACATGCACCCTGAAACTCCCATTTTATGATGGAATATCATAAAATAATTTATGCAAACCAATGAAACGAGTGCTGTTTCGAATTCTTCGGTTGTTAACCAAATTTAGATTTCAAGAAATAGGTCAAAATCCATTTTATACAGATTACGCTGAAAAAGTCAAAGCGCTGATAACACTGAGAGAACACGGTTTTTAATATGATGAAGTCGCATTTCTTTTGTTTATCAAAGACTTAGTAAATTTAATAAACGAGGACCAAATTTTCAAGCGGGTGCCAATAAACCCATTGTTATAAACCCGCTTTAATCTTGCTTGAACACTGTTGTTAAAAAGATATGAACACATCATTTGTCTCAATGAATTGCTAACAATAAACATATCGCCACTCTCATTCTCCTCATTTCTCTTGCCTACAGTTTATAAGATTATATGAATATGTGGAAGCAAATCTAAAACAACAAACAATCATTTATGTATTTTGTTTTTCATTTCATTTTATATACACATGTACTAGTAGAAGCGAATTAATGATGTTCAAAATAACAAAAATATGTATCTTACATTGAAAAAAATAATTTTAAAAAAAGGTAAAAATGATCCTCCAGCTGGAACTTGAAACCACATACCTTTTCAACGCCGTTGGAATGGCGAACAGCTATTTTACCCACTGCACTAATGGGACAGCTGCTGCATGCAGGCGAAATTCCACCGATATACTGTTGCTGAAATTCCAGCCAGTCATATTTCAAAATATCTCAGAATGAGGTGCAAATTTTTTTATTGCGTCCTTTTTTTCATTACAGTTTATTGAACACGTTTTCTCCAGCATCAATTATCAACACATTTTAATTCAGTTTCAACTTCCATAACGCAATCGTACTGAAATAAACATGAACATTATCACCATTTAGTTATAAGACAGAAAACAAAACTTGGAACTATTTCTCTGTGTAGTAAAAGAAATGGGAAATCTATAAATAGATGACTAAATATAGCCCCGAACTGTTGTCTGATTCAAAATGTGTGCTACCATGTAACAACGTTGCAAGCCACCCTGTTAAACAATGAGCATTACATACAAAGGTATGTAATGATGAACTGTATGCTCCTGTATTATTTTTTTTGTACGATTTGATCAATAAAGATTCGTTTGTTCGGTTCTTTCATCGTGTGTGCAATTGGTATATGTACTTGCTATAGATGTGTATCTATTTTACAAAATTCAAACGATTAGAAAGACAAACACTCGGGCATTCTCGGAATATATCATAACTGCCTATCAAGAAAATGAAAATGTTCAGCTGTAGTTTATGACATATTAATTTCAACTATCAAAGAATTATCTTTTGAACTATCAATTGAATCCGTATCGGTTTGATTTCTACCTGATGCATTCAGTTATAACACTGTGATTCAGCGACACTACCGACGTTCTCATTCCAGGAAAATACTGTTAATGAACTGAATCAGCCATTTATGAGATCAGAGATTGAACAAGCTATAAAAAAAAGTGTCAAAGGGAAAAAGCCCGGGGCCTGATGGTATACCATCAGAGTTTTATGTAAACATCATATCTTACTGCATACATATATTCTCGAAGTATTATTCAATAATATTTTGGAAACGGGTAAATTTCCATTATGTTGGGGGAAAAGTGTTGTTACGCCAATCCACAAAAGTGGATCAATGACAGACCCTAGCAACTACAGAGGGATATCAGTAACTGATTCACTCTATAAAATTTTCTCCAATGTTATAAATACGAGACTATATAATTTGGCTGAAAGAAACGGTAAAATTGACGAGTCTCAGGCAGGTTTTAGGCCACATTAGATAACATATTTTGTTTACAAGCCATGGCTCAAAAGTATTTAACGAGGAAGGGTGTGAGGTTCTATTGTATATATGTAGACTTTAAAAAAGCTTTTGATAAAATAAATCACTCAAAATTGTTTACCGCTTTAAAGCGAAAGGGAGTAGATGGAAAATTTCTGCGTATATTAAAGGCTATGTATTGTAATTTGTATTCATGCGTTAAAATAGAGTCTAACCCACTGAACGATACAAGATATGCTTTCAGGAACACAGAATGCTGTTACTGTTCGACGGATTACTTCCCTTGCAACATAGGTACAAGACAAGGGGACGTAACCAGCCCGACAATTTTTATCCTCTTTATTAATGATCTCATCGATCGGCTTAAACAATCATGTGATTCTGGTATATTTATTTCTAACGATATACCTGACATCCACTGCCTAATGTTTGCTGACGATATTGCCTATTGTGCTGAAACGGCGATTAAACTGCAGCAACAAATTAATACTATAGATATATTTTGTCAAGAGACAGGTATGAAAGTCAATTTGAATAAAACCGAGGTCATGATTTTTCGTAATGGGGGAAATCTCCGTAACTATGAAAAGTGGTACTATCGCGAGATCCCATTAATGTTGTGTCAGTATATAAATATATGGGTGTTCATCTCACCAACTCATTATCGTGGTCAACCACGCATTAAAAACTCGCTACCCAAGCTCGTAAAGCTGTTCTTTCATTAAGACAATATCAAAGGTCATTTGGATACTTCCCAGTCAATGAATATTTTCAATTATTTGATTTGCTTGTTAAACCTGTTCTTTGTTATGCCTCACAAGTATGGGGATATCCGATATAGTTATGTAAATGCTGATTATTTTTATTTGTTTATTGTAAAAAATATCTTGGGTTATATACCACTTCCAATAATGTTTCAGCTCTTGGTGAATGTGGCAGATTGCCCCTTTGTATAACATATATGACTAATTGTGTGAAATATTGGTGTAAATTGTTATTTATGCATCAATCTAGGCATCCAAGGCAGTGTTACTTAATGTTAAAAAGACATGATGATAATGGGAGATGTAACTGGGCAACAAATATTAAGGAATTGTTATTTAAATACGGCTTTGGTCACGCATGGATTTCACAAGACATTGGGGATATTAATACATTTGTTTACTTATTTAAACAAAAGAATTATCGATTGTTATACACAGAATTGGCATAGTGATATACATAATTCTAGTCGATGTCATCATTACAAACATTTCAAAACGCTTTTAAATGTAGAACGGTACCTACAATTAGATATGCCATTTAAGTATAAAAATGCATTATCTAAATTTAGATGCTCAAATCATAAACTCAGAATTGAGACAGGGAGACACGCAAATGTTCCAAGAAAAGCAAGAGTTTGTATATACTGCTTTGTTGAAAATGGTACAATGATACTTGACTGTGAATATCATGCCTTTTTTCTTTGTAGTAAATATGATACTGTAAGACAGCGATATTTATTTAACTGGTACACGAGGGGAACAGATTTGCAAGACTTTTATTTATTGGTGAACTCAAGTTGCGATAAAACTATTCGAAACATTGGTATCTATGTATATCATATCTTGAATTCTGACAGTATTAATTAATTAGGGGACGTTTCATTGCTTCTATTACTGTATTGTGCTTATATTATGAAGATTTTATTATGGGCCGGAGGCCTTATTACTGAATAAATATATATTGAATTGAATTGAAATTGAATTGATCGATAAACAATTTCCTCATTTCTTGACAAATACGTCTTCATTCTGCAAGGAAAAAGTAAATTAAACTGTCAGTTATCATCTAAACGTTTACACTAGAAATATAAGATGCTCCAATTTCTATGTCAATTTAATGCAAAGTCTCTGTAGTTCCGCTACGTCTTGGACCACTTTACTTTCCACCGAGATAACCAAGGTTCCCTAATGAAATATTAGGAATCCTTCTGTTGGTTATCTCGTGTAAGGCCATGAGGTCAGAAATGTAACATTACATTACCTTAATCTCGTTCTAGATCATTCTATTTCAATTCTTATACTAGGAAGATAAACATTCCACTACATGTACTATTTTATGAAGTATTAAGTATATGAATTAGCCGAATTAAATTGTTACCTTAATAACTAACGATAATTGTTAAGAAATGCAATATTTGGTTCTTTTTATTATAGAAACAAGACTAAAGAAATTCGCCCTAAAGTATGTAAGTTTTACTTAGAGCTAAGAAATGTTGGTGTAATTCGACCCAAGTTTATACTTAAATCACCAGTACCTCCAACAAGACTTCCATTCTGAATTCATCATTCATTTATAATGACAACTTGTAGAAAAAAAAAATAATGTTAATTTATACTCAATAGATCATGAAATGAAAAGAAAAGGATAATGTTCCTACTATATGAGTCAAAACTCTTTAAAAAAAAATGTATGCAAAAGGCTACAAATGGAGACTGTGTTCTAAGCAAAGAACTAGAAATCATATATATATCACCATGGCAACTGTAGGTCGGTGGTCGTACATCGAGCCTTTGTATTTTTTTCCAGTATGTTAAGACGATGTCCATTGAATACGTCTGAATAAAATAATAATAATAATATTACATGTTCTGTTCTGTATGTGCGATTTGGGGACTCCTTACATTTGTAATTAGCTGGACGTCACTATATGACTGGATAATGTCGCATGGGTGATAATATCCAGTACAGCAACAACAACTGTAAGTATTGGATTGAATAATGAACTGTATTTACTTATTTCATACCCCCCCCCCCCCCCCCACCATTCACACACACACACAGACACGCACACACATTTGTGCTGCTCAATAGACCAATTCACTCCGAAATGAGATCAATCAAACACCCAATCTATATGCTCCGTTGATCTTCAATTTTTTTATATCTATTCTTAACACATTATAACGGTTACATAGTAAAAAAAATAAGTTATTGTTTGTTAATTATTTTTGTTTACATTGTCTTTTTATGCATCCGAATCGATAGATCGAGGGGCATTTTGTTGTTCTGTGTGTCTGTCTGTCCAATCCCATTTTTTTCGGCCGTTAGGTTTATTTTCACCCTGACTTCCTGTGAAACACACAGTAATGAAGCGGAATAAAATTAGGCTTTTCATTGATTATTATATACTTTGCTACATTCCCATCGGTAATTGCAAAATTAGTCAAAAGAAAAGAAAGGAGTTGCGGAAACGAGCTCTTTAGATCTCTGTTTGTTTTAAAAGTTGAAATTTTCTTCCCCTGCGAACGATTTGTCCCGAATAGTAAGACACTGCACCTTTTTAAGGAGAACTGAAAGAGTACAACGCTAAAAAATAGGAAACACACAGATTTCGGAATTGATTGTTCGACCCTGACATTCAACAAAAACGTAACATCCGGTTTGGTTTTGTAGCCCGTGAAACGAAGTCTAATACGCAGATGTTTTAAGGCTGTAAGTGTCTACCAAGATTGTACAAATTATTTTGATCCGTGGTATTTCAAGGAGCTGCACTGACGCAGGAATTACACAACTATTAAACCAAAAAAACAAAATCTAATACATGTTAAACCATTGAGACACTAATTATCAAGCTGGTTACCACGGCCGAGTATCTTTTCTTTTCTTTTTTAAAGATATTTCTTGTTTAAAATTATCACCAAGAGGGGTTAGACTTGGAAGAGGGCATTATGTTTTACGAATACATCTCGTCAAAGTTTGTTTATAATATGGTAGTTATATAAATGGACTGTCATATCATATTATAAGAACAACATTGTACCCCGTGGGTCTATAGGCCTAATTGATTTGCAAGTTAAATATATGTACTTCTATCTGTTCAGAGGCGTTTGGAGCTTAGAGGACCTTAGAGAGGAAACACGTCTGTTTTATGACATGTCATACAGGAAGGGATCATAATAAAGTCATTACAGCGCCAGAAGGAAATAATTACAGTATACTTGTAAAACTGAAAGAACAGAGAACATAAACCTGAAATTACAAGGAATAGCCGCCATAATCTTGAAAAATAAGAGAAAACGCGCATTGCTTGTAAGGTCGTGATACAGTTTAAAACATTAAAATATCTATCATGAGGGGAAAACAGAAATACACATGTCATGTATCTTATGTCACGAACATTAGAAAGGGTTAGAAAAAGCTTAGATATCCTGATAACAATTGGAACTTTACATATGGGTCAAAATCTGGACGCTTCCGTAAAGTAAGAAAAAAATACTTATTCAATATAAAATGCGTACAGGAATATACTATTCACTTAATCATTCACTTATCATATTATATTTATTTTTCGTTATATATCGGCACGTTTTTAACAATCAACTAGTACATAAATTTCAGTGATTCAGTACAACGGAAGGAATGTTTTGAGGTGACAAGAAAGGCACTGTCAATCTGTAGGCCCCCCTGAGGCCTCATTTTTCAAGGGTTCAGCTTTATTTTAGCAGTTATGGCAGACAGCCATACGGTGACCTTTTGTGCCAAATGAATTTGAAAAAAACACCGCTGGACCACGGCACCCTTGTGATGTTTATGTTGTGTTTACAACGCAATATTTTGCTAATGATCGTGGGAGTGAATAATACTGGGTATCTAAATTCAATGCCTCTGGTGGGCAAGCTTTACGAGCAACTGTTTGCTCGTACCATCGTTATACAATAGATAAATATTTTTGCATGACGAGCTCCTGTTTAGGCGCGTGACATTTTGTTTTACATATGTTAAATGAATACAATGAACAACAATCTTCTTAATATGATTTATTTATCATTTTATTATAGAGGTTGTCACGGCTCACAACGAACGATAACTCATTGGGGAAAAAATATAAATAGATTTGTGTGACGGAAGCAAGTGGTGCGCTATACATTAAGTGCAGCAGTTCGCGCACTTCTGGCATATATAATATGTCTTTGTTAATCTAATAGGTATATGGCAAATTCGGCCATCATAAATGATATATTAGCTACAAGATCCATTTGATGTGGAAGATCAACAAAACAATTTCAAATTACAAGCCACCCAAAATTGTCTCCTTTACTGTTGCAGTATATGCTTACTCGCAGTCCTTTTCTTTTAAAAGATTTGATTTCTATAGCTTTCATCGATTACAGCGTTCACCCTTGGTTGAGCAATTTATCGCTATCATCTTAAAGTAATATTCAATCCGTCTCCCATTTTCGTATTATGTACACTAATATTTTTGCAGTTTAGAAAACAATTAAGAAACATTTACTGCGATTTAAAATGGTTTACTGATGAAAATAAAGATGTATATTAGCTGGATATGATCAAATTTGAGGGTGAGGATGTTGAGGTATCGCCATTGAACACTTTCAAATACGCTTGCTTCATGTGTCTGTATGAATTTTGCTAAAGTAACCATTTCTAGCTTTGATACAGAGTGGATGTGTTAAAATCAGTACATGTATATCTGACTGAACGGATGGAAGCAGTTATTAACACCAGGATGTTTTGTTAATTTGATGTACTCGTTCAAAGTTATGTCCGGCAGGGTAATTCGGATTTTCATGTGAGGAAGCCTTCCAGCTGGCTTGCGGTAGGTCGGTGGTTCTACCCAGATGTCTCCGTGCATTCGGGGTCTTCCTCCACCTGTTGTTGTTGTTGTATTGGGGTTTACCGTCGCTGCGATAGTAAGTAAGTAAATAAGTAAGTAAATTTTTTATTATAGTGACATGTGTTACAAGTAATGTGATACAATACATACGAAGATTATACAAATTAACACCCGTCCGCATGGGCCTATAAGTCACCTTGAAAAAAAGAATTAATTATAAACGTGTATAAGTATTAATATATAAACATAATATACACAAAGATTATGGCTAAATGTCAGTTTGACAGACTTAAAATGTTGCAAGATTGCAAGATAGTGGTACATGCAATTATGCAAAATCAACTCACAGATATAAATGATTTCGTCGTATGATAAGTGCCTTCACAATAAATTTGGCTGTTTTACGAATATTGTCATTGAATAAAACACATAGTTTTTGTTTGATAGTACTATTTAAAAAGCTTAGATGAGAGAATAAATTGCCAAATAATTCAGATCGTAAATCATTATACAATGTACAATAAAGTAAGAAATGTATTTCACTTTCAATTTCATTACTATTGCATTGTGTGCATAATCTGTCATGTAATGATTCATTTACGAACCTACCAGTTTCAATTCGCAAGGGAAGTATACCACAACGAAGCTGAGCGAGCGCTTAGCGCTCGTGTTTAGACAAGTTTAAAAGGACATATTGTTCAGTTTTGAAATCCTGTTTAAATAGTCTGTACGTTCTTAGTTTGGGGTATGATTGCAATGCTGACCGCCAATTCTCCGTATAATGATCATTGACCCTGTCTGATGCCAACTTTACATCAACAATTGACCTATTCATGAAATGTTCCCCCAGGCCCAGTGTGTCCGTGACGGTTTTTATTTCACTGGTCCAGTTATTGTGACACAGTCTATAGTCTGTTTCAAACACCTTTTTTGTTAACCGATCATCGTGCAATAATTGTAATCTGTTCCAAAAACGTAACATATTGATCCATCTTCTATATCGACAAGATATCCAACCGACATCACCGGAAATTGCGGTTACGGGCGTGAAGCGATGTACCCCAAGAAAGTAACGAATTGCTCGGTACTGTACATTGTCTGCTACCTGGTACTGCTTAAAACCCCATATACTCCAGCAATAGTCTAATACAGGAACCACACAACTATGATACAGTTTATCAAATGTTTTAAAACCTATGTCTTTATGACCATGAACTTTATTGATAATACTACCAAGTGCCCGGCCACCACTTTTACTCAGCGATGTGCAATGATCTACAAAATTACACTTTTCAGAAAAAATTACTCCAAGATACATATATTCCTTAACTAACTCTAGGGTATTGTTTCCGATATGGAATTGATATTCGGTTCTCTTTGCGTTTCCTCCCCTGAAGTGCATGCATTTCGATTTATCAGTATTTATCAATAATCGCCACTTTTTACACCACTCTTGCAGGGTATCAAGCATAGACTGCAACTTTTCCTCAGTATCAGAAACCAGCACAATACCATCGGCATAAAGGAGTAAAGATAATGATAGTATTTCAATCATATAGCGACGTCCAGCTAATTACAGGTGGAGGAAGACCCCGAGTACACAGAGGTACACGGGTAGAACCACCGACCTACCGCAAGCCAGCTGGAAGGCTTCCTCACATGAAAAATCCGAAGTCCCTACCGGGATTCGAACCCACAGCGGTGAGGGGCTGAGAGATTTGTAGTCCACGACTGTAACCGCTCGGCCACGGCGCCCCCTTCCCCCCCCCCCCCCCCCCCCCCCCCTGTAATTAGCTGGACGTCGCTATATGACTGAAATACTGTCGAAGAGACGGTAAACTCAAATAGTCAAGTCAAGTCAAGTCAAAGTTATGTCATCTATGCAATCTACATTACGGTTTATCAATCTTGTCATAGCTTATTTTAATACATACTCGCAACAAACAAAAACTAGCCAAAGATTCAATTTTCAGGGCTATGATTACAACATCGTCTTACTTCGAAGAACTATCACTTTATTATAGAAAAAAAAGACAAAAAAAAAAAAGGCAAAAAAAACAAAAAACATTGAAATGTATCAAAACCACCATTCGCTTTTGAAATAAGATATCTAAATTTCACAAAAACATTATCAAAATAAATGTTCTTAATGTTCATTTTTATATGAAAATATAACAAGACATAATCACAGGACTGTGACTACATTCTTCTGTTTATAGTCACTTTGAAGGGCTTCGGACAGTAGGTTATCCGGAAGTCCCCAGTAGTGGGTGGTTTCTCTTTTCCATCTGGTACCCGAAACTCAAACTTCTGTAACAAGGTCGTAGCATACATGAACAACTCAATATAAGCAAGGGATTCTCCAAGACATGTCCGTGGTCCCATGGAGAATGGAATGAACTCTTTGAAGGTCTTCAGTTCCGTCTTTGATTCGTCAAGAAACCGTTCTGGTCGAAACGCATCAGGGTCAGTAAAAACATCCGGGTCTTTCATCACTGAATGTAAATTGACACTGACCGTAGCATCTTTGGGGATGGAACACCCGTTGATTGTTATATCCTCCGTTGCTTTGTGAGGAACGCCTAACGGAGTAACAATTCGTATCCTGATCACTTCTTGGACTACAGCCTGCATATATAGCATGTTGGATCTATCGCTAAGGGAAGGTTGTCTTTTGCCGATAACACTGTCAATCTCAGAATGCAGTTTTGATTGTATTTCTGGGTTTCGAACCAAATACAGAATCATCCAATGAAACACCGAGGCAACTGTCTCACTTCCGGCTAGCACAAGCTCGTGAAACAATGCCCACATCAAGTTCTCATCGAGAAAAGAGGAGTCCTTCATGACTGTTATATAGTGATGGACGAGACAGTCTTCCTTTCCAGGCACATACGGTTTGGTGTTTTCTTTACACATTACGTCACAAAACTCCATCAGCTTTTTGGAAGCTTCTTTATTTGCACGTTCTATACCAGTGATATCAAAAGGAAGCTTCAGTAGCCAAGGTAGACAGTTGTCCAACAGGCTGTTCCGCTGAAATTTCTGGAAGGCGTTTTCAAGATGGTTGTAATACCACAGCAAATTTGGATCCTCGTACCCTAGTCTCTTTCCATATATCAAACATAGCATAATATTCATTAGACTGAGGTTGAGATCAATTCTCAGATCAAATGGGTCAGAATAGGATTCAAATTTTGCAGTCAAGAATGCTAACTCTTCATATATACGTTCATCTATGCGTTTTTTGCCAGAAAACCAAAGTTCGTGAAAGGCATTCATACAGAAATGTCGATGCTCTTTCCATTTTGCTTCGCTTGCAAATAAAATACAATCGAATTTTGGCGCCATTGAAAAATACACTTTTTGAGGACGGCCTAAAATCGCGCTTTCATTCTTTATTAAAACCGTCTTTATTGCTGAATATCCAAAAACGATTACATTCAACTCACTTCCAAAATATATTCCGACCACGTCACCATACTTTTTTCTCAGTTTCCGCAGTGACATCAAAGGTTTTGTCCCTAAGGATAACAAATTTCCAACGATGGGCAACAATGGTGGTCCAGGCGGCACATTTGCAGGTCTCCTTGTAGAGTAGAACCAGACTGTAGCCACGATTATCACCACTGGTACTAAGTAACTGGCACTTAGTATCTCATACATTTTACGCCGAGTACGACCGTCTACAACCGTCCCAAATATATGTATGAATCCTAACGTTTAACTTTTTTTTACGCACCAATGAATATATGGCATGCGTGACTGTGTGATTGGTGAAAACAGCTCGTTGCGTTTAGGACGATGGGTCAGCAAAAGCTAATGACTTCATGCGTAAAGATGATATCTTATTTGTACAAATGTTTATTCATATTAACAAGAACTGAAAAAAATACGTATGTTATGAATCAAGTGTTGAAATATTGCAAGACAATGGTAACAACGTGTAAACAAAGAAGTAACGCACCAAGCATGGGGCTTACTTCAAAGTTTTTGCATGTATTAGAAAGGTCTTCAGGATCGTCTATTTTTTATTTGACCATGTGATATGGTGACATTGAGCGTATATCTGATGGTTTTGTTTGTTCGTTTTTGTCTTATGTCCCACCGATAGTATTATGATAAAAATGATGTTATACTGTTAAAATACGGCATCTTTAAAATTAAGACGATACCTTACCGGTAACTAATATTGGTTGTTTTGTCCGTGTAGGCACGTCTCATCCTAGCTTAATAATAGTTCTTTTTTTAATGTTATTTGTTGAAAGATTCCGTACGCCACTTACAAGTATTCGGTTGTGTAGAAGGTTATTAATAATTTCAATCCCAAAAGTTTAGGATCGTTTTTCTAATTGGATAATTAGGATTTTGCAAATTATTAGCAAACAAGTATTCAAAATCGTTTTGGTTATTGTCTTAATTGAAAACATATCATGGAGTTAAAGGTCTACCAATATGTAAAGATTTTTTATTGATAGCAAGAGAATACTGGCGTTTTGTTAAGGGCAAATCTATAACTAGAAAGTTCACTGTCCTTCATTCTATGGCAATGACCTCTGGTGGAATGTCGCTGTGCTGATTGTATATTTCCATATCTGCTAAAGAATGTTCATATTGATTTTAAAACTGATGTATTAAATAGGAAATCAGTATTATAGAAAGAAACATTTCCAGACGCATTGAAATACTAATTATGTGGGTTATAACACCTGTGAGACACAATGAAAATTATCTCAGTTTTATATCATCGTGCCCCGCATGTGTTTTTACCCGTGTTTATTGCTTTGTTGCACATTTCCTATTTACAACATCACATTTTAAACCAAAAATGATTTTGACTATTTGATTTTTGTATGAAAAAGTCTAAGTGACCAGTTAGAAAAAAAATGTCCATTGTTTTGTGGGACCTCTCTAAAGCACACCCTCTGTAAACTGGAATTCTCTCTAAAGCGTGCGATTTAAGAAGGCTAGAATTTCCCGTGTATATTCAATATTGACTGTTGACTTTTTAAGTTTACTGTCGCTTCGACATTATATTCAATATCGAAAAATACTCTCTAAATCGAAACATCTGAATATCAAATAATCGAGCATATTTTCACTTCTTTAAACTGCACTGGGTCAGACAAAAAAGAACTTGGAAGTCATCCCAAATGTGTGGCCTTCAGAAGATCAGAAAATTCAAATTCATCAATATTTATTTCAATCTATTTTCTATTTTACCAGGTACAAAACAGATCGATCCATCAGACAAAAGCAAGTGTTTCACAAATTAAGGGTGACTTCTAAGTCGGATAGAATCTATTTAGATATTCCTCTAGATAATAGAAGCCTACACCTGCTTCAGGTGTGTGAAGTTAGCGCGTAGATCGTAGATCGTAAATCAACACTATAACTAATTTTCTTTGTCGACCTGGGTCGTAGATCGTAGCTCAACCACTCAAATAAACCAAAATAAATGGTTGAGCTGGGTCGTAGATCGTAGCTCGACCATTCAAAAAGTTCGCGGAATGGTTGAGCTGGGTCGTAGATCGTAGCTCGACCATTGAAAACTTTCATAGAATGGTTGAGCTGGGTCGTAGATCGTAGCTCAACCATTCAAATAAACCAAAATAAATGGTTGAGCTGGATCGTAGATCGTAGCTCAACCATCGAAAAAGTTCGCGGAATGGTTGAGCTGGGTCGTAGATCGTAGCTCGACCATTGAAAACTTTCATAGAATGGTTGAGCTGGGTCGTAGATCGTAGCTCAACCATTTAAAAATAATGGTTGAGCTGGATCGTAGATCGTAGCTCACCATTGAAAATTCAAGGTTGAGCTGGTCGTAGATCGTAGCTCAACCATTCAAATAAACCAAAATAAATGGTTGAGCTGGATCGTAGATCGTAGCTCAACCATTGAAAAAGTTCCCGACGGAAACTTTTCCGACGAATGAATTCCCAAAAAAAGAAACTCTTTTCCGACGAGTACAATAATCCCGACAAAATACAATTTTTCACAACTAATAATAAATTCTCGACATATAATTTTTTTTCCCGACGAACAGAAAATTTACCGACGAAAACTTTTCCGACGAATGAGATATCCCGACAAGTACAAAGATTTTGGAGGAAACCCTTTTCCCGACGAAAGCATTTTTTTCCGACAAATGCAATTTTCCCGACGAGTACAATAATCCCGACGAAGATTAAATATTAACAAAATGCAATTTTCACAACTTATACTAAATTCCCGACATATAATTTTTCCCGACGAACAGAAAATTTCCCGACGGAAACTTTTCCGACGAATGAGATATCACCGACAAGTACAAAGATTTTGGACGGAAACCCTTTTCCCGACGAAAGCATTTTTTTCCGACAAATGAATTCCGTGAACTTGTTCAATGGTTGAGCTACGATCTACGATCCAGCTCAACCATTTATAAGGTTTTCAATGGTTGAGCTACGATCTACGACCCAGCTCAACCATTTATTTTGGTTTATTTGAATGGTCGAGCTACGATCTACGACCCAGCTCAACCATTCCATGAACATTTTCAATGGTTGAGCTACGATCTACGACCCAGCTCGACCATTCTATGAACATTTTCAATGGTCGAGCTACGATCTACGACCCAGCTCAACCATTTTGGTTTATTTGAATGGTCGAGCTACGATCTACGACCCAGCTCAACCATTCTATGAAAG
>CM037779.1:47285862-47335862 GCA_021229015.1 Solen grandis | reverse complement strand
TTGAATGTTATCTTTTACTTACAGCGTGAAATATCAAATAGTCCATGATAACCTAGTTGTCTATATATTTTATGAAATCAGATATGGTCTCGTTTTTATAAAGTTATTTTACCACCTTACATGTAAATAAAATGCTCAACAACAGTCTACGTCGTTGACCTATAGACAGAGTATATACTATTGATCATATTAACTATATTAATTAATAGAAAGATGACAAGAGGTTGTTCGTTCGATAAAGCATCTTTTTTCAATATTATATGATGGATAACAACACTGAAATTAGTTTAAGAAAACTCATTTTAAACATCCAATCTAAATACATGAAATACGTAAATCTAAATAATATGAGTACTCGTTGGATTTATATTTGTATATACAACAAGTGCAGATATTTGTGCATAAAGTTTGAGACACTTTTTTCTGCCATATGAGAGATGAGCTAGAGTTCAACTAAATAGAGGGAATATGAAAACGTTCTTTTAAAAAAAAAAAATATTCCAATCCATATCTTGATAAATCCTTTGATCTTACCAGAGTGAAACTGTTAAGTCTAATTGATCTTACATGTAGCTTTCAAACTTCCTTTGTGTAAGACTACTTTTAAAACTGTAATCTGCACATGAAGTTCTGAATCACAATGTTATATTTCAAACAATTATGTTAGCCGAACCATATATTGCAGAATTTTGTATTAGGATCATTCTTTGTTTTTATTACCTTCTAAAAAGTTTTGCATTAAATATCAAGATAAAGTTCTGTCGAAGTGCAAACTTTAATTGTTATTATTCTTTTAACGTCAATTAGATTCTTACCAAAAGGAACCACTGTTGCACTGTCGAAGTCATTTTGTCACTTTTTCTTGCGTGCTTATTAAATATTCAGTATCAGTATCTGAATAAGCCAGCATGTCACACAAACAATTTTACATAATGCATGTAAAATTTGAAGGTCATGTAGTCAACTATGGTATAAAGGTGGGCATTGTCAAGGCTTTGCGACATGAATTCTTAGATAGAAACAATATTAAAGAAATTGCAAAAATATAATCTTAGAACATTGCACATGTATTTCCTCAGCATCATCGTCTTTGAGAAAATGACACTATGGAAATGACAATAAAAGTTTATTAATTAAATTGCATCACGTTATCATGTCAAGTTAAAATTGTAATCCAATAGATTTCCTTTTTTCAAGAATGCAATTTCTGTCTCGTAGGATGTAACTGAGCATGTTCCATTCGAATTATTTGTTTTTGTTTATTTTCATTCCGGTAAAAGGCAGCCTTTTCTCTGCGTCGATGGCCTTTCTTTCCCCGAAGGAGATCTCCAACAAATTGTAATTATCTTACTGGTGTCAATACTGGCACCTAAACTTTTTGTTCCTCACACTTGGCTTCAACTGCTATTAATATTCAAGTTGACATCCAAACACCCACGACAGCCTTGGTGTTAAACATACGTCTAATGACATAGAAATGCAGGAGGGTGCTGAAAGAGGGAAACTTTTGTTTGATTTATTCTTTCTCTGTACAGTCGGAGAATATTAAATGCACCTGCTTTCTGCTTTATTCTGATACTACGCATAATATCTCTGAAACGAAAGAGTTTTATTATTTCACTGTAGGATATGTTACTTACAGCTGTGTAATATAAAATGCGTATTTTAAGTTCAAACCCATTAATTTGGAACTTTATATATTCAGAATAGAAGCTGAATTAGGAAACTATTCAAACAAACAGTTGTGATTACATCATGTTACACATCGAACAGCCTTGTTATATAAGATGCAGTCCTCATATGAATGTTGTACTTTCTTTTTCAACTAGGTTCCATATTAAAAAAAAACTTAAAATATATTGTTCTTTAAAATCTAAATATACTAGGTATACCGGGCTGTGTTATATAAAACAAGCCTCAACTCACACATACAAACTCACACCCGCGCGCAGCTACAATTCAGTATTAAATACACACACAACATGTATGAAAATCATTTGATAACGTATGATTTCAGCTGTATCTATAACACCAATATATTCTTATACAATGCTTTACAAAAAATGAAGAAACTGACAAATGATACATCTGTCCGGCAAATTAGCCCAGAAAATGTTCTACCATTCAAAGTTTTGAAGAACATCCAGCGTACAAGAACAGAACATCATATAAATTATCTTCAGGGATGCACTAACACTCAAACAATTGCCAAGTCACTGAGAATATAGCACAAAAATACCTGTTACTAGTACAGTACTACAGATAAAATGGGAACAAGCCCACATGGATTTTGGACACAAATTAACTCAAATACTGAAAATATATTGGGATAATAGGCAAGAGTATATCATATCAACCATGAGATAAAGTCAGATGAAGAGAACATTAAAATTACTACTTCACTGGAATAAGTTAACCTTATTTAAGATATCATCAGGAAATTCAGTCTATCAGAGAGGAAGGATCTAGACAACTCTAAGAAGACCAATAAGCATATGTCTCTCTCTTATGTAGGGGGCCTGGTTCCTGTCAACTAACATTAGTCTACTCATCTGGATGACATCACATTAACATTGTTGATAATTATCATAGAAAAAAACCTTCCAGTAAATATTAGTACAAAGAGCATGTGGCTAATGTATATTTAGTGATAGTTGATTACC
This sequence comes from Solen grandis, assembly GCA_021229015.1. Lineage (NCBI taxonomy): Eukaryota > Metazoa > Mollusca > Bivalvia > Adapedonta > Solenidae > Solen > Solen grandis. The sequence continues at coordinate 47,333,199 of CM037779.1, read as the reverse complement.
TGGATCACAATCCTGCTGTAGATGTACATCATCAGTTCAATCATCAGCAAGGAATTATAAATAATGACTGTACAACTTACTTTCGTATCACCCCTATAACCACCAGTGATATTTGAGCTTTCTGCAGAAGAACATATAATTCAAGGACAATAACTCATATTTGCTATAACTACCCATGATTACTTCCCTTTGTTTTGTTAATCTATTTTTAGCAACATTATTGTCATCTACTAGTAGCAACGTCATATCATTTTACTTATTTTCAGTAACGTCATGTGACCCAGTGGTACATAAGTAGATAATTTTCAGTACATCACATCCCTGATGAAGGTCATGTTGAGATCGAAACTAGTTGGATTTAATAAAAACAGTCTACCTATGATCATTGTTTGGGGTTTGCACCTCTTGATAGCTTTCCCCTGTCAATTAATGGTTTTATAATATATCATATAAGTGCTTAACTAAAAGTGATCGGTCTTAACCGAAACTAAACATTAAAAACAACAGAGATGTTTAAACAAATGAATGATGATAGTGGAATTCAATCTAAAGCTTACGAATGGTCGGTTTTATCTGAACATATGAATAGCTTCTAGCAAATACTTACCATATTTCATGATTACTTTGAAACCGATTCATTTTATTATTATTAACAAAATATATTTAAAACAATGTTTCAACTGTGAAACTATTTCAAAGTATTTATTATCAAGGACATCTATTTAAAAAAAATCTTCAGCAGCTTTAACTATATTTCAGTTTGCCCGAAAAACGACGACAATGTGGAAATGCTTCCGTGCCCCACGCCAGATTCCCGGAACAGAATACATTGCATTAGCTATTACTCACTTTGTGACCACACGATTCACTGTCCTAGCGGGGAGGACGAGGATCCTACCATGTGTTTATTTCATTCTGCAGTAAGTTTCATTTGTTTTGATTATTGTGAGGTAGGTACACGTCTTGTTAGACCGGTCTAGAGAACGTCCGCATCGTGAATCTATCGTGTTCCTACTGTCGTTCAGATCAACACAATCATTAAGATCACGAACTGTTTGGTAAAAGCTCGTACTAGATCGTACACGACCCACATACGTTCATTCATGACTTCTTGACAATTTAACCAGACAAACTGGTTCCGATTTTCATTCGACTATTCTGACCCATATACGACCTCTTCTCGACCAACTCGACTTCTGCTCAAATTATACTCCGACAAAATCGGCTTGGTCGTACTTAGGTTTAGGTGGGTTTGTACGATATATTGATATCAATGATAAACAAGAATGCTTCCCTGTATCTCATTAATAACACACCCTGCTTTACATGATAGACAAAAGGTGTAACTGGAACTGACTGCTTGCAAAACTTGAATCTTGATGATCTAGAGGTACGTTGTTTTCTACTGTTTTGGTTCAAAAGAAAACAATAGAAAAACATAATACCAATGTACTATTAAGCATTATGTCACGGTTCCTAGAATACCTCGTCTTACAAAATAACTCTCAATATTTGGAAGAGACATCCCAATGCAGGAAAAGGACTGCATTTATTTTGAAGATTTACCTATATGCAGTGAAAAATATGATGGATATAAAATGGTACAAGATGTGTTTTGGCTGTTACCAGATAGCTTTTGATGTTACTCTTTCTAACCGTAAACCATACCCGTACTTAACTCTATATTGTATTAAGTCGACCAACCCCTATTGGTTCCGTTTGATAATCGTGACCAAAAGTATGTCATTTAACTATGTCGTTCGAAAGAAATAATCGATTAAATTTGAGTAATACTGATCGACACTTTGAAAAAACACTAATCAGTAGAGAAGTATGTCGGAGAAACCTAACTATGGGAACAACATATAAACTCATGGGCATAAAAAAATTAATCAGAGAACTCATGGGAACGATATATTAAGTCATGGGAACGACAAAGCTAATTCTGGAAACGACATCTAACTCTTCCTCAAGGGAACGAAATACTGACAGATAGGAACGACAAAGCTAATCCGTGGAAACTAAAACTAGCAACATAAGTGTCACCGTTAGACAATTGAAACCGAATTAATATTTGGTTGTGTACGAGTTTTGCATTTTGCTTTTTATTGTTTCATTTTAATTCTGCGAAAATTCGGTTTTACAATCCTCTGCGACTTCGAATAAGCAAAACTATTGAGAAATTATATCAAACAATGCTTCAAAGATCTTAATTTGTTTCAGAGATGTGATTTAATTCAGTACAGTCTTATATGGGAAAACACGCATGCCCTTGTTAATATATTTTGACTCAAGAGGGACATTTTGTAGGTATGCACTGTGTAATCGATTTGTTACCTTACGTACAATAACAGATAAGCACGCCAAGTGCGGTGCGGTACCAGATATCAATGATTACAATAAATAAATAAATAAACATAACACAGAGCAGAACATACTCGTATCTTTTAATCTCAGATTACAAGATGTAACAACATGTGGATAGAAATATATGACGTTATAAAAAGTCATACCATTTCACCGGTGAGGGATGATTAGAGGGAATAATAGGTTAGAGTATTAATAATGACAAAAATATAATAAGAAATTCAAGAATGACTACTCTACCTTATTCATTTGTTTCTTCATATTAGTGATTTAATTGCTCTCTCTTTCTCTCTCTCTCTTAAAATATAAGAATGGATACATATACCAATGTGATGTGAATATGTTTTTATTAATGAAAACAAAAGTTACAAAACTCCTACGTGCCTAATATATTATTGAAATTGGAGAAATTCGCTTGCCTATCTCGCTTCAGAATTACGTACAGTATTCATTGTTAGACCAAACCAATATGTGAAAGTTAAATCTAATATTAATATTCAAACATTTTTCTTATTTCTTCCTTCAATACTCTGTAGATACTAGCCTGTAAGATTAAATAGGCCACCAGGCTTAATATCTAAGAAAATGCATTTTAGTTTGTGTTTGCGTTATCTTCTTTTCGATCTATGCTTTTCCATTCATACGAAAACTGTTACATTTCTCATTACCGGTGATAGCGTTATATATAGTCACACGTGATAATGAGAAACTGTTGCGACCATCTTTATGCAGAATATACACATTCTTTCATCAAGAATAGCTATTGGTTAATGTCATCTTTTAGTTTCGATATGTAGCCAGTGATGTGGTATGCAAATCTGAATTTCTCAATATCAACATACTTTATATAGGGTTGTAACTTAAAATCATATGTAAATATAGAATGACGAATCAGTCAATGATAGTAGTGAATTAAATAATGAAGACCAGCCTAAGTACTTTATGCAGACAATAACATCAAATTGCACTTAAAATAGCATTCTCGCACCGCTCTGAGCTATTCAGTATATTCTAATGCACGCTTTTACATCTAATGTTATATTAAAAGATCTGGAGATATGCATACATCTAATGCTATGACCCCAAAAGGGATAAACATCAAGTGATTTAAATACAACTTAAGTAACATTGCTTTCACTAGTTAATTTAAAGAGACAAGTAATTTAATCCTCCGCCAATCATCGCGTATGCCCTTTTCCGTATAAGCAGACGTTTGTCCCTAGGTGGCTCGCGTTACAATCATGTTATTTGTTCTACTATGCTTCTCGTCTACCCCCACTGTATCAGTCCACTGGTGGAGATCTATTTGTCTGAGAATGTCATGCAAAATAAGATTATTAGTAACAGACTTCTCATTTATTTGATAGAAGGTATGTCAATCAGGAAGGTCCAGTTTTACATTTCTTTACACTAGAAAGCTGTGTTAAAAGCGAGCATAGTTAACATCTGTGCATTTTCGTTACATACACACGTGCACTGCATTATTTTTTACACATTCTAGTGATCGAGTGATAATGCTGTAATTGTTAATTTATTGATTATATTACAAGAATTTTTAAACATTTGTGTCAATAATATACTGATTATCTATCTGTCTGTCTGTCTGTCCGCCATGATGTCTGTTTATCATGATGTTTATTATTTCTATTTCCAGACTGAACAACTCTTTAAGTATGTCATAAGTTCGACGAAGAAACTAAGCAGGCGGCTACAGGAGGCTCTTTCTACACAGCCGTCCTACCTGAATTACAATCTTGATTAACAGCAATGGACGCCGCCTTATTTCGAGTTTTGATTCCAAACATGATGAGCAAATATTTCATTCTCAGGTTGCGTGTCGAAATGTACATGGATTCTACTGTTGAAACATTATTATTATTATTATATTTTTATTATTATCAATACTATTATTGAACGCATTTGCGCACAACATATCTAGATGGATTTATTTAATATCTAGCAATTTTGGTAAAGAAAAATGTTTCAAAATACACATGTGCAGATGATTGAGTACATTCTGGCTAATGTGCGCATTGATTATTAATGCTTTTTGGCGGTATAGTAAAAAACAATGAGAAAAAAAGTCCTCTGCAAAATTTATGATAAAATATTGTTAGAATACAGTACAGAACATTACCGAATTTTACAATGTCTTTCGAGAGAACGCTTTGTTTATTGTGTACTGGAGGTAGTTTTAACACGTTGTTATTATATTTGTACAAATGAACTACGTGGAGTCTTAATGCGAGGGGGGTGATTTGAATGTTGACTATATGGACATTTTTGAATTTACTGGTATTGATTATGATGATTTTAAAGTGTCGCCGGGATTACAACATAGTGTATGAAATGAAAAAGTGTTGAAAGTAATTACAAGACAGTTTGAAAACTCGATAGTTACAGTGTGTACATGTAACCTTTTTTTCTATAATTTATTTCTTTCAATATTTTTTCAATATTTGGACTACTGTTGTTTATATCATACATCCTTCTTTATAGGAAAAGCGACGAGAAATAACATCTGAACGATGTCTAATGAACGTTCAATATTTACATTACTTATTTCAAAAAGACTTCTTTGCTAATACTATATTTATCATATATTTATCAGCTAATCTGGCCTTCCTTTTACTGAATATATACATTTTAATCTTTTGTCTTCATATATAAAAGCAAAAAGAAGATCGTAAAGTTTATGAGTTACTTTTCGCACTGTCAAAATGACAACATAAGACGCAAACGATGCCATATCATTAATACATATACGTGTATTATTTTAATGACACAAGCTATAATATTCAATATATAAATCAATAGCTGCTTGAAATATAAATATATGTATATGTTTTTCCTTATTTCCTATACAAATAAATCAATTACTAATAATTTCTATTTGATATATCTTTTTTTTTTCAAAATTCTTTTTGATATATTTTTTTTTCAAAATTATTTTAAATTCTTGGATAACACGTTTTCCCCACCACTGAAGAATAGTTCAATGTTTGAATTTGAAAGAGCGATGTATGGAAATAAATTCAAAACATAAATGATGTATACAACAAACTGCATATTAAACCGATCATGAGGTAATGATTCGACCTCCAGATCGAATATATCACAAAGCATCGTTTTAAGATGATCAGTGAGAATGTGACTGCATACTGGGAAGCAGTCAGTGGAGAAAAGGTTAGCATGATCCGAGAGATAGAGAAACGGAGAGGATAAAAGAATTATTCTTAACTTGAATAATATGGGCAAGGAAGATCTGAATTCACATTCTAAAACATAAAATGGAATATTAGGAACTTCTGCATGATGTATCAATAACGAAACAGTTGCATCCGAATCAAGATATCGTCCAGCATATGCTGACGGACTGCACTATCTCATCTCTGTTATTTGTTATATTTTAATAGTATTATCTATTATGGAAAATATTAAATCAAAGCATATCTGGCAAAAATGTATATTTACGGTCCATTTTAAAGTATATTACTTAAAATAGACTTAATATATATTCAATTTCATTAAATTAAACATGGTAAGAGAAATAACCATTTTATGGACCTAAATATTTTATTTTCGGAAACTTTATGTTGGCTGGAATTATCACATCCTAATTCCAAAAATGCAACAATTCCTTTGAATTACCTATAATATTGTTTTCTTGTCACTGGATTGTTTATGGAAAGAGATATTTCTTTAACTGTATGGTTTGTTAATTCAATATGATGAAGAGCCTCAATTTGAAAACGTGTTGATCAAAACACTTGTTTTAACTTTGTTTAGAGATTCTATCTGCTATCCTACCCATTGTGACATTGTGATACCGTATTAATAGAATTATGGCTTGTATTTTTAAAGAGGCTGTAGCCTATCATTTCAATAAATAAAAAATATAATAATTTCAAGATCTTGTTGTAATTTTTTGTATACCAAATCTTATTCTTTATAGATGGATTTAAGACTGGGAAGCAGTCTTTAATAACCACGATCTAAAATCAGTTGACGGCAGCTGGGCATTTCATTTTTAATATTGATGTTTTCTACGTAGGAGTAGCTTGTAGGTCATAAATAGTTCATATTGAAATACGTCGGTTTTGATAGAAACAATGCAATATCTACGTAAATATGTGATGATTTTGGTCTGTCATTGATGATATTCTAATAGGGAATAGGTTTCTTTTAAACAGGATTGAAAGTTGTGCTATTTTGATAGTGTTATGATATTAATCTTCTACCTTTATTTAATACATATTTTTCATATAGTAGTCTTTAATATCATGTGTATTGTTTAAAAAAGAACATTTTTGAAAACCTGCTTTACAAAGTTTAAATCATCTGTTAACATTTCAATAGAATTTTAATTAATTCCCTTAAATTACTAGTTTTATAGCAATTGCAAATATCACAGAAATTGTTTCATTCTTTTTTATTCTCTTTGAACAATCAAATGAGAATTATAGCTAAGCCAGCAGTGTCCCATAATATTCTTTCGTAAACCTGGCTTAAGATAAAAACATTTCAGTCAAACCAATTAACTGCAATAAATAACGGAAGGGAATCACGTGACTTTTATAGTAACGCGTACTGTCAATATGGCGGAATGAAACCTTCGATTCAGACACATTTTCGGGTATTTTTTAAATTATATCATCCATACTTACGTCTAAGACCGGCCGTAGCCTACGCGGAATGGACTGTTGTTATCGGCTATACCCTATTTTTTTTATCTTTATGCTAACAGTTTCCTCAAGCACTCAAAACTTCGACCGGCTTTTCCAATTTGCTTTACCTGGGAATATTAACAAGAGGGCCATGATGGCCCTGAATCGCTCACCTGAGTACCATTGCTTCAACTGATGTCAAGGTTTTTAAACAGACAAGGATTCTGATATAACTTAATCTAAAACATTTTACCCCTGACAATACTACACACCAAATACCTAAGCAATGGGCCATATGGTTTCAGAGAAGACTTGGGCGCAGGGTCATTTATCACCGTAGGGCCAAGACTTTGAAAATCTTTGTAATGAACCATTAGATGCTACTACATACCAAAAATCTTAGCTCTAGGCCTTATTGATTCATAGAAGAAGATTTTTTAAGATTTTCCTATTTAACTCTATGTAAAACAAGTGACCCCTGGTGTGGGGTCATTTATCACCATTGGGCTATGATTTGTACAATCTTGGTAGTGGCCCATAAGATGATGCTACATACCAAATATCTAAGCTCTAGGCCTTATGGATTCATAGAAGAAGATTTTTTAAGATTTTCCTATATAACTCTATGTAAAACAAGTGACCCCTGGTGCGGGGTCATTTATCACCATAGGGCTATGATTTGTACAATCTTGGTAGTGGCCCATAAGATGATGCTTCATACCAAATATCTAAGCTCTAGGCCTTATGCATTCATGGAAGAAGATTTTTTAAGATTTTCCTATATAACTCTATGTAAAACAAGTGACCCCCGGTGCGGGGTCATTTATCACCATAGGGCTATGATTTGTACAATCTTGGTAGTGGCCCATAAGATGATGCTACATACCAAAAATCAAAAGGCTAGGCCTTGTGGTTTCGGAGAAGAAGATTTTTTCAAGTTTTTCCTATATTAGCCTATGACCCCAGGGTCATAATTTGTACAATCCTGGTAGACAGTCATAAGATCATGCTACATACCAAAAATCAAAAGGCTAGGCCTTGTGGTTTCAGAGAAGAAGATTTTTTAAATTTTCATTTTTAAAATCTATTTTTAGCTCCTGTGACCTAATTATGCGATGGACCAGAACCATTTATACAACTTTAGTAGAGCTTCATCCAAGGAACATTCCTGCAAAATATTTTTCAAATTGGCCAAGCCGTTTAGGAGGAGATGTTGTTTGAAGCAATTGTTGACGCCGGACGCACGCACGCACGGACGCACGGACGACGGACGACGGACGCCGGACAAAAGGCGATCAGAAAAGCTCACCTTGAGCACGTTGTGCTCATGTGAGCTAAAAATCAAAGTTACCGAATTTCTAAAAGAACTCGTCCATCTTCCTGAGAGGAAGCTTAAAGTCTGGGGTCACTTAGAATCATTACACAGGCAGAATTTTCAATTTCAAAACGGAGTGTTTTTCAAAAGTTTAATAACTGATTTCTTTTTAAAGTGTACCAGCAATCATTTATATTAAAGTTAATATAGTGTGTTTTTATTTCAAGGTAGAGTTGGATTCAGAGAGTTTTATTCGTTCGTAGAGCTAAATCGTATAAATACTTCTGCAAATTACGCATATATTTACAAACTTGAATTAATGAATTAAAATTATTGCTCAGATATGCTAGATTCAGGTATATAATGTCAGAATGCGCTTGTTTTCATTTCACTTTTTCTACGAAGCCAACAATAACGCAATAAATTAATTCTTCATGGCACATCTTGCGAATGAATGGTTCATTGAACATTTAGATAAAATGAGGTTTAGAATCATTATAATGACACTCTGTTTTGCTAATTTGAAAATAAAATATCTCGAAAATGTCAGATATTTGATTCACTGGTTTTATATTTCAAAAATTATGGTAAAATATATATGAATTATACTTCCCACTACTTTTAACGTTTTATTGATATAATATTTTACAGTCATTCGATCACATGCACAATTCATTGAGATTGCTACCGAAAGATCCAACTCTACTTACATACAGAAGTATTAAATGACCCTGGCCACGGTGAACACACCGTGGAATTTTCAGCTGGCAAAAAACCGTTTTCATAAATATTAATCGGCTACTTGCTGACCATTGAAATCACGCAATGTATTTTGAATACTCTTCATTGTTTCCGCAAGATACACCGCTACGCATAGTCGAGCAGCGTGGCGTCCCCTCTACATGGTAGAACAAAGCAATTTTTCAAAATCCCGATTCATTGGTCAAATGATTTCTACTGTCGCCGTGCTGTCTCTACCACGAATCCAATAAAATGCCTAATTAATTATTCATGAGTACGAAGTTTTGTTAACCAAATATCCCACGGTCGATGAAGAAGCATAGCGCATTGATCGAACGTGGGTTTTCCGACGATGATAGTTCTATCTCCTCTGTATTTTCTGATAGATCTAATCATAACTGATATACACAGCATTCATTTTGACATCCTAAGCAACATTAGATTTAGGGTTACTGCTCCTACATACCGTTCATTACCATGATACATAGAATGTGAACTATTCAAAACTACGATTATGAGGATCGCAACATATTTAATTTAATTAAACATGGTGGGACAGGGCTAGTCAAATTCTAACAGTATTTCAGTCATTTAGGAATAGTGTCGACAAAACAAAGATATAGTGCTCCTACTTCACAACAACATTACGCCGTATACTGCTGGCATGATACTACATTAAGGAACATTATCCTAAAATATGGCCAAAGATTCAAGAACTACCATTATAAAATGAACGCAATGCATGCGAATTTGCCAGTTAATGACTTCAATTTGTAGTGGTCAGGGTTCGAACCCATGATCTTTCTAACTTTCTAAGGACTTTCTCAACATTTGTTCAGAACCAATTCACTTACACTTTAACATCGTGTAAGAAATGATTTGTTGACTCATACTATAACCGCTTTCATGTTTCATTTCGGTAAGGTTGTAATATAATCTTGGACTGAAGCAGGGTTCAAATCTGTAGCCTATAGATTTGTACTCTGACTGACTTGACAACGAAAAATAAAGTGCGAGTTTGGTTTAATGTTCCCCTGACAGTATTTCAATCATATAGATAATATAAAATATATTTATAAAATATAAATAGTGCTGCCAAACTGCAGTATCACACCGTAGACATGACATGATACTACACCCAGTAACATCATACTGACACTGGGTCAATCAGTCCTGGAACTACCCTTATATGATGAACGCCAAGCAAGGGAGCTATACCGGGGGTCCAAGCCACGACTTACAACTTTAATTACTTGGACACCGTCACCGGGAAGAAAGTTTATCTTAAATATATGACCGATCACCAGTTTTGTAACACTTTAGATATAGCAGAAAAGAACTGGTCAATGCTAAATGAAGCAAGTTTGCAATGGTGTGAGTGTATGTGTGTGTGTGATTTGGGTAAGTAAAGTGCATTTGGGCATCCTTAGTCATAGTGAAAATGATAGCATCGAAGAAAATACGTGTTGTAAGCGATAGATGTAATATTTCTGTTACAAATGTTTAGTTACGTAGTTATACATGTACGAATTACTAACGTACACGTGGTATTTTGAGAGGCATGTGGCAATTCATTATTGTTTGCCATTAACACTTGTCACACAGACTTATAATGCTCCTCTAAGCAAACAATTAATACATACCGATGGAATCAGCCATGGCTTTTGAAGCAATGAAACGTGCTTTTGACGAGAGTTCCACTGTGACACGCAAAGAAAATCATGCCGTATATAATCCTGATAATTAACAAGCAAATAAATCATTTAACTGACTGCAAATTAGCCCCGTAACCATGCGGGCAGTTACTCTTATATTGACATCTCAACTGTCGGGTGCCTTATAGCTATATTGGCAGGACGATGATTTGGCATTGATCATCGCATTATTCAATCCATAAAGCAAACTGACATTCCTGTGGATGACGTCCTTAGTTTGCGAATCATACGGCCATGAATACCTCATATCATGATAGACACAATCAGATGAAAATACTTGATTTACAGGGCAGTTAATAGGTTAGATTACCTTGTATCAATGTTGACATTCATTCCATGTATGTTTAGTTACAAACTTAAAACACCTCCACCCACACCATATCAAAGACCATAGCGAGCATCAAAACAAATATGGTAACTGTTATGATTATTGTTGAAACCGTTTGATAAAACCGTACCTGAATTCCCAAGAAAACATGTTACTAATCAGTCTCATTGTAAACAAATAAAAGTAAGCGTTTATACTTTACGTTCAATATCAACTGTATTCAGCACAGAGTTTTTACCTTTTTCATACTCATTTTTGATCATGGCAGATAATGATGATAAAACATTCTGGCAAATACCATCCATCTTACCTGAAAAAAAAATTAAAATCAATGATATGAAGGGAAGGAATGTGTTAATTCCTGTACAATAATGAAAATGCATGTACATGTATTTTATTGACCATTTTTTTCTAGCAAAACAATCTTTGATCTTGAGAATAAACTGCAATGAAACTCCATATATCTGTAATATTCATGTAACTTTGCAATTTAAAAAACATTATTTAAAATAATATACAAAATCGCGCTTTCTGAGTCGGATATATAACTTAAATTGACAAAATGTAATGCGTGAGCATTGTATAAAGACCGCTGCGGCAACGCACTTCGGGGTCCAATGCACTTTGTGGTCAAATTTAGATATGATGTGACCATGGTGTGTATCATGTGATACCTAATGCTAAAAAAAAAACTCTCTACAGACATGGCGTTTCTAACTGTCTGTGTGAAGTTACTCTCCGTTTACATGAAGACGTTTTCTACAGGTTCTATATAGGCAAGGGAGGGAAACTGAAATTACACTTCAGAATTTATTTAAACTTTGCATGATTATAGAAAATCAATATTAGAAACAAATATATTTGGAAAAGATCGCGGGTCAGCGTGATTCTTTTCGAGTTATCTGCCCCTAAAAGTGAGTAACGGTGAGTTACAACACCAAGTCTACATTTTGGCTGAATCTAAAACGATATTTCTGTTATGGGTAAGTACTGACATACATACATTAAACTTATCGATTAATATTGGCAAGTGTTTTATTCATCCTTAACTTTTCAGAAGCTTCCAGCTATGCTTGAAAGAAGGAAAGTCCTCTTAAACGTGACTGCTCCCTGAAAATGTTTACTGGTGTTCCCATTTATTTAAACTATTACCTTATCTGCACAGTATATAAAAATTTTAATCGCACAATACGCTCCTTTTCTTCAGCCTGTACCATGTGCCAAATAATTTTCATTAAAGTTTTCTCTTCAAAAAGATAAATCCATGTAGATATTTTCAGAGTATACTGAGTATAATTACTTTGTACTGGGTATAGCTTTATGCGAGAAATAAGTAAACCGGGGATAGCAGTACGAAAATTTAGTCCTGATGTTTTAAACGAACTTCATGTACTGTTTATGAAATTATTATTTTATTTACATTAAAATAAACTTACTTCATTTAATATGGTGTAAATCTTTTTACTGTTTACTAAGTGTTTATTTCAAAATAATTTCGACTGTTGCGGAATAGTATAAGTCGCCATCAGCATTTTTGCATCATGAAGCGCAAACAACCACTCGTTGGAAAACATGGTAAAATGTTGCTTGCTTTGACAGAAGCATCGCCCAAATTTCGAAAGAAGATTATTCAATAAGCACCTACAGACCACATATAGCTGAGAAAGCAACTCGCAGTGGCACTGAGAAGAAAGTTACATTGAAATATCAAATTCTAGGCAGAGTTCCTAGGACCATTTGGCGAAAAGCTACTCCTTTGTTAAACATGCTGAAAGACTATCCTCACTTAAGTTGGGATGGACATTTATGTTTGAATATGATGGAAAACCCATTGAAGGCTACAAAAAATACCAAAAGAATTCTTGGGCAATAAACGTCGATGAAATTTTATACAGAAGAAGAAGAAGATGTTGGTGGTTATGACAGTTTTGCCAACGAACTTACACCGAAAAAAAAAAAGAGACCTATTAAAAAGAAAATAACCGAGGAGATGTTAGGCAAGTCGTCATGGGACGCCTACTAAAGGACACGTTGTTTCGTCACCTGTACTATGAAAATGATTATCCCTCGAGTTTTAGAGGAATTCATGGCTCTGCAATGCTGCAAAACGGCAGATGAAATCTATCATTTTTTGGGATGTTCTAGAGTGGTTGAGGAGAAAAAGAACCTACACGTTGCATAAAACAATACGATGAAATTTTAAAGTAGACAGACTGTGGTAGGAGGTATCGATCATCAATGGCAAGCTGATCTCGCAGACATGCAAAGTACATGCATGTACAAGAAGAATTCAACATACCGCAACTTGCTATGTGTCATTGATGTGTTTTCAAAATATGTTTGGGTGATACCAATCATTGACACAAACTGGAAATGAGAGTCGAAAACCACTTTCTTTGCAAACAGACAAAAGTCTAGATTTTTAATAAAGAATTTCAGAACTTTCTACACAAGCATGACATTTACTTCTTCACGTCTGAAAACCCGAAGACTAAAGCGAGTGTTATCGAACATTTTCAACATACTACTGGTACATGGCTACATTCAACGTTTTCATCGAAGCATTGGACGTTCCCCTGCATCCTTTGTCTTTAGAAAATGAACATGAACTCACACATAAATTGTATGGAAGCCATTAAAAGAGAATTAAGCAATCATCCGATTTGAAAGTGGGTAATTTAGTGCGCATCAAAAAAACAAAGCAAACATTTTAGAAAGGCTTATCTACCCAGGTGGAATTGTTCAATGTGGTACACATCAAAGGAACAGATTCACTGACTGTGAAACTTGAAAATATGGCTGGTGAAGCTATCGCCGAATCCCTCTACAAGGATAAAATTCAACATACAAAAGATGATGAGATGTACGAAGTGGAATCTGTTTTTGATCGGTGTACAAGGCGTGTAAGCAAGAAAACATTCGAGAACTGAAAGTGAAGTGGCTTGGCCATCCTTCAAAGTTTAACAGTTTTAAAAAATCGCATTAGATATTAAGTATTAACTTCATGAACAACATGTCTCAGTCCGACACAAGCAATGTTCAGGTATACAACAGTATACAGGTGGATACGAGATTGACAAAAAATGAAGTTCCTGACAACAAAATCGCCTTCTTGACACAGATTTTGCTCATATTTATCGTAATCGAATCATTAGTAAAAGCCTGTGTCTCAACAATCTGGACTGTGAACTTTGGATGAAGGAAAATTCTACGTCGTGACTAGAGATCAACAATCGGCTGCAGCATTTTCGCAAGTGAGAAACAGCTGTGAAGTAGAATGTTTCGCATTCCTGCGGCATCTATGTGACACCACAACATCTCATCGACGAAATGGACAAAGCCAGTAAGCAAGCCACTAAAACAATTTTAACACAATGAAACATCTTATTTTGAGTTGATTTTATCGGCTTATCAAAACGTTTCAACAACAATAGTGGATCAAAGATCGGCTTGGAACTTAATCCGACCTTACTTACGAAATTTGGAGGAGAGGGAAGTAATGAGGTGTTATCGAGACAAGACAACAATAGTTTCAAGTATGGCGTGGACCTCTGCATGAAGATGAACCATTTGTTCGTGTATACCGATCAGGGGGAACACCCTTTGATAGGTGATGTCGAAACACCCATTTTACGCGTTGTGCTATTTGACACAAAGACAAAAGCAGGTGCTAATCCACACAAGTATGCACTTTGAATTTCAAATCTGCACTACGTATCTGTCAGATCATATTTCGATATAACCGGCGACACAGGTTATTCAGTTCATTTCACTCACGGGAAGTCGATGGTGAATCTTTCTTTTAAAAGAAAGACACGATGATTCCAGTTTACCGTGGTAAGCCTTGACAAGTCAGATATGGCTTGGATCCATGTTCAAGAAAATGGCCAGCAACATCTTACCCATGGTGAAACCATCGTAAACTCAGGACTAGACTGAAAAAAGGGGCTTTAAAGTCCCATTTTATTTCATAATTATTCAGTTTTAAGAAAAAAGAAATATAAAACATCGACATATCGTAGACTAAAACAATTGGTGTATATTGTGCTAATATCTACTTTAAAACAACACTTTAACGCATAGAAAATGTTTATCAAATTACGCAATTTATTATTTTAGATGGATGTCAAAATACATTATTTACATTTTGCAGTAGCGAGTTCTCCCGGAGACAACCTGTAATCGGAAATCATTTAAATCTAAAAAGCCGTCGTCGAATCACAATTTGTTTATCTGCTACGTTATCAATTTATGCACTCGTCATCAATTCATCAATTTATGTACTCGTCATCAATTTATGCACTCGTGATTTGTTAACGGAGACAGACGGAATGTGTATGGAAAATTGACGATTTGCGAATTATGCAAATTGGTTATTTTTGTAAACAAATGAATTCTCTGAAGTAAAAGATTATTTATGTATGCTTTGTAGTAACGTTGTCGTCAACGAGTATAAAGAGATTGCATCCCGTAACAAATCTGTAGCACAAACTTTGCTTTTCTCCCCGAGGAATAAACACTACTTTTGGAAGCATAATGGGCCTTTTAACAAGGTGAAGGAGCCTTTAAATATAGCCTTTCGAAACAACATGTTAAAGACAGTGATCAACAGATGGGGTAAAGAATTGCTGAAAGAGGTGGGTCAGTAAACTATTAGGAGTTAAAGTCAGCAGCAGCCAAACGTCGACATCATTCTGCTCCAACACGTCAAGGAGTCAAATTAAAAAAGAAAAACCTCATCACGATCATAAGATATTTTTGACTGAATAACATGAAGCAACACGGCTCTTTCGAGTGTAGCAAAACTGTACATGGTGTGCATATGCCCCGCCTACCATGACAACAATGCAATATGCAAAGTGGACAGAACACAATCCTGTGTCACACTGAACAATTTTACCCATTGACCTAATCAGAAAAGTGGACCGACGTCAACCATAGCAACTTATATCTGAAAGTCAAAGTACTCAAATCTGATAGCACTAATCTGGCTAACGATTAAACGACATCAACATTGAATAATTTCTTCCACAGCTTGTTTAGCCGTATTGATGTGTACCTGAACAACAAACTAATCACCAATAATGCCGACACATATGCGTACAATGAGTCTTATTCTACGGTAAGTAAATCAACACAGCCCCACGCTATGAAAATATGGATTCCTGACACTGCCGGTCATATGCAAACCCTTGCAAATGACGGTGATAATAAAGGATACAGGAAAAGAAGAGAACGTATCCACCAGAGTCGTGTTACGGAAATGTGTGGACGTCCGCATTTAGACGTTTGCATTTGTTTCTGCAAAACAACTCCCCAACTGTGTGGAGATAAGTAACCTCGGCCAGTTTCTCCCTGTTTGAGACAGAGGGTAAATCCAGATGGTTCAAGCTGGATTCAAGTTCGGACTGTCGACCTGTTACCACTAGTGGCAAAAAACCTAAACCAGACCATCGCTCAGCAAGGCATGAAGATCCTAATTCGTCGTGCTGAAGTGAAAACTTTTACTACAGGCTAGCAATCAAAGTTCGAATATCATTTGTTCCAAGGACAGTTACCCAAACTCATCATTCTGGACATGGTAAAGAATACAGACATAAACGGAGATGTGGCAACCAATCTTTTTGATTTTCGACATTTCAACCTGTCTAAGTTTAAAAGCCAGCGTAGACGGAATGACGACACACAACTTACCGTTCCAGCCCAACTTTCCCACGTGAGAAATTTTGAGATCATACATTTACCTGTATCAAGCCACGAGATTTCTCGGTTTCAACCGCTCCATGGGTACACACTGTGGGAAAATGATTAAACGCAATATCAAGGATCAGATGAGGGGTGAGGGGCATGCTATAAAAACGGGGAACTTGCGAATCTAGCTTCAGTTTAGTGTCAAACAACATCATGTATGATTTCACTGGAAAAAGTTAACTTACCTTTAAGTTACTATTATATATAGGTTGTTGATTTTTTCTCGGTCAAAGCAACGTACCGGGTACCTTTGGTGTAGATATAAACAAGATCACACCACTGGAATCTTTTGGGCGCGAATGGGCGGAACAAACAAGATTTGGAAAATGGAAACGCTAGAGTTGCAGTATATTCTGGATGATCCACCGATGACCCTTAAATGCAGTGGTACGCGCTAAACATCAACTACCACAACGTAGACCAGAAAACGTGAAAGCTTACATTGTGAATACCCACAATTCGACTCAACCTGGTGAACATTGGGTGGCAGTGATTTTTCAACGATAAATCTACATACTTTTTTTCATTCGTATGGGCAAAAGCCAAACCAGAGTGACATTCAAAGTATCTTGGAATGACATGGACCCTACACTTGAAATCTCATGAGATCTAAGGGGTACAACATGTTTGTTTGTGGAGCATATTGTTTGATTGCATTGCATTTTTTTTTGTTCGCGGATGGGTCGTGGATGTGATTTAACACCGGTGCTTAGAGCTAAATTCCGGACAGAGGATCAGCCTCACTTCAATTCGTACTATTCCAACGTGGGATGCTGGTTGCACCGAAATTATACAGATCTGTACAGAAGTACAAGACAAGTAATCAGCACAAAACAACAACAACAAATTACGGCTATAGTTCAATAAAATGCTAAAACGGATAAAACAGATTTGATTTCTTGATGTTCTTTGTACATGATTTTTTTCAGAATCTAACACATCGTACACATTGTTTTGACAATTGTGATTTATTTCCGCCCTCTCGAATATAGTTTAAGGCCCTGTAAAGTGCCGTTTGGTTTTATCCTGAATGCCTCGGAGTCACCCTACCAACTCATCAGGATTGAAACATATTCCATAAGCTGAACGTTTTTTCGGCCCATGTTTAGCAACGGACACTTTTGATGTAGTGCGTAGCAGCTGATACACACAAGAACCTGACACCGACACTGGTTGGTTTGATAAATCTCTTCCTCCCTCTCTTCAAAACTCGCACCAAACTTTTTTAACAAGTGTTTCTGTTCAGACATCGTGCCTCAGTGGCATGACTTTGAGAGCACTTCTCAAAACGCTTTATTGTCGGGGCCGCCGTGGCCGAGCGGTTACAGTCGTGGACTACAAATCTCTCAGCCCCTCACCGCTGTGGGTTCGAATCCCGGTAGGGACTGCGGATTTTTCATGTGAGGAAGCCTTCCAGCTGGCTTACGGTAGGTCGGTGGTTCTACCCGGGTACCTCTGTGTACTCAGGGTCTTCCTCCACCTGTAACTAGCTGGACGTCGCTATATGATTGAAATACTAAGGCAGCGACGGTAAAACCCTAATACAACAAAAAACAACTTTATTGTCATGAAAATGTAGGTCAATTCACCTCAGGACAAAGCCAAACCTCTTGTCATTTTCACTTGATGAAACTAACGTTCTCTGATTGGTGTGAGCCAACACTCGATAGAAAGAAGATCAATCCGTCTTAAGGCTATAAAAACGCACCAAACCAAACATCCTGTCATATTCTCACTACGCAACCATGGACAGCTCAAACTCCGCGCACCGGTTACGTCACGCTACGCTACTTTAACACTGTAAGAGAATCTAACTTTTGCGGCGGAGTTTGTGGAAAGCTACGTAACTTCTGATCTCATTCACAACCTCATACAGGCTGTTGATTTGCATGAGCTGACGACAGCTGCTGACCAACCATCGGCGTCATACTCTACGGTGTATTAACCCAGCTATCAACCAGTGTACCAACATCAACCACCACCACATCAGCAGCAATAGCAACAAGTACAGCAGCAACATCAACCAATACATCATCCGACATCGCAGCAATCTCAGCCAATAAATAACGTTCGACAATATATTCTGAGAAAACTCAAAGAAGTGAAAAGCCCTATCATACTTTATCACAGAACGGAAGATGAAGAATGCCGTATCAAATTGAAGACAACCAAACTGGTGGTGCCTATCACTTTCATACCAGAAAAGCAGACTCATTCTAGCAGTGGACTTGGTGCCCATTCTAAAGATATCCAAAATAGCAAGAACTATGAACTTATTTCTTTTGGTATACTAGAGAAAACGAATAATAGCGAAGCCATAAATTATTTGATATTATTAATGAAAGTTTTTATTTTTAGAATGAAATATAAAAAAAGAATACCAAGTTTTGTATGTTATCTTTCCTATATTGAGTCTAGGCTAATGATTGAAAAAGAAATTGCCCTGCACAATGATCAATTACATAGTTTTCACACCAAGTACGATATACTGCTTAAATACTGACCAGAAAACATCCTATCAATTATTATAATTATTATAATTATTATGATTAAACATAATTGATTTTTTTTTATGATTTATACAAAAGTTATGATAAGAGGCAACCTAAAATTATTATTTTCTATATTGTTACTTTTGAATATACAACCCTAGATCACAAATTTAAATATGTACTATTGTGCTGTTGTTCATGTTCATGTTTTCTGTATGTACGATTGTATAATCATTTGTAACATTTATATTGAATAAAAAAAAAAAAATAGCAAGAAGAGTAAGAAGTAAAGAGGACAATTAGAAACAATTGCCCTTTTCAGGGCCAACCAAATCTCGTTCTGGGTGCCATATTTTTTTCCTTAAAAAAAACAGGGTACAATATTGCCACACTTCATACTGTTATACTTTCTGCTTCTTCGAGATTTGACATGAAGTTAAACACACTTAGTTTTCAACTAGTAATTCAAAAATGAAATAAAGCAATCAATTACAAAATTAGTGTCGAAATATGTCTTGAACAAGAGAAAGCTATACCACGTATAGGTTTTCTAATTCATATTCATATTCAATGCATTACCTTTGGACATATAAAAAGGAAATACATGCAAATGTCATCAAATATCTCAATAAACTTCAGGGCATTGGAACTTGAAGGAGAAATAAAGATATTCACTAATTAAGATTTTACTTTCAACAGGCGATTTTAAAGAAAAATCATCATGTTGTCGTTTAAAATATGGACATTATGAGCAATCTTGCCTCACGTCTGTTTAATTTCTATTTTAAACGTAACATCTTATGTAATGAAGATGTCAGTACATCTAGACATGTCAATAGATGACGACCTGGTTCTCCTCTTTAATTAAAACGTCTTGTTGATATCAATAACATGTAAAATATTGACGTGACTGCAAGCACAATCTTTGTTTTCTGCTAATTTGTCCAGCTATATCCGATGTACGGTGATCCACCGTGGTAACTGAATGAAAGTTAAGGACGAAAATAATAACAAAGAAATAGACTAATTTACCACATAGATGTGCATACAAGATACACGTTGTACAAGTGTGGTAATAATCTAACAAATGTCACAACTTCATCTGGATAACAATGATACCTCTGTTTTGAAAGAAATAAATTCAAGCTTTGAACGTTTTTCACTCATCTTGTATTTCTGTCAGTGTTTGTAATTAATTTCCTGGATTATACTTGATACTTTCCATTATTTGAAAACAAAAAATAATGTAGTCAAGATCTGCATGATGCCGAGGAGTTAACGTGTTTAAGTCGCCAACAAGGGCAAATGCGGGAGAAATAGCTAATTAACTCGATTAAAATCCATTTTTAAATCAATGGCAATAAATACTTTATTTTTAGTTAATGGAGTCTTTTAACAAGGGGAAAATACATGAGAAACTGTTAATTAGTTCAATTTAAATCATCTGTTATTTTATTTTTCAATCAAAGAAAAAGATTTACAAAAATTGTTTAAAGAAATGAAATTTTTAAGTGGATGGAATCTTTAACAAAGCCAAATTAAGAAGGAATACTTCATTATTTCAACTTTAATCACATTATGTTTTTAATTTTCAATAAATTGATATTAATAATTAGTTTTATGAAGTACCATTCTTTTTGTTAATAATTCAAAGATTTTTCCCTGTTCCTGCTTCTATTATTTAACAAAATACTTTACATTCTAGCGAATTTCATCCACTATTTAGAATGTGAGGAGCCTGTGTACAAACAACACTACGTTTTGTTATTTTAGATTTCTTTCGAAAAACAATACATAATACATAAAACCTTTTGTTTAAAAAGTCCAAGTGGTTGATGAATGCTGCTATAAATGTAAGTTTAAATCATATATACTATTTACAACAGGGGTATCTTGATAACTAGTGCGGAAATCATCAAAGCTGATGAGAAGGATAATATCATGAGGGTCAGTCATATAAAAGCTTCGTTCAGAAAAAAAAGCAGCACCAATTCTTGCTTCATGTAAAACTTGATGTACATGATATGACAATAAATATAAATCTATTTCTCTTGGTGTCAGTTCGAAACATTTTCAATAACGATAATGAATATACATAACGATAATGAATATGTATATCGGCACCCTATGCCTCCGTATAACCATGTATAATGCCTCAAACTCCGAAGTAGTTAAATCAAGTACATACAATAAATCTTGCCAACGTTTACATTTAATGGATATTTGCTTAATTTTGCTTTCCGCTGATCCAATGTGTACCTAAAAATAGACTACGTTCCTCTAATGATAAATTACAGAAGTAAAAAGTGTTTCTCTTCATAAAACGTCGTAACACAATCCTTCAACGAGCTACAAGTTCCGAAAATCAATTCGACTAGATTGTGATATCACGTGACATTGGCCGCCTACGCAGTCTTGTTCCGCTTCATTCATAGCCAAATTTTCAATTTAAATTCTCGACATTCCCCATGTTACAGAAATAAATTTTAACTAGAAAAATATTTTACAACGTAAGAACATCACAAAACATCCCTGGAATCAAAAGCATTGAATATTAAACATGTTCTCCCTATTTCCTTTTACAGTTAGAATTCGATACAGACTGGTATGCGATCTGAGGATATTCTGAGCTGTGCTCCTTATAAAAAGCAAACAAAACGATTGAGGAAACAGCGGTGCATTGATATAGCTGCAGGAGAGTGTACCATTAACAAATTCATCGTCATCACCATCAGCAACAGCTTGCTGTTACTGTCATCTTTTTTTAGCAAGGTTTTAAAAAGCAGCTGATTTCTGTTGAAATTATATGTTTCATATATACTCAGTTTTCAGACATATTGCTGATTTGTATGTTTTAGTTTTCACCGCACTTTATCAGTCCGAGTTAGTAGATATTTTATGTATGCGATTTATGAATGGAACTTCACTTCGGATAATTATCAAATAAATTAAAGCACCCAAGGAACTGAGAGACTGCCGGGACAATGAGCGAGCTCAGCTGATTTACCACTATGAAGTAGAGTTGCAGGAAAATGCGTGGAGTTCGTGGCGTCAAATGACCTTTACCTTTACAGAGTTCAACTCTTAAATGCTGGTATTAAATTTAAACTCTTCAGACAGTCTCTCAGTGCACTGTGCTGCTCTTTGATTTTATTATTAATGACTCATGTACATTGCCCAACTTACCTCGTTATTTTTTATAGTGGTGGCATTCTATTAAACGTCCGCATTTCCGTCTTTCACATCTTATGTCTCAAAGCCGACATGACGATATGAGCCAGACTCAAACAACCTACACGAAGGTTCACCAGTATGGAAAGCCGTGCCGTTTCGAAATAAATCGAGTCATAAAGAGTTATAGCCCCTGACTTAAGTGACATTGCGCATATTGAGGGCATCCCCGTATCCAGTGGACAATTTGCTAGAGTTTTTAACGACACGGCAGCTTTCCCAAATCATTCTATAACTTTGTTAATTAAACGTTTTGATTTACAAGAAAAAGGAATATGCGACATAAACTTACAAAACGTATGATGATGAGAGCTTTTTATTTCTTATGAAAATCTACTTTTTTAACATAATGCCTTTTGTGTGTATGTGTGTGTGTGGCGGGTGGGAGGGGGTCTTTTTCTTCCTTTTATATCAAGACGTGAAAAAAAAAGATAAATTGGGAGATAACAGACGAAAAATATATCAAACAACACGTAGTTTTTCGCCTTCACATTAAAAACATTTTAGTGGGAGTAACGTCTGCTTTTTTTGGCTTCTTGACTTTGTAAATTTCAGCACCTTAACATTTGACTTTTTCTTCTACATAAACTATTATATTAAAACAATTAATCACCTTCGAGCACGGTTTAACGCCATCCCCAGACGCATTATTGCATTGGATGTTTTGGCATAAATGATTGATAATAAGAACATCCTCCCACGCTGTTTGGGTGATGTAACACACGAATTCGCTTGCGATCTTGCTGTCTTGAACGACAGGCTCTGATCTCTGTTTACAACAAGCTCTACTGATAGTCGTAAATCACGTCTTAATCTCGCCTCATCACGTTTTGTCGAGATGTCATAGCGATCACCCGAAAGGATTTATTAGAATGAACATGCTTCTTTTTATACGGCTAATGAATTTTTAAGTAAATTACGCGTTGAGGGATATCAATACAACAAATCCATCAAGCAAAATTATCACCAAGGGAACGCATTTCTCGTTTTAAAGCTGATTTATGAGGCAGAATTTCGGTCTTTAATGAAACTTACTCATTCATCTGGAAATGTAACAATTAAGTAGCGATAAAATGATTAAGATTTTTATATGAATGAATATTACTTAAACTCCGTTTGTTTAATATGTTGGAACTTTAAACAAGACATGTCTTTAAAAAAGATATTCGGCGTTGATAGGGATTCAAGTAAACGGAAAATGTAGAGCGGCTATATAACGTAAAGAGTCTTCTACACCGCAATCGACGGCGTAAACGTTATTGTGATGAAGCGTACTGTAACCGTCTTTTAGTACGTACTGCACGACTTGACTTGACTATTTGAGTTTACCGTCGCTTCGACAGTATTTCAGTCACATAGCGACGTCCAGCTAATTACAAGTGGAGGAAGACCAGGAACCGGTTAAAAACAAGTGCGTCTTTAAAGTAGTGTCACACAACTCACCTATGTAACATTTTTGTCTTAAACAGACAAAGGATTAATTTTATTTATGTTTCGTATGTCATGTAAAGCAACAAGGGGAGATTTGCATATTCAAAATTTCCGAATCTGCAACGCATTATCAGTATTCGGCAAAACTTGTACTTACTGAAAGGCATATCAAGTTATATTGCAGTAATTTCATTAGAAAATGCCTCTGGCACGAGCTTATGGTTTCCTGTCGCAAGTAGAAATCGATTATACTGCTTGAAGGCAGTTCCTTCACTTAAATTGCCACTTTTATTTTACTTTTATTTTACCATTTTTACAATATTTGATATTTTTTATATCAGAAAGTAAACTACACATATATCTTTAAACCTATTACATACCTATACACTAAAAGAGAAACATTCACCATTAAAGAGATACGATAAACTTATCTTAACACAAATCGTTATTCTCTCGGCAAGCACACTCCATTTCCGCCCGTACGTAGAGAGTCCATCTTTTATATAATCTGGTAACCGGCTCATGCGGGACTAGATTCCGGTTCCATCAGACGCCCCCACAGGCACCTGCTTGATATTGTTAGACTTCCGGAAAAATATATATGTTGCTTACCTCGACATTATACACACAATCAACATGTTTAGTCCCCACTTTGATAGTCAAAAAGCATTGTCTACCTTGAGGGTCCATCTTTCTTCACTTGGACCTCCTAGACAACACCCCTATGTTAAAAATTAGGCATAAAAGGTAATTCCGTCACTTTAAAAGTGAAAAAAAAAAATGTATAAATTGTTGGATTGAACACAGTCGTCCTGAGGTATGCATATTAATAGGGTATTTCCATATATGGACACACACACACTGGTCTATACATGTATAAATAGGTATGCATATTAATAAGGTAAAAAAAAAATAGAGAGGTACTTTCATTTCTGTACACGTTAATGCATACTAAATTTTAATAATTCCTATGATATCGAGTGATATTGAGTGATACTGAACATTCAAATTCAGCTGGCTTGTGATTGGTCGGTAGTTCTACGGGGGTCTTCCTCCACCTGTAATTAGCGTGACTAACTGTTGCAGCGACAACTAGTACGCAAAGTATGGAGAGATCCTATTTTGTTTGTATGGTATTAACATCAATTAGGACCATTTGAACAAGTAACTGGTGTTGCACGCAACATACGAGTCCCCTACTCACTGAAAACCTGAAGAATGTGTTCATTATAAACTCAAATTGTTGAGCATTACTCACTGAAAACCTGCAAAAGATGTACATTATAAACTCAAATTGTTGAGCATTACTCACTGAAAAATGTGTTCATCATAAACTCAAATTGGTGAATATTACTTGCTGGAAAATGTGCTCAATACTAACTAGAATAAGTGGGCATTACACGCTGAAAAAGTTGTCCATTATTTATTGAAATAGGTGAGCATTTCATACTGGAAAAGGTATTCATTACTAAGGTGTGCATTTCTAACTGGAATCATGGAAAATGATTCGCTCAAATAGGAGAGTATAAGTCACTAAAATTATCGATCATTATTTACTGAAATAAGTGAGCAATAGTCAGTCAGTAAGTAGGCATTGTTTACTGAATAAGGGAAGACTTTGAGAAAGAGGTGCTCACATATCAAAGAAGCTAATTCGGTACGAAGTACAAACTGAATAGGTTGGGCTCTGTTCATACAATTAAAAAAGGGTGAACAGTACATACTGAATAATGTGAGTACCGTTCATATTACTGGGTGAACAATACATACTGAATAGGATGTGTACCGTTTACATGATTGGGTGAATAGTACATGTTGAATAGGGTGAGTATTGTTCATATAATTGGGTTAACAGTACACACTGAATATCGTGAGTACTGTTCATAAAACTGGGTGAACAGTAAACACTAATAGGGTGAGTACTATTCATAAAACTGGGTGAACAGTACACACTGAATAGGATGAGTATTCTTCATATGACTCGGTTAACAGTACCACTGAATATGATTAGTACTCTTCATAAAACTGGTTGAACAGTATACACTTAATAGGGTGAGTACTGTTCATATGATTGCGGGAACATCACTCAGTTAATATGATGAGACCTGTTCATATAGTTTCGTAAAAATTACTCACTGAATATGGTTAGAACTCTTCATACATTACTCAGTGGATAATGTAAGTAAAGGTCACACAACACGTGATAATCACTAGATATGGAAAGTACTGTTCAACATTACTCAATGAACAAGTTGAGTTGTTTTCATATAATTTGATGAACTTTACAAACTGAATATGGTGAGTAAAACTCATTTAATGCAGTCAGTTATGCTTAGATAATTATAAGAAAAATGTTCACCTTATTTAGTGAGTTTTGTTCACACTAACTTATTCAGTGCAAGAGTTGCGTACTGTTCATATATAAATTATGGTTCATATAAAAAGGAAAAAAAAAACTGTTCGAGTACTATTCATGTAATAGTGTGAACAGTACTCACTAAATAATGTGCGTACTATTCATAGTATTTTGTGAACAGAACTAACTAAAAAAGGTGAATACTATTCATGTTTCAGGTAAACAAAACTCGTTTAATAAAATTAGTCTTTTTGGGTGAAAGGACTCACTTAAGGATTCATAAATTGGTGTTGGTGCATTTGAGTTTACCGTCGCTGCGATAATATTTCATCATATAGCGACGTCCAGCTAATTACAGGTGGAGGAAGACTCATAAATTGGGTGAACAGTACTCACTTTATAAGGTGAGTACTATTCATATTATTGAGTGAACAGAACTTACTAAAAAGGGTAATAGGTGAACAAAACTGGTTAAATAAGGTGAGTTCTATTCATAGTATTTGGTAAACAGTACTCACTAAATATGGTGAGTACTATTTATGTAATGGGATAAACTCACTAAATATGGTGAGTACTATTTATGTAATGGGATAAACTCACTGAATAAGGTGAGTAATATTCATCTTTGGGTGACCATTACTGACGAAAGAATATGAGTATTGTTCAAGAGTGAACAGAACTCGCTAAATAATGTTATCATTACTCACCATGTTAACCTTTTAAGTTCACCTTATCTTGTAAGAGAAAGACTGAAGCAATCATATGACAATGAGCAATAAAAACGGTGAGTAATGCTAACCTAATTAAATTTGATTTCTCACACATATCAGTGACTTTCACGCATCATGAATGGGTTGAGTAATGTTCCCCAATATGGATGAGTAATTATCATTACTTATGAGAAGAAAACTGAATAAAAAAGGTAAACATTTCTAACTGAAAAAGGCGAAAAATGTTAGGAGGACTGTGCATGAGAGCCCACGACCGAGATCCTGCTTTAGTTGAGACCTCATCTTAATAACAGTTATGTTAAGTTAGTGGAAGCGAACTATATAGATATGCATAGTCTGCTTGTGCAGAAACATGATGCAAACTTGACAAATTAGTTCATCCTTATATACGTTTCGTGATATATCTTTGGCACGGGTTTAGGTTTTCAGTAATAATTATAATAATTTTATTTCATTGAACATTTATTTCATTCACTTTTAATTTAAACAGTATATGTTTTCTTTAAAACAAATCAATGATAATAGTTATTATTATTTAGCCATTGTTTACAAAAAAAAGAGCTTATTTTGTTATTAATTTTTCCCAACGTAAGGGAAACGTTTATCAAATTGCACGAAGATAATGTTATTATTGTTGTTAATCGGACAATAAGGCTCCAAAGTGGCGTATTGGAAGCGACACCAAATCATCAATGTATTTCAATTTCATCGCATGGGTTTGAATCCCGAAGAAAACAAATAAATAAAATATTAATAAATTTGATAATAAAACTGAGATTACATTTATACTTTTTTGTTAGATGCTTAAAGTATAAGGTTATGTATATCTACACTAAAATAATATTTAAAAAAATCTTTTGAAGAAATATCGAAGTATATACACATACATATATACACACAACATGTCTGACATAAGCACATTTATGCATGTAAAATACATACACGCAAATATGTATTCCTTATTCTGCTAACGTGAGAAAATATGAAAACCAGTGATAGATTATCGATGAATGTGTTAATTCATTACCAATTATTATTGATATTTAATGGCCTTTTCAGACAAAAGTGGTAGAGTATGAATATACAGATTTTTTAACTCTTTTCATTTTGGCTCACAATATTAGCTTTGGAAACCGAGATAGAGGTATCTTTTTAGCATGGTCAAACTATTTTCTTTTCTCTTACTAAAAAATTCTTAAAAGTATTTGGTCGAAAATGGACTGGTATAAATAAATTTAACACGAAGGCACGCTGGAATAACCATCCTCGGAACCTACGCTATATAATCGGCTATTATCTCCGAATATACAATGGTATTGCTTCGCTTTTATGAATATTAATCAACTACTTGATGATCAGTGAAACCACGCGAAGTAAAAGTTAATTCATCGATTGATTGATCGATAATTAATTAATCAATTAATTGATTAATTAACGTTTCTTTCCATGAACATGTTATAACGAGTGTGTATCCTCATGAACATGTTTGACGAGTGTATCCTGAAACATATATCCGTGAAACAGATAGTCATGTATACTTGAAAAAAGAGGGGCAAGGGGTTTTCTCCGCTGGTGATCGGAACTGGGGTATAACACCTTTTATTTTGAACTATTACGTAGCCGAGAGGGTAAAGTCGTTGCCTTTAACATTCACTCAGCCCCCACCGCATGGGTTCGAATCCCGGCAGGGCCATTCGAATTTTCATGTGAGGAAGCATTCCAGCTGGCTTGCGGTAGGTCGGTGATTCTACCCGGATGTCTCCGTGCATTCGGGGTCTTCCTCCACCTGTAATTAGCTGGACGTCGCTATATGACTGTAGTACTGACGAAGCGACGGTAAGCTTAAATAGTCAAGTCATTATAGGAAAACATCTTAAATACTTCTTTCTATATGAAAGGGTAATATATGTTTGATTCAAATATATTGGGGATGGTAATTACGGAAGCTTAAACTGACCCACTGATATGTAATAATACGGCTAAAAATATATAGTCACCATAAGCCTCCGTACAATTCGAACTTTGTGTGTTATAATTATGTAACGACGAATAGTATATGTTCAAGTTATATTATTGTACAAACTTACAAACAGTTTGTCTTACAAAATTTGATATATTTCATGGTCTTGATACGGAGAAATTGTGAGTGTGTATTGTAGGTATGGCACCACGTGACCGAAGTTGATTATGGGCGGAGCTAGTGGCGGCGGCAACTGCTTTACGTCATGTTTACGTCATGTTTTGCTAGCTTACAATATAAATGTTCTTAGCAACACTGACTCTGAACCGAAATTAAGAAAAAAAAATACGCAAAACTGTCATTCAAACAGGAGGCGGGTCCATAATGCGAGGTCAAAGGCAAAGATGTATGACTTACGCGACTATCTTTAAATATGTTATTGTTTATATTCTAAAATTTTATGGAATTATTGCAGCGTTCCGCTTCGCGTCGCTTGCGATAAATTCAATAAATAAAATTTAAAATATAAACGATAACTAATATATACACTATATGCATGCATATATAGATGAATAGATATTTATGAACATAAATCATATGCATGCAAACATATATACAATATTAATAACTGGGCTTGATTCTAACCCTAAACATTAATAAAAGGGGGCCAAAAATAAAGGTCGTAATGGACAAGGAGCTTGTGTTATCATACCAGAACTTGCCACACCATTATCTTGATATGTCTTATCTAATACATTAAATCGAAACTATTTCGGAAATAAAATATAATATAACAGAAAATATATTTTGGGAATTGGATGGGTTTTATGGAAGAAAGCTCACTTCTTTGTACTTGGTCAGACATATTCGCCCTGAAAAATTTTAAGCTGTCATTTCTTATACAATATAATATTATCTAGGATCTACTTTTGACATTTATTGGAACTTACGTACAATGGTTATAGAAGCTGTTTATACCATTGTCGGAGAAAAGTGCATACAAGATAAGATGAGAACCATCCCAATAACCAGTGATAGTCTGTTAGGTACCTTCCTTTATTTCTTTCTTTTCTTCTTTGACTTGTTTGTTTGTATGTTGGGTTTAACGTCCCACCGACAGTAGTTCAGTTATTTGGAGACGATGTATACTTGAGACATATATAGTGCTGCCACACTGCAGTATCACGCCGTAGACATGTGGCATGATACCACACCAAGTCACATTTTCCTGTCACCGGGCCAACCAGTCCTTTTAACATCAACGCGCTCAATGCACTGGGAAATTTTCGACATGTTTTACAGTAATTAGCTATAAATTTTCATGCTGGAGTTTAAGCAGGATTGAATTCGGTAGAAGCAAAGACACCAAAACAAAACTAACTCCACACATTTTCCTGAAGCTGTAGTTACTAGTAAGTCAACTGAACTCGCTCTTTGTTAAATGATAACCCCGCCGGAAGTCTCTCAGTGCATCGAACACTTTGATTTCTTTCATTATGATCCGGGGCTGAGGGTCATGACCCAGAGCATCCATTAAAATTTGCATAAGATAATGTCCCTACTCAGGACTAGTGAAACATGTTATACAGAATCGCATCGATATTGAAGGAGGAGTGATACAGTTAATTCGGCTGCAGTAATTATGCAAATCTGCAGTGCATTTTTTTTAATTAATAAATGCCGCATGCTATAAACGGTGTTCACAGTCATAATTTGGTTCTATGAACCTTAATATAATACCTGATAAACATTAATCAATTACAAATAAATAACTTAAAATAGAATTTTGATGGTATGCTGATGTTTGTGGCTTGATATTAGCTTAATCATCTTCAGTCAAAAACTGGACAATTTAATAAATAACTAGAGCTATCACTGAAGATGATTAATACCCCCGCAAAATACTTTAATGCAGGAGAAACCAGACTTCAGGCAGAGCATAGATAAGAACCTGTATACATAGTATATTGGCTGTGATAGTAATAAGCAAGTAAAGTTTTTATTTAAAGTTGATAGAGAGTCAATAATGGTTGTTTGTCACAGTAGTTTAAAAATATAAGGTTACAGTTCTTGGACACTGCACTTCTCCTAGTCGCCATCTGTTTACATTTTAAGGTTCAAGTATATACCATGTATAATATTCGAGTTAGGTTCAGGACAAGAAAAACAAGGAAAAGTAACAAAGGGCAATAACTCTGTAATTCCTATAGATAGAGTTATGGTTCTTGTGCACTGCACTTCCTCTCATTGTGCTTGACCATTGTATGAAATTGTTTTGAAATCCAATCAGTACTTTACAAGTTATACTCCGGACAAGGAAAAAATACAAAGGGCAATAGCTCTGTAATTACTCTAAATAGAGTTATGGTTCTTGTGCACTGCACTTCCTCTCATTGTGCTTGACCATTGTATGAAATTGTTTTGAAATCCAATCAGTACTTTACAAGTTATACTCCGGACAAGGAAAAAATACAAAGGGCAATAACTCTATAATTACTCTAGATAGAGTTATGGTTCTTGTGCAGTGCACTTCCTCTATTGTGTTGACCATTGTATGAAATTGTTTTGAAATCCAATCAGTACTTTACAAGTTATACTCCGGACAAGGAAAAAATACAAAGGGCAATAACTCTGTAATTACTCTAGATAGAGTTATGGTTCTTGTGCAGTGCACTTCCTCATATTGTGGTTGACCATTGTATGAAATTGTTTTGAAATCAAACTTGTACTTTTCAAGTTATGCTCCGGACAAGGAAAAGTAACAAAGGGCAATAACTCTGTAATAAGTCAAGATGGAGTTATGGTTCTTGTGCACTGCACTTCCTCTCCATGTGCTTGATCATTGCATGAAGTTGTATTGAATTCCAACTTGTGGTTTTTAAGTTATGCTCCGGACAAGGAAAATGCAACGGACCACTGGACCGACCGACCGACCACCGGGTGACTCCTATATACCCCCCCCCCCCCAAACTTTGTTTCGGGGGTATAAAAACATAGTGAACCATTGCTCCTTAATAACATCTATATCCGATTTTCTAGATGCCACTGCAACTGTATAAAACATACTGCCATAATTATAAATATTTAAGATAATCTTCATAAGACAATTTCTAGAAAATCAGGTTACAAGTATATTCGGTCACAGTTTTATAAGTCAAAAAGTAACATTACACAAAATAATTGAAACCTATATGTTGTGTGTGTGTGTGTGTTTTCGCTGTTTTTGTCTCTATTCGAATAAATTCAATTCAATTCAAATGTTTATTGCGTTGAACTTACAAGCTTATAGCATGAATAACACTGTTAAGAATACAATAGATTAACACTATGTCGGAGAAGAATACTTAAATTTACATGTACAAAGAAGTCTAAGTAAGATAGATAATTATATATACATTGTTCGCGAATACGTCGGGTGTATATTTTTAAATAAGTCTGTAAATATAAGTTCCATAATAAAATATATGTGTAGATTCTTAAGAATAAACCAACATATCAAACTTGTATGACACATGATTCTTAAGTATATATAAAATTCAGTCGATCTAATTTAAACAAAAATATAATATTTATAATATATATATATATATATATATATATATCGTATTATAGATATCTGACACAATTAGAGAAATTAAATGATACGTTACTTTAAATATTTTGGCTGGTTAATTGTCTATTCCTGGGGATTCTTATTATCCTGCGAAAACACGGCTGAATGTAACTCTTCTTCTGATATATTATTATCATTATTATTATTATTAAAATCTTCGTCAAATATATGTGTGGATATATTGCTGTCAACAATCGTATTCACAACATTGTCAGAGTTAAAGCTCTCCTCCGCTTGTTGCCCAAATAAAGTTTGAAAATGATTAACTAACTCTTCAATCTTTAGATTATTTGACACAATACTCTCGAGTTTATGTTTTTCAGAATTTTTCTGGATTACTATTTCCTTGTTTGTTTAATTTGAGCGATTCCTTACGTTTATATTTTTGTTTAGCCTTGTGTTTTATTTTAGTGTACGATGATCGTACTCGAATAAATTATGTACTTTGTTCCACTGTCCTGCTGTGCTTAAATGTGTTCCTAACATTAATAAATTCATTCCGCGCCTCGCGACAATCTAAATCAAACCAGGGTTGTTTTTATTTATATATTCTTTAATACGTAACAGAAGAAAGGTACTATTAAATTATTATTTTCAATTAAATATAAATCTATATCTAAATAATTTTAGTGCAATGAAATAGATAGAATAAACACACTATGAAGATTGGTGAAAATTGTCTCCCTTGATAAAATATGCACATATTGTCATTTTATGGTGCTCATGTGTAAAGTAAAATGAAATTTTTAATGGGATTCACGTGTTTTGGACATTAATTAGACATCTTTGGATATTCCGTTTGAATTGCGATAATTCAAGAAGCGTTTATCCGAGCACTAAGCATAATGCGATGTTTATTCCAAGTCCCCGGGAAGTCTTACACCAGTGAAACTGACGAGGAAAACGACATGTATACGAGGGAAAAAACTAGACTCAGGTTATCCGAGTCTTCATTTTTACCGTCATTCACGGAAAAATGCAAACTTGCAGTATTAAGATAATAATGCTTGAAACTGAAGCTGACTGAATATATATCACGTATCCGTAAATCATGTCAGCATATATTCAATGTTATTTTTCAATATATACTGGCAGTTATCGTACATAGAATTGCTGCAGGGAATTTCTACCCGTCTTACATCAAAAACTGGGAATCAATTGCCGATATATTAACAGAACTGTATTTTCAATAAATTAGAATTTTTTATTTAAAAAAAAAACAACAGCCAAAACGAGTTTCGAATAATATAATCTTGATTAAAAATGGATCGTACCATTTTACCACGGTGACAAATGATCGAGGAGATAATTATATACCATATGTTTCCGTTTTATCAGGAGGGCAAACAGCTTTAGCATACAATAGTTCACACTTTTTATTATCTTAACGGTTGAATCACTTTAATTAATAGAAATCAGAAATGCCGATTTTAGCGTTTGCGAATCTGATCCATTCATTTTTCTCGAGGGCATTGACATTAAATAGGTGAAATTATTCCGCAATCCTCAATACGAACTAGCATTTTAGACCGTTACGTTATCAAACTAATTTTCGGGCCAAATCAACTACGTGTACGTTATCTTTAGGAAACGATTAATAGATTTCCCTTTAAACGGAAGGCTTGCTAAGTTTAGAAATAGATGGTCATCAGTTGCTTAACCAACACCAACAACTGATTTTGTTTAAGTCTTAGCTCCAGTATTATAACAATGTACCTTGGAATGGACTAAAAGTTTGAATTTAGCTGTCACGAATCGAAGCAAAGGACCACAAGCAGTAGTCAATTTCTGATTAGTTGTTTGTTCTTTCCTACAATTCATCAGTGTGGCCATACCACGTGGTATATGGCGTCATTTTAAGCTAACGCAAATAGGAAATTTTTCGTCGACTCAGAGGGAAAACTGCTGCAAGTATTTTATTTCTTTATCAATTTAAATGGTATATAGCGAATTTAAAGCGAAATATTGTGTCCTACACAAACAAAGGTCCTAATGATTCGTTTGTCAGATGTACGAGAGGTGATTCATGAATTTTGAAACACTTTGTAACAGCGTATAATTTTAAACTGATATGCATTTTACTGTAACAAATGCTCAATATGTGATCCATGCATGTTGTAAATGAGTCTACATCGCTTTGGCCATGACTGCAAGGTTTTATTTATAACTGTTGGTTCTAATTTTTTCCATTCATCCTTTAATGCTCGTTTAAGACCTGCCAAAGTGTATATTTTACGTTTTTGTAAACGTCATTTAAGATACCCCAAATAGCAAAATCCAATGGTGCTGCATCAGGACTTTTGGGCATCCATTCTTCATGCGTTACAAAGTTGATTTTTTATTGACGCAAGTACGCAAGTGTGTGTTTTGAGGTATGACTGGGTGCACTATCCTGGTGGAAGACCATGTCTTTAATTTGGTCTCCACGAAACATTCTGGGAAGATCTTTATTGACAAAAGGCTTCAGAACTTCATTGATATAGAAGTCAGAATTGACTTTTACACCTTTATCAATAATACGGATATCCGTTTTACCATGGAAGCTTACGCCTGCCAAGGCCATGAATCCTGGAGCAAACGAATCACGTTTTACAAACTTAAGTTTTGAAACATCATGTACTCCTTTACGGTAATAACAAACCCGACGACGACCATAACTACCACCGAGATAAAACATTGCCTCGTCGGTGGTGACAAAATTTTTCCACTGGTTGTTATTTAAACGTAAAGACAGACGCCATGAACGTTGACGTCTTTTCTCAATTTGATTTGCATTGAGCTTATGAACTTTGCAACTTTACATTGCAGTACACGTTTAATAATTCGGTTAATAGCAGCCTGAGATACACCTAAACGTTGTGCCATCTCTCTCTGGCTTGGAGGATTTACCCTTTGAATAAAAATGGCGACTTTACGAACGACGTCATCAGTTGACTTAGTAGGTCGCCCACGAAACTCACCTGGTTTCGGCTTTTTAGTATTAGGATTTCGAGATTTGCCGATGGAATGTTTTACTCTATGTATTGTGGACAAAATTACATCATGCCCCTGCCCTTTCT
This sequence comes from Solen grandis, assembly GCA_021229015.1. Taxonomy (NCBI): domain Eukaryota; kingdom Metazoa; phylum Mollusca; class Bivalvia; order Adapedonta; family Solenidae; genus Solen; species Solen grandis. The sequence goes on along the minus strand of CM037779.1, from coordinate 47,297,442 downwards.
TTATGCTTCTATAGGAATTTCCTTTTTTCAACAGGTATTCTGTAACACCCTCTAAACTTGAGTCAATTTTACGTCTACTCATGTTGAAATCACAACTATGTGTAACATGTATGTGTAGTTTGCTATTGAAAGAATAAGATACAATTAAAATCATGAAACTTGTGCTGCAGGTGTTCGCGAGAAACAAAGCTACAGGGTGTTTCAAAATTCGTACAGTTTTTCCTAACATTCGGGAAAACACTATTAGCGATATCCTTTACGTGTTAGCATTCAAATTTTCATGATCTCGAAAGGTTTTCCCGAATTCATGTTAAGTTAAGGAAGTCCGCATATGATGTGTACACAAACGGATGATCTCGGCTACCTGCAAAAAGCAACGTGTCCGAAATGTTTCGAGAAAGGTAAGAACTGCCAAAATGAAATATCCAAATGAAGATAGTGCATGTGGCCGCAATCCAAAAAGCAGCACTGCATTTCAGACTTTACATCAAGCTTTATTAATCTTAATTCAGAAACTATATACAAAGCTAAAAAATATGATCTAAAAGCATACTTATACAAAAAGACAGAAAAAGCATTCACATATTTTTTTTCTTAAAAAAAATTAAAAACATGCGTATGCTAACCGTTGCTTAAAGAAGAAAACCTGTTTTACATGAATGGTTGTATTTTAATGAAATAGCTTTAACATTTCTTCACTTATTCTTTTCATTCAGTGTTTAACAGCGCCAAAACTATGAAGCCTATGTCCATGATCTGAATTCTCTGAACAACATATTTCACTACAGTGGCTTAGACCATATGACAGAAAACCGAAAAACCGACATCATAGATTATACACAACTCAGCAAATCCGCCCGCACTGGGAGCGGCCATCTTTTTTATAAGCTATTTTACTACTCACTCGGGACCAGCTTAGCGTTCGTGTAGACTACCCCTCATGCTACTAACGTATGCAATGGTCTGTTGTAAGAATTCCAGACACGTCTCACGCAGGCATCATATCAGGTCTTTAGTTTGATCTTAACACTGCATCTGTTTATCAAGTTGATCTATTTGCATTCATCACGCTGAGCTTTACTCCAATGGTAGTCCAAAACATTGGGTAAAAGATGGTACCCCAAAGTTAAGTCACCCTTAACTGGTCGTATGTTTGGTGGAGGTGACTTGACTATTTGAGTTTACCGTTTCAGTCATATAGCGACGTCCAGCTAATTACAGGTGGAGGAAGACCCCGAATGCACGGAGGCATCCGGGTAGAACCACCGACCTACCGCAAGCCAGCTGAAAGGCTTCCTCACATGAAAATACGAATGACCATGTCGGGATTCGAACCCACGTGGTGAGGGGCTGAGTGAGTGTTAAAGTCAGCAACTTTACCCTCTCGGCCACGGAGGCCCCTTGGTGGAGGTGAGGGGAACCCTGAACGTTAATATTCTGTTTAGATTTTTCTGATATTAAGTATATATTTATATATGTAAATTGAGACTAAGAAATCGTAATGAAGGATATGGTCCTTCTCCATCATAATACACCAGCACATGCCAATCCCCCACCCCCTAAAAAAAAAAAGACTACAAGTGGACACCTTTTTACTATTCCCCCGACTGTGACGGGTGTGTTTTCATGAAACATCACACTATATCGGAAAATTAGTGAAATTTCAAAAATCCATTCGTATGTATTAGGACCGGACAGGGAAGTAACACATCGTACATTTTAGTATTTTAATATGATTCAGTATTATAGCCAACAGATACTGAAAACAAATATGCCAACAGAAAGCATTCACTGGTGCTGTAAATCGGCAAAGTCCATATCCTGATTTACACCACACCGCTAATGAAAGACCAGAGGGTGAAAACTCTCTGAGAAGGAAAAAAAATTAAGAATGACGAATATAAAAGAATAATGTTCCTTATCAAAATATAACCATGAATATTATCTACATCAAACTCCACACAGTGATCTCCCTTGCAAGCAAAAAAATCACTGACGTCACAAATGTCACGTGATAATGGTAAACTAACAAAATGGCATCTCCGTTTGCTGCCACAACAGCAAAAAATAGTTTTATAAAATATTTTTTACCACGAGGCGATATTTGATGTTTATTAAACGAAACTTACTCAAGGAAATGACACTCGCAGTAAAATAGTTTTATTTTTTGAAAAAAAAAGGAAAAATAGCTAAATTCTGTTAATTTTTACTTGTGGTGGCAGTGGTTATCTACAGCTGTTTTTGTTTTTGTCGTTTTTGTTGTCAGTCAAGAAACATGTCTTGTAAAGATAAGAAGTTACAGAAGTTAACCATGTATGCATTACGCCTGAACACCGGGAGTTATTTTGTTGGCCGAGTTGAATAATTCCTTGTTAGCGTTTCAGGTTTTCAATTTGTGGCCTAAAATACCCCACCCCCTTTCAAAAAATAGTAAATAGAAAAAATAACATGTTTCAGTTGATTTAAATGAACATTTTCAGAGCCGAATGGAACAGTACTCGAACTACTGCTTGAAAGTTTTGGAGATTACAAACACAAATTCTAGAACCGATTACTCGTGTAAGGGAAATAAGATGTCAGATACCGAAATAAATTATGTTTTAGACTTGTAGAATTGTAGTATTTAGAATTCATAGTTTGAAAAGCATATCAAAAGAGAGAAGTTTTGTCCGGGAGGCAATTCTGCATGTTTTCCAATTTTATTTTCAGTACTCTGTACCAATGTTGGAAGATTGCTAGGCTACGTCTAATTTACATACATCAAAACATCACAAAATGGTATAATGCAGGTCTCTGTCATTTTTCCTTACAATGTTCTCAATACATGGTTGGTTCCAAAACTGTCAAACAAGTCTGTTTACATAAGCCGGTGTAAATGTTGAAGGTAAAGATATAGAAAATTTGCCAAGCTGGAGAAGAAATATCTTACTGAATATCGATTTTAAAATAGCAATTGTTTACCCGAACTTATACATGTGGATTGCAATAAATCAGGCTTTACAAAAGGCAAATATATAGGAGAGAACGTTAGATTGAGTTATGCAAATTATATACCCGGACTATTTGTTTATCAGAATTCAAAAGGCTTTTGATAGTATTGATCACTTTTAAAACTCTCAATTTTGGTTCAGATATCATACAGTGGAAAACAAGTTTTTATAATGATATACATAGTATAAACAAAACAAAGACATAACAGGAATTAAGGTATTGGATAAAGAAATAAAGCAAACACTATATGAAGATTATGCGACTTACTTTAATTATGTATCACTAAAGTCATTTTAAAAATTATTAAACATATTTTCATTTACATTTTCTAGATGAGCAGTCCTAAATCTTAACACAAATAAATTCTTAATACTGAGAGTTGGTACATTAAAACTGCTACCATAAAATTTGTAGTGAAAGACCACAATATGGACTTTGGATTTGCTTGAAAGCATCAAAAACAATTTTTAAGCTTTTATGGGATGGGACACCAGACAAAATTAAACAATAGGTTTTATACCAAAACTACGAAGAAGGTGGTTTAAAATTAACGCATATTGAGATTATTTTTTTTGCATCATTAAAGTCTGATACTTGGATTAAAGGTTTATAGAAGATATTGTTTTAAAAAGAATTGTAACCTAACAGTGATGGTCTTTTTTTAGTCTGAAATTGATTAATAAATATTAAGAGAAATTCGGGGAATGATACCTTTCTCATCAATGTATTAAATGCAAGGAAAATAAATAGCAAAACTGGGATTCAGAAATTAAAAAAGATATGCAAAATTGAAAGTATGGAAAAATTAAAATATATATGTGAAAAAAGTAAAACTCTTTTTTTTACAAAAACTGGAATGCAAAGGGTATAAAACTTTTAATAGCATATTTTTGATTATAGAAATGATACACTTTACGATGTCACTGAAGTTGAATTCTTATACAATATAGATATTTCAGATTCATAAAATATCATGCTCTTATTAAATCAATTTTGGCATTTTTTTAGATATCAAATTATTAATGAAGGTAAAAACTATGCTGATAATATTTCACTTAAAGAAAAAGTTGTGAAATCAAAACAAACAGTTAATTTATGTACCTAAAACTTTTAAAAATATAAGATAAAACCATCATCAGAAATAAAATAATGCATTAAAATGAAGCACAGATAGCATTAACTAAAGTTTAAGATGACACCTACATTAGAAATGGGAAGTAATAAAAATTATCTTAAACTTACAAAATATGTAAAACACAAATACACAGTCGAACATAACATCCCCTCATATAATTCATTTAATATCATTTCTTTTACCCATAATTGTTTGCCTTTACTTTTTATTAATACATCTGATTGAGACATGGGACACCACTTAAGTTATGTAACAAAAGAATGTTTCTTCTTTTCCTGATAATGTAAATATCACATGAAATTGTGTATGTAATTGTGTCATATTGTCTGTATTGTTGTTCTGTTTATAAAAATATTCTTAATGTCATTTGAAAGTAAAAGAGAAAATTTACATTGCTTGAACAAGATATTTGGGTTTCCAATTTTTTAGGTTTTTATTTTTTTTATTTTGGTATGCATCATTTTTTATTCCCTCAATAAAATAGCACTAGGCCGATCAGTCATATTCTACCGACTACATTACAAAAAATAATACAATATTTCTTATATATTCAGTTGATTATAGATCTACATGCAAACGTTAAGTGATATACTGAAAAAAACTTAAATTATATATAATCGTTAAGTCCACACGTTCTTATGTAACATAATGAAACATTAAACTTCATATACAGACATGGAAAACTATTGTGGTATATGGGGTCTAGAAGTAAATCCGGATAAAAGCAAATGTGTTGTATTTAGAAACAGAGGTCCCTTGAAAAGGAATGAAGTGTGGACATGTAATAATGTTCCACTTGAAACAGTAAGTAATTTTAATTATGTCGGTACAATTTTTAATTACTCTGGGAGTTTCATACTCAATCAGGAAATGCTAGCTTGCAAAGGGTTAAAGGCACTAAATATATTAATGGTGAATACTAGATCAATGTTAATTAAACCAAGTACAGTCTTTCAACTATTTGATCCATTTGTTGGATCTGTTTTGAATAATGTTTGTGAAATATCTGGTTTTGGTAAGAGTAAATATTTAGAAAGAATACGTCTAAATTTAGTAAATGGTTATTAAGTGTAAACAATCTACATGTACTATGTCGATATATGGTGAAATATGTAGATTTCCTCTGTTTATAAATAGACATGTAGAGATAATAAAATATTGGCTTAATATTTTAAAAAGTGATAATATATTAATAAATAAGTTGTATAATAGCCCATTGATTGATTGTAATAGAGGCAAAAAATGGGCTTTTCATGTAAAAGAATTATTAGATAGAAGTGGGTTTTCTCATGTTTGGCTAAATCCACATACTGTTGATTGTAAAACCTTTCATTTTGTATTTAAGGAAAGATTAATCAACCAATTAAAACAAAACTGGTTTACAACTATCTTTAACGGTAATTCATTGCATTTATATAAGCAGATCAAAATAAGTTTCGAATTTGAACATTATATTTTTCCATCAAATCAACTAAAATCAAATTAAATCTGGCAGATATGGTGTTAACAGAACAGAATATAGTCAAAGATATTGTACGATTTGTAGAACTGGTGATATTGAGGATGAGTTCCATTTTGTTTGTGTTTGTAAAGCGTATAGTGATATCCGGAAATTATATTACAAATTTACTGAACTCATGAAATCAAAAGACAATAAAACAATACTGAAATTAGATAAATTTATCAAACATGCATTCAATGTTCGAAACACCTTTATATTTGGAAATTAATATAAATTATACTCGTCATTTTGTTCTGATATATTGTATATCATTATATGACTTACTGCTGTTATAATTTGGTATTATCTATGCTATATTTGTTCTGTGATCAAACTTTTGTGAATGTATTGTGTGCACAGTTCATCCTCACATTGTTTTGTATTAATGTTTCGAATTTTATTATATTTTATTCCATATTTTCTATTTACTGATTTTAGTTTGCCATATAAATTAATTTTTATTATAGAGTATTCGCGTTGCTGATATCTTTGTGAAATTATTTTTTTGAGCACAATGAATAATGAAAACTCTGAAAAATTTGAAAGGTGTTCTTTTTATTTCTCAAAGAAACAAAACTTGAATATAAGTATCCGAGACATTGACCATTTGAAGGGTTTTACCTTAAATGGAATAATATCCCCTGGTGACGGAATTACGTGACACTTCTGTTCATTTCGTCAACTAAGAAATGCATAAAAATGTTATTGCTCTTGCTTGTGACAAAAGTCTCAGAGTGATGAATGTTTGTCTTCAAGTGAAGGCTTTGTGTGTTGTGTTATCGCATGGGAGTCGTTCAGATGCTCATAAATGTGATGGACCATTCCTTGAAACGCCAACACGCTCCACATTGTGAAACATGACATTAACTCACACAGCGCGATCTTTGTAAAGGATAAATATACCTAAATTTAATTAACATACAATAACGATATTGTCAAACCCCGCAGGCAATTGTAGATTTTATTAGAATCGACATGAAAATGAATACATCCTTTCTACCTTCTGTTTGAAAACTTAGAGGTTTTTCGTTGCATTAAATTTAAACCCAAAATAAATAAGTAAAATACGTTGAAAAATAGGAATAGTTTTCAACAACATGTAACATTGATTGCACATAATCTCAGGAATATTTTGACAGGTAACATCGAATAGTTGTCTTTAAATGGCTTAAAACTGACTGTTAGTCTCTCAGATCTCTTAGCAATTATGATAATATTGAAAAGTTAAACAGAGAGTTAAAATGTTTTTTCCATTTGCATTATTGTATGGAAATTGACTCTGTTAATATTTAAAGATATATTTAGAATTTTTATGTTGTGTTCGATGATGGAAACCTCCCATTTATTCATCAAATTCTTTGGTATCGTCATAATTGTACGATCGTATTGTAAATTTAATTGACAGATGTGTGAGAAAAGTATATATGTGTGAGTAATTAGATGGCTACATTACACAGATCACATCATACAGATATTTTTCTGTCTCATTTTGTTTGCACGCCTTTAACATACGACACGATACCACACTCAATTACATTTTGTGAATAAGTTCCTTTTTTTCTAAGCCTTTATCAAATTATTCTTTTCTAACAGGGTTCTTCTATGTTTCCTTGGTTTCTAATTAAGCAGTTTAACATTATGTTTTGATGAATAGAGTTAAAAACAATCGCAAATGCTAATTGTATCAAACGTACAGTCCTTCAGGCAGTTCAGTCCAAATAATTAAGTTTTGACATACTTTAACGTCATGACATCGTTAACAAGCTTCTTAGGCTTACAAACAATGACATAAATAATATTCGTATAAAATATCTAATCGCAACGATCAATTAATTTGCAACACAGTAAAACTTCGTTCGCTCGAACACGCTAGGGACTGAAAAAAAAAGGCGAGCCATCGGTTGTTCGAGCCAAGTCATGTATCAAAATGTACTAATAAACATGTGCATGAATTCCATATCGTTAATTTCACCAGTCAATTTCCAGATTGTTAAACAGTTTTCTCTGTTCTATTTACCTGTATATTTGTGAAAAATTATGACTGCATTGAAATATTTTATTTTCATTTAATTAAACATACCGCCTTTTTAATTACGGCTATTTTCAGAGATTATGTATGCCAGTTTGCACTTAATAATTCTAGGCCAGTCGCCGAATAATTATGTAAATGCAATTAAGATTCGGGTCCTCTTTAATTCAGATTATATGCTTTAATTGGCCGACCACATGTTCTCAGTTTGTTAAGCCTAATTGATTGAACAAAGGATTAGCAGTCACGCGCCAGAAAGGTGAGAACCGTCCTGACGAAAATCAAAATGACCTAGACGCACTGATAATTTCAAAGCTTCTGAGACACACGGACTATTATACAGGAAGTGTTCGAGCCAACTATTGTTGTTTACGCTATAAGATCAACCAAGGAACAGTATGATAGTGACGAGCGATCGGTGGTCGAGCCAAGGGTTGTATATTTAGTTAAAATAAATAGGGAATTCGCCGGGACCGAGAAATATGTTCGACCGTCACATGGTAGGCGAGCGTGCGGGTGTCGAGCGAACAAAGTTTTACTGTAGTTTTATAGTTCTAGTATGTGTGAAAACTGGCATATGTTTTTAATTTCTTTCTCCTAAATAGAACCGTTTCTTTGAGGATACTGTTAAAATTTATAAAAATGACACCATTTCCTTGAATACTATACGTTAAGAATATATTCTTTGCTAAAATGTCTAGAGGATTTTTTTTTTTGCTGTTATTTATTTATTTATATATTTGCAACAAATGCTTCGAAGCTGATTTCTTTTACTGATAAATTCTGGTTAAATTTCGTATTGTATTTTTACACTGACAAATTCAGTACTTTATCTTACACACATTCTGCTAGTTTTTAATTTAGTGAATGTTCACTTTATAAATATGTTACCTAATAATGACTCTCATCTTAACACGATTAAAGGTCGAAACCAAGCTACCGTTGGTAATGAAACACCTGAGTTCTATGTAATGCATTACATGTGTAACAGGCTTAGATATCTTAGTACACTGAAACAGATAGACAAACTGTTTACTTATAGATAGAACTTAACCTTTAAAGCAATTACTTCTGATCAATATTCTGTTTTTCAAATTGTAAGAATATATAATTTAATTATACAAAAAAAAAATAATATAAATTAACAATAGTGTTTCACCTCACGTGAGCACAAAAAGCTTGTGGTGGATTACGGTGATTGATCAACATTCTTTTAAACGGCCTCTTCACCTAAACCAATCGGTTTTTAATATTACTTTCTTGGGTGCACTTTGTCCAAAATAATTTGAAAGAAATGCTCCTTTAGATTCCCCCTGGCAAAACCTATTTGTTTGTTTTTGTTAAATTCAGAACTTGAATAGCAGGGCTACTTTAGACAACTTGTCCTGTGGTAGGATATTCGTGTACTTTTGGTTTTATTAAATAACCATACCACCAAGGTATATTTGGACAATTTTGGACAAATCAAATTATTTGGGTGTCATTTATTATTCCCTATTAATTGTTATAAATCATTGAGATAAATCTTTTAGAAAATAAAATAAAATATAAAATTCAAATAACTAAAGTTGAAGGTTTAAGTCGAAGGCGTTCTCTTCGTTTACGTGTTCAGACACATAATAACCACTTTATCTTAACTTCTTAAGCTGTCATTTCTACACAATTAGATATTTTCTAGTTTCCGCTTGTTCAAGATTTGACCTTTAAAGAGAGTTGATTTATTCCAAGGGTTGATGTTAAATGATAAGCTGCAGCATTGATTGCATCGACTAACCTTTGTAGATATCTTGTGATTAAAATTGTATTATTTCATTAATTACGTTTTTTTCTCTAAGTTCAATACATTAAATTTCAAGGTATAGGCCTCGTTAATATCATCAATTTAAAACACAAAATCTAAAGGAAACACAGATCAGAAATTTTATTCAAAATTAACCTTTATATATTTAGAATAATGTAGGAAAACAGAAACGTTTACCTTCCTGCTGTAAAGAAAATCTTATTTGTGCAACTCATGTGGCATGTTATCACACCCAGTTACGTTATCCTGACACCAGGCAAATCCGCCCTGGAACTACTCTTATATGCTGAGCGTTAAGCAAGGGAGCTATACCAGTACCATTTCTAAAAGTTCGGTATGACGCGACCGGGGATCCAATCTACGACCTTCCGATTCCGGGGCGGACAATCTAATTACTCGGCTATCAAAATCGTTACTTGAAATTAAAATACAACTTTTAATTGAAAATAAAAGTTTGTTTTTCAAGGACTTCTAATTGATTTATTAGCTAGATATTTAACGAACTGAAAGTTTTATTATCTAATTCGCAACGTATATCCAGCGTTGCATCTTAAAAGTAGTTGCGTAATAGGTTCAATATTGATAACAAAACATATATACACATGTACTAGGGTAAACCAATATGAAATAACAATATTTTAAGAACAAGAATAATATCGACTGATAAATTTATATAATGGAATTGTGGTGCAAACTTTGCAGATTTATAAGCTCATGAAATGTTATATTAAGGTACCTGTCACAATTATTTAGTTTTTGAATTTTGTAAAATTTAATGTAATCAAGATTTTTATTAATTGCTTCCTTTTTTTTCTTATAAGACTATGCCTTCAGTTGTGGTTACACAATCCAACTACTGCAAACGTTCATTATGTTGTACAGGATATCACTTCCGTTTATTATTTTCCCCAATGTTTAGAAATAAACCATTCAGACTTCATCCATACTTTTATACAAATTAGGATATTGTTTTTTTTAAATTTGAAAAAAAGACGATCTAAATTTTAATCTACCTATAAATTATCTACAAATTTCCATTTTAATGTAACAACATCGTTATGATATAGACGAGCTACGAACATACCCATGTGTTGCCGAACTTTATAGTGGAATGCTTTCAAGCCCTACATTTACAATAAAATGTTATTTCTTCGAAACAGATTATTAAGAATATAAATGAGATATTTAAACTAAAGCGTTAGAATTGATAACTATAAATTCATATAATTTACAAATGTGCAAAATTTACCACTTCTTGCTGTAATGAACATACACATATGTCTATACACAGTGAGTCCGGGTTTTGATCATAGGTAAGATTGCAAGTTAATTTTACTATGTCTTCCCTGGTTGTATGAGAACATGGATGTAAGCTGCATTTTATCGAGCCCGTTGCCGCTCCACAGGAACAATACAGAGAGAGAGAGAACCTGGTCCATGATAACCTATTTTATGGAGACATACTGTTTCTTTTTGAGGGATAGGGCTACGATGGATCTTAAAGATACAATATTTTAGGGTGAAAAATAAATGATGAATTAGTATAGTATGGTTTAGTAATTTCAGAAAATACATTTAGAATCCCAGTGAGGATCGAACTTACGATTCCCAATTTATAGATAAAAAATACTTAAAAGTATTTACTTTCCATAATCTTTCTTTTGATTTTGATGTTGGAAATAGAATAGGTAAAACTGGTTTCATGTCCCACACTTCCTAATTTCATACGTTTCATCTTATTTTATGGGTTGTGCTTGCTGTCTTCGGCGGTATTCATAAGTGTTTGATCATTAGTAATAACGCTGTTGTTTTTCTTAAATTCTCTTTTCTTGAAGACATTTTCACAGTATTTAAAACTTTTCACATTTATAAGTACAAACATGTACATGAATAAATTGTACACAAAAACTTTATTTATATAGTCTTATCTATAAGTCAGAATGGTTTTAGAAGTTAATAGGGGCCTCAATATAAGTCAGAATGGTTTTAGAAGTTAATAGGGGCCTCAATATAAGTCAGAATGGTTTTAGAAGTTAATAGGGGCCTCAATATAAGTCAGAATGGTTTTAGAGTTGATAGGGGCCTCAATATAAGTCAAAATGGTTTTATAGTTGATAGGGGCC
>CM037779.1:47235762-47285762 GCA_021229015.1 Solen grandis | reverse complement strand
AAAAAGAAAAAGATATCAAACCATCCCTCTGACATTAAAAACAAGAGGGCCAAGATGGCCCTTGGTCGCTCACCTGAGAAAGATGATTGCTTAAGAAATAAAGATGTTTGAGTGTAAAAGTGAAATCTGGCTTTTTTTATGGTGAAATGGGCATAACTCCTAAATTTACACGTCAATATCAGTTATAATTGAACCCGATTGTGAAATTATGGGCATAAACATTGTCTTAAAGTTTAAAAATGATTGTTAAAAAAATGAAGTTGGTAGAGAATAAACAAAGTGAAATCTTGCATTTTTTGAATATTAAAAGGGGCATAACTTCTGAACTAATTGACGGATCTCAGCATTAATCGAACTCAATCGAGACCTTAATTATGGTCATAAATATTGTAATAAAGTTTGAAGATGATTGCTCAAAAGATGAAGATGCTAGAGTGTAAACAACGTGAAATCTGGCATTTTTTGAATATTAAAAGGGGCATAACTCTGACCTAATTGATGAATCTCAGCCATAATCGAACCCATTATGTTGAAATGTTACAAGAATAAGGATGGAATAGTCTCCAATTAAACCAGACGAAAAGAAGATAGACTTTTAATGTTTTATAAAATAGTTAACAACATATGGTCGCGATTAAAAAAGAAAATAATCTTCAAAAGCCAAATAGACATCCAAGACATACTAACAGCCATGCTTACGCACAACAAACCGCTACTAAAGATTGTAGAAAATGGCCATTCTTCGTAAACACCACCATGCAAAGACTTCAACAAACTGCCGTCGGATTTAGCCTCATCTGAGTCACTAGAGATATTCAAAACTCGAGTGTCTTCACTCGCATACTAAAATACTAAATCACTAATCATTGTTTACCCTGTTTTTAACCATGCGCGTTTTTTCTTTTCTTTTTTTTTTTTGCCAGTATATTCAATATGTTGAAAGTGGACAGTAAACGAAAGAAAAAAAAACATTGCATTAGTGTTCATAGCTCGAGAATACAAATATGTCGTGAACTGAATACCTGATATCATAATAATTCCGGCAGTTCTATGTCAGTCACACTTGGGATATGGATTTTATCTCACTGATCTCTTGACTGGCCGCTTAAGACAGGTTTGACTGTATATACAATGTGTGTGTGTGTGTGTGTGTGTGTGTGTGCAAATACACGCTGCTTTACATAAATATGTACATACAGTCTGTCACACACGTGAACATACACTTAATAAGAAGTAACAAACAAAGTTTTGATTTATCTTACTTTTTAAACTCATCTCTTATACCTCTTATATATATCGAAAGAGTTACAGACAACACTTTTCCTATGTGTACAAGCTTTCAAATATTGACCTGTATATATTCTTATCAAATGGGAAGCAGTTATTATATTCGTAATAAAATAAGCTTAAGCTATATGCACGTATATGTTCGGTATCCCATTCAGATAAGAAAATCGATCATATACAGCCTGAGGAAATATGCTGATGATATCTAGAGTGTTTGGGTAGACGATAACGATTCAAGAAAACACTATTCGAGAAATTATTATACATATTTGTTTACAACGGGTGCCATGGCCGGACAGGAGACGACAATTGTCGAGTATTTTGCTGAGCATGAACACTACAGATGTGGTTACTGCGGTGCCCCAGACACAAATTATTCTCATGGTATTGAAAAACGTTTTTGTTCAGACATTATTCATGCTGCTACCATTCTGTCACTAAAAATAACTGAATTTGAAAACATCATCTATTTTTGGCAGTTCGTCATTAATTTTTTTCAAGCGCTAAAAATTCAGATCTACTGTACTTAATTCATAAGACATTAACTCATTACCATAAAGAGTGCATGTTACGAAATAATGATCGGTATGAGTTCAGTTAATATTTTCGTTGTCAGATGGAGTTTGTTAAACCATTTTAATTTACTTCCTTCTTGGAGGCCAGATTTAATTAATCTTGTATGAAATCATGTCACATATTGTATGTTATGAATGCACTCATTAGAAGCACAGTGCTCCAGCTAGGATTTGAAAAGGACTTGGTGTTTTGTTTATGTAGACAGGGTATTATTTGATAGTTTGTTTACATAAAGTATGTTTATATTACTGTGGTGTTATTGTCCTGTCAACTTGTGACCATGTCTCATGTCATCTCTGTGTGTTAATTTATCCTTATTTGGCATGTGAATGAGTGAGTGTCAGATTGATAGGTAATCACTCTATGCATGAATTTCTCCATCTTTTCCATGTCTTGCGTGGGCTATTCTTACATGTCACACCCACCAAAGTTTTCTTTCTAAAGTTCCTTGTACTATCAAATCACTCTCTGTCTGGTTTCCATCCAGAAAACATCTACATATATCATTGTTCATAAGCCTTAGCTTGCATGTTATGTTTATGCTGAATATAGTCATATAGACTCTGTCTATAGATCTAAGTATTACTAGAATTTAACTTTAAAGTGAGGACTTAGTCAACTTGTAATCATCTTAAACGACATTCATAATTGTCGTCGGAAAGTAAATTTATGAAGAAAAGGACCCAGCTCGTATTCTTTACAACCCCCGGTTACAAATGGCGCCCAACGTGGGGCTTTGGCATCAGTGCTAGGTATGTCTAAGACACCTGCACGTGGTTATATTTACCCTGTAACTCCTAGAATTCAGGGACGAATTCTAAAATGGAGGGGGATAATGTCACAGTACCGTTAACTCACAATAAGGGAGAATCATGTGTAAGTGGCCGGGTAGCTCAGTCGGTAGAGCATTTGCCCTGTAAGCGAAAGGCCCCGGGTTCGAGTCCCGGTCAGGCTGCATATTTTTCTCACATTTAAAAGGGCACTTTGAGGCGCATAGCACTGTATTGGGGGTAGGTGTGGGAAGGACACTCCCTCCGGTCCTCCAAAGGGGGAGGTGGGGGGGCGATTTTCAAACCGTAGAGAAGCCATCCCTAGCATTTTCAGACAAGAAGTTTTATTTTACAGCAGCTGTAAGTTTTGTATATTTCTTCCAGATTCAGACAGTTATGTACGTCAGTGTTCCATTTCATATCTTTCTCTAAACAAACAGCATTTCAATATCAAATATTTTTTCAAATCAAGATGTTAAAAAAAGGCCTCTGTAGAATGACTTATTTATGTGGAGATTGAACAGTCGTTTGGAATTTGTAAAATCTGTATTTAGAGGTTTTTTATCAATCATTAATGTGTTAAAACATTACTTATGCTTTTTGACCCTTTTCTATTGCTGTAAACAAGATTAATTAGTGTATGTTTCTTCAACAATGCCATAGCGAAAGTAAACAAAGTTATATTCAAGCATGCTTTTAACATGCTAGTAAAACTATCAGAGACAGTTAAATTGAATATTAATGGTAAAGAGAATGATAAAGATTATGACAGAATGATATTGTGTCGATGCAGGATGCCAGATATGAAATATTACAAATATTTATGCCAGATTAGGCTATCTACAGGACTGTTGTTGAATACGAAGAAGTTCTTCGTATTCAACAACAGTCCTGTAGAATAAACTTTTACTTTCACTTCGAAATAAACTGGAGTCATGAACACATTAAAAGGTTGTAGGTTTGTGTTCACTTATTTCCTCTATAATCTTCAGCAATGGTAGCCATGGTGATCTGTTGCTTATAGCATCGGACTCGCTGATGAATAGACACTCAGTTGTGTACTGTAACTTCCAGAGTTTTTTTATTAACATAACTAGTGGCGCATGCTGATAAAAGGGCTAGGGCAGTTTGTCGACTAAAGAGCAGGGGCAATTTACCGACAAAAGGGCACATGCTGGGCGTGGCAAAAGGGCAGCTATTTCATGCTAGCTGGGGCACTGAATCAGAAAGTATGAAATATTGTTCTAATTGTCTTTTGGGGACAATTGTTTTTTCCATTGTTAAAAAAGCAAACAAAAAAAAGAAATAGTAATTTAAAAAATAAATATTCTGATTCCAAACACATCTTTTCCTTAGCTACATGTAAGACAATATTATTTTTTTTTTTTTTTTTTTGTCTGTAAAAATGTTTGAAACTTTCATTTTCTCTCCTGCTAAATTTTTCAAATTTTACTGTCTGTTTTTTAAATTATTTGCTGATCTCCAAGTGAGGTTTTTGTAGGATCTCAGTTTTCTGGAATAGTTTTGATGGAATTATACATAGATTTTTGTTATGAATTCTCTTTCAAATGTGAGACTGTACCTCTCTTATTTGTTACAGGAATGTGGGCACACTCCATGTCCGTCCAGGATTACCAGGATCTGCTGGACAGGGGCTGGAGAAGGTATTGTCAGCCATTGTTAACCCTATACCAGGGTTTCCTTAACAATCAGAGTAGAAGGCTAATATTAAATTGTTAAGTCTTGGGGTCCTACATTTTCTTGCGATTTTTTCATTTTCTTTGAATTATTCCCATTTTTTTTACCAATTTGAGCCAGCCAGGAAAGGATTTTAGGTGGTCAAATCTGCCATAAGCCGCCTCTTAAGGAAAACCCCGCAGTTTACTTCATATACATGTTTTTAATTTTATGCCTTAGCAAACAGAGCAGAACCCAGATCAGACTGCTCCTGAAAGGAGCTACAGTATTTGAGGTCAGATATTCTTCACAATCTTCCCTTCAAAGAAAATTCCAATGTTCCATATACCATTTAAATAAATTTTTGTAAATTATTAATTTGATATTCATAAAGCCATAAACTTGTACATGAATATTCCAAAGGTTGAATCTGAGTCCTGTAGGAAGCAATGTAACCATAAAAAAAAAAAATCTTCTCCCTTGTAGTAATAGGTTGTTGTTTGATTTTTCCATACACTCAACAAATCAGTTAAGTCACATTTCAACCCTTCCTTTTCTTTCCCCAGTCACCACAGATTTGGTTAATATTCTCATGCATTTATTATACATGTATACTGATTCACAAAGTGCAGTGGAGGCTTTGTAGGGATACACATGTCCTTTTGGTTTCCAACTTACAGAAAGTCCAGTATATTGAGAAGGCTTAAGCCTTTGAGCACTGTCTGACACACATGATCAATTTGTGCCATTACTCTCTATTCATCAACGATGGGATTTTCAACTAGCAAGACAACTTTTTTTATGCGTAAAGTATGAACATATTTAAAACAAATCAAAATTACCTTGTTTCTTGTCCAATTATTTTGGATACTCTCATTTGGAGGTGAGAACATTTGTGGTGGTGGGGAGTGTAATGTTATCTTTCATTTGTGTCTATATACACAGGTAGTCAAATGACTGAACAAACAAGACAAGTGTAAGGTTATATATTTAATAAGTATTATATACAGTATTTACACATACACTGACCAAATGATACAGCTATGGTATAACTCTAGTGAGTGCAGGTAGTCTAGTGTCTCCTCTACTACCAAAATATATGTATATGTAATTCCTAGCTTGGCTGCCTGTCCAGGGCAGTTACATCCCATGATGCAAAGCAGCTATAGTCTATTTCAGTAATGTACTTAAACTTAACAATCGAACAGTATATCGTATAGAATATATTACGATAATCATTTGAGTGTTCTGATAGGTCATTGCCATGCAGGACAAGGTTATTCTGCAACCAGTCAGATTACTGTGTTGACTTTTGTTCTATACAAGGAAACAGTGGTAAAAAACACACCTACTGATGTATGGAGAGTAGCGTAATAAGAAGCCATGAGCAATCTGACAATGGCCTTTTGGAATTACTGTAAAACTTTATTCACATATTCAATGATTCCTTTGCAGGGAGGAGGTGTGTCTGTGTGTATTCCAAAATGACAGCTTTAGCTAGTTTATTGTGAGTTACTTTACTGACTTATTCATAGCTTCAGATTTAATATGCAGACTACAGTAGCTGTTATATTTTCAGGAGTGGTAAATATACGTACAAGCCTACGATGAACATGTTGTGTTGTCCAATGTATACCATACGATGCCAGGCCTTGAACTTTCAACTCCGAAAATCCCACAAAAAGGTGATCAAGCGTGTAAACAGATTCTTGATCGAGGGCAAGAGGCATGATAAGGAGCCAGATGGCATGCAGAATGATTCTGTTCAGAAACAGGAGCAGTCTGAGAAAGGATCAACAAGTAAATGTACAGAGAGTATGTCCACTGAGTCTGAAACAGCAGTTGGGAAGGAAACAGAGAAATGTTCTAAAACTCCTAGACCAGGTCAGTTAATTTTGTGAACTATCTATCATTCCTGATTTCCTCTACTGTTTGATTTTTGGTCTGTAGGTTTATGATGTTATGTATGCCTGTCTGAGCTAGCTTACAGTGTTTGTGATGGTTGGAATTAGTGCTAGAGCAAAATGATACAATAGGTTTACTCTCTTATCTCATTAACACTATATATTATAAGCCAAACCATTGATGTTATACATTAGGCAATAAATCAAAATTGTGGGTACATTTGTTCATCTACATTTTCTCCATTTGAAAAGAAGTTTCAGTTTTCTATGGGAGTAGACACATTCCTTGTAAAACTAACAATTTGTATCATTTACTCCAGCAGAATCAAAGAAGAATGATGAGAGGAAGTAACCACTTCAACATAAATGTAAAGATATAAATTACCAGGGTTTTCCCTCAATTTCTATAGATGGGTGGGTGGGGGGTCAAATGTCATGCGACATCTTTATATATAGAGACAAATTTTGAAATACTAGGGGGTCAGACAATTTTATTGTCAAAACTTTGTATGACATGGAAAACCCTGAATTACGTACAAAAATGTTAAAGTCTTGCTATATAATCTTTTGACCTATTGACATTATTCTAGGCAGTGGACCTGACCCCAATAAACCAAGATGTAAAAAGGCAAAAGAGTTGAGAAGGGAGAAGAAACTAGCGAAACTTAAGACAGGCGAAGCAGCTGGTTCTCAGGGATCAAGCAGCAACAAGGTTGGTCTAAGTTCAGCTAAAACAGGCAACTCAACTAAGTTTCTACCCCTCCCATACACACATATACACATATCGGTAATTTAATAGCTTGGGGCATAATTACTATGACTGCTTCTTTTATTTGTATTTCTCACCAAGACAGGGAAAAGGAGGCATATGGAGTACATGAGTTTGTTGTGTTCTGTCACATTGTGTCTCAATCCATCGTGAAGTGGGAACTTTACTGGACTCCTGCATTCTGAAACATGAGCAGTCCTGTCCCTTTTGACTTCGATTTCAAAAATTGACTAATTGGACTCCATAGAAATTTGGCATAGTCCTTCATTTCAGGATTGTATATTGGATAGTTGGGGGTCAAAGTCATTGTCATAGTTACTAAGAATAGAAAAATGGCATTGATACTGGATCTTATGGTGAGAATATAAGTACCTGCAATGAGAGCCCTAGTTGCTTATGACTAGAAGAAGACCTATTGACTTTGTGTTCTGTATCTCAAGGGTGAATCAAGTTCACATGTTGAACTCTATCAAACAAAAAAAATAATTATTTTATCTTAAATGACCTTGAAATCAAAGGTGAAAGTAGAAAAAATGAAAAATAATTTCATTTTCTTTCCTGAGTATTTGATAAATGAACAATTATGATTTGTAAGTAAGCAAGAAGCAGAAATTAAATGTTGATTATACACAGAGATGAGCTATTTTAAGGCACCATGGTCTAGTGAAATGTACACTACTGCAGATCCAAAGGTTGTTGGTTCAAGCCCATGTTTGGGTGGGGGGTGGCAAAGAATTGTTCATGGTTTTCCCGACACAAAGTAGTATTCCATTATTATAAGTCAGTAGGACTTGTTTCTTAATTGACATGATATAATTAAGTTTAATTTAAACTTTCTTCCCATATTTTGGAACTCTAATTTGGGATGCAATCAGTAAATTTATGTGAATTATTCATTTTCTTTAGATGAGTAACTCGGACAAAAATTCAAACGGCAAAGATCTAGAAGAACTTCTAAGTGAACCTGAAAGAGCAGGGAAATTGGTCCATAAATTAGAGGTGAGTTTAATTAAGAAATAATCCCCTGTCAGTGATTTGTTGTGTATTTTACCACAGGTTTGGCATTTATGTGGAGATTATTTAATCAGGAGATGATAGAATTATATCCACCTGAGAAACTAATCCTGTTACAATTACTAGTATAATTTCTCAGCCATAATAATTTATTCAGCTTGATTACCTTAGATTTTCAGGAAGTTTAGTTCTGTTACTCTCAACACTTTAGCAGAGCAGGCTTTTTAGCTCACCTGAGCACATGTGCTCAGGATGAGCTTTTAGGATCGATGAATGTCCGTCGTCCACAATTTGTTCGTTTGCACTCTAGCATCTTCATTTTATGAGCAATTATCTTCAAACTTTAAAACAATGTTTATAACCATAAAATCTCGGCCGATTTTGATTATGGCTGATATCAGAACATTAGGTCTGGAGTTATGCCCCTTTTAAAATTCAAAAAAGCCAGATTTCACATTGTTTGCACTCTAGCATCTTCATTTTATGAGCAATTATCTTCAAACTTTATATCAATGTTTATAACCATAAAATCACGGCCAAGTTCGATTATGGCTGATATCGTACCTTTAGGTCAGGAGTTATGCCCCTTTTAATATTAAAAAAATGCCATATTTCAATTGTTTACACTCTAGCATCTTCATTTTTGAGCAATCCTCTTCAAACTTTATGGCAATGCTTATGACCATAAGGTCTCGATTGAGTTCGATTATGGCTGAGATTCATCAATTAGGTCAGGAGTTATGCCCCTTTTAATATTCAAAAAATGCCATATTTCACTTTGTTTACACTCTAGCATCTTCATCTTTTGAGCAATCATCTTCAAACTTTATGGCAATGCTTATGACCATAATGTCTCGATTGAGTTTGATTATGACTGAGATCAGTTGATTAGGTCAGGAGTTACGCCCCTTTTAATATAAAAAAATGCCAGATTTCACGTTGTTTACACTCTAGCATCTTCATCTTTTGAGCAATCTTCTTCAAACTTTATTACAACAGGGCTCTCCTTTGACCCGAGCTCCCGGGTTTTGACCCGGGAGATTTCTCAATGACGCTTATTTGACCCGGGGTAAAATTGTACCAAGCGTCATTTTGACCCGGGGCAATAACAGCTGGTGCGTCAATACCACCAGATCAGTCGATCATAAAAGTACCGCCTCAAACAGATTACGTGATCAGTAAGTGCAACTGACCCCCCATTGACTCGCTATCACTGTCAGCTTCTCTAATTAGCCTATTAAATTCTCGTATTGCTTCGGCAATCTTCGTATACACCACTGAATGTAATCACCGATTGCGTAACCAACCTAATTCCAAATTCCCGTATTGCATCGGCAATCTTCGTGAACTCTCAATGTTACTGTTAGCTTCTGTACACAAGGTTGCTGGATCCCGTTTTTACGACGTGAGAAAGATAAAAGGCAAGGAACCATGACAAAATGTGTTTACTTCCTATGTCTGTTACTCAGGTTAATTACCAATCGGAATCGGCTGATTTTTATTGTTTGATAATAAAAAATAGTTTAATGGCAGTACTTTAACCATGCTGGTTTAAATGAAAGGTGTGGTGATTGTAACAAATAGGTATGATTAGTCTGTCAACTGAAAATATTGGACCAAAACCGAAAGTAGATCGACTCTTACAGAATCAAACAAGGTTTTAAAAAAAATGATGAAGGTAAGTAAAACTTTTATTTTTCCTTAGCTATCTTTCTGTATTAAATAACTGATAATGATTTGAGCAATTATGTTTTAATATGCCTGGATATTTATCTATGTAATTTTGAATGATATTGGTCAGATTATTTTTTTTTGACTCTTAAGAATTTGTTTTTGACTCTTGAAAATTTGCCATTACCAAATATCATCTTTTGTTTTCTACTTTAAATAAAAAAGGTAGCTCAAGTCTCAATAAGAATATTGCAGCTGTCATTTTCTTTCCACATTAAGGGAATGATTTTTTCACCATTTTTTTAAAAATAAAACCTAGATATTCTAGAATTTATAAATTAAATTATCCTGTTTAGATTTGAAATTGACAACAGTTTATTATGATGACTTGGACTATTCCATGATAAAAAATGCAGCTTCCCAATGTGACTACACTTCTAAGTAATGGAACAGATAATAATTCTTATTTTCATTTATCTTTTGGTTGACTATTTTCAGGAGTTCCAGTCACATGCTTTGTGTTTCATTGTAACAAATAATCTGTCATTGATGGCCCAGAATGAACTCATTACCATTCAGCAGGAGAAAGGGGGCTACCTTCCTAGAGGACAAATTATCAGCATATGCCGTTGTCCAGATATTTATTATATTCTTGTGTTTTGTATGCAATATTATAGAAATAAATTTAATTTTAATTTTGTTTTGTTTTGATTTAAAACAGGATTACTTTTAATCAGAACACTTATTGCAAATAATATGTACATACAATAAACAAGTATACATTACATACAAACTTTGTTAATCTAAACATATATATCGCTACATGTAAAATTTGTGACATATTACGATCTTAGCGAAATACTGCAAATTTTATTTGACTCTTAAAAATTTGTTTTTGACTCTTGAAAATTTGGCCCCAAGAGTCAATGACTCTTGGGTTTCAAAGACTATGGAGAGCCCTGTTACAATGTTTATGACCATAAGGTCTCGATTGAGTTCGATTAATGCTGAGATCCGTCAATTAGTTCAGAAGTTATGCCCCTTTTAATATTAAAAAAATGCCAGAAATCACTTTGTTTACACTTTTTTTTTATGCCCCTTTTAATATAAAAAAAGCCATATTTCACGTTGTTTACACTCTAGCATCTTCCTTATTTTAGCAATCATCTTCAAACTTTATGACATTATTAATGACAATAATGTCTCGATTGAGTTCAATTGTGGCTGAGATGGGTCATTTAGGTCAGGAGTAATGCCCCTTTTAATACAAAAAATGCAAGATTTCACTTTGTTTATTCTCTACCAACTTCATTTTTTTAACAGTCATTTTTAAACTTTAAGACAATGTTTATGCCCATAATCTCACAATCGGGTTCAATTATAACTGATATTGACTTGTAAATTTAGGAGTTATGCCCATTTCACCAAAAAAAAAAAGCCAGATTTCACTTTTACACTCAAGTATCTTTATTTCTTAAGCAATCATCTTTCTCAGGTGAGCGACCAAGGGCCATCTTGGCCCTCTTGTTGTTCTTCTGAAAGAAATGCTTTTTTCCAGTCTTCATTTATGAAGTTGAACTATTAATAACATATTAATTGTGTAACTATGGGTGTACAGTTGGTGTGGAAAAAAATGAAGCAGCATTGTTCCATAATGTGTCCAAAGCAGTGTATTATTGTAAATGGCTATGAGTACCCCTTATCTGTGAGTGAATTGTGTGAGCTATTGAATACCTCAGTTGGTAGAGCCCTCACCCTATATGGGAGGGGACCCAGACTGGAGTCCTGGTTTTGCTGTAAATTTTTCCATCAGGTTTCATTTGGTGCCCAACTTTGGGCCATTACAATATATCGGTAGTTCTCCTGTATATATTTAGCCCTTGGGTCAATCAAGGACGTAGCAGTTTGTTTGTTTGTGCTGTAAAATCAGGAACAAATTGGGGGGTATGTGACCATAGGTCTGGTAGTTAAATCAGTAGAGGATTCAGCAGAAGACTTGCCCGTGACCTTAGGTCTGGTAGTTAAATCAGTAAGGATTCAGTAGAAGACTTGCCCGTGACCTTAGGTCTGGTAGTTAAATCAGTAGAGGATTCAGTAGAAGACTTGCCCGTGACCTTAGGTCTGGTAGTTAAATCAGTAGAGGATTCAGTAGAAGACTTGCCCGTGACCTTAGGTCTGGTAGTTAAATCAGTAGAGGATTCAGCAGAAGACTTGCCCGTGACCTTAGGTCTGGTAGTTAAATCAGAGACTTGCCCGTGACCTTAGGTCTGGTAGTTAAATCAGTAGAGGATTCAGCAGAAGACTTGCCCGTGACCTTAGGTCTGGTAGTTAAATCAGTAGAGGATTCAGTAGAGGACTTGTCTTTTAAGCAAAGGGTCCAGGGTTCAAGCCCCAATCTGACCTCATGTATCATCATATCAGATTAATCATTTTTTATTGCCTCATAATAAAATCGCAGATCCAGTAACTGATATTAAGGGGTGAAGTTCTTAGCCCAGGTTATCAAGGAAATATAAGGAACCCTTGTGTTCGAATTTTATTTTTATTAAGTTATAAGGACACCTGGATCTGAAAATGAATAATATAATGGACATGTGTAATTGTCGAATACTTTTTAATGGATCTGTATTGCATGTATATCATGAGTGTTTAGAACAAGGTGACATTGAATCTTATTTTCAGATCCGTCTTGTGAGATCCAGTCCGGCGAGTGAAGAGTTCACAAAATCTCTGAAAGAGTCGCATAGGGTGTATCACCGATATCAAATGGCCATTCATAAGGACCCTGAAGATAAACCCACACTTAAGCAGTTCACACGATTTTTAATCGATTCCCCTCTTGAGGTATCTCGCTTCATTCTTATTTAACTTTTAATGTAATAGGTCAAATTTTCTTTGCGACAGATTCGACTTATAAGGTCCCATCCAAAGCAGGAAGAATTCCTTTCAAGTTATGAGGAATCTTATAATGTGTACAAGAAATACCAGATGGCAATACATAAAGATGAGCCGAGCGAATGTGGGAATTCAAGTTATGATGGTTTCTTGGTTGATTCTCCTCTGAAGGTATCCTTACTTTATCCGATCAGCCGTGGCCATTCCTCTAAAACACTTGTCATTGTTTGCTTATTATTCAGTTTGAAGGCAATAATAATGCTGATAAAGGGTTTGCTTTTAACACTTAGCTATATGTTGCATTCAGTCAATTTTATGCATTCCATTCCTTTACCTTGTGAACATTTTTTAGTTTGCATAGTTTAGTTTATTGTATATACATATAGACCATGGGCCCGTTTCAATAAACTCCGTACTAAAAGAATTTTCGTAAGCGTAAATACACAGATGTAAAAGAAAATATTTCCTCCGATTTTTGTCTTTACAGAAAGTTTTGTGTTTGTAAAATTCAATGAAAATGGTCATCTTCCTTCATGTTTTATTGGGAAAATAAGACATTAGCAGACACAATTTAGAACAACAGACTTACAACTGAGATCAAATTTGATCGTACAAAGTTTAGTGAAATGGACCTTATGAGTATACATAATTAACTTTACTCACATATGTATTCAAATCAGATTATCAGATTATCCAATAGCTGGAATATCATGTGATCAGTGGCTGACCTAGTTAACAAAAAAGAAAACATGGGAATGTTTTGTGATATGGTAGTTGACCTAGCCATGGAAGGAAAATCATGTGAAGGTGTTATTGGTTGCCCGCTAGATATGTTATAGTTAACCTGTGTTACCAGTTTCCTGTAATGTACAGTCGAACTTTGGTGACTCGAACACTGAAAACTGGAACATCATACTTTACTCGAACACATTTTAAGGTCCCGGCAAAACTGTTCTTTCTACTTTATTGTTTGACCCGGGATGAGTCTAACACTTATGGCTGGAACTCTCGAACTAAATTTCCGGCCCCAGGTTGAAAGTGCTATGTAATTCACACCTATCTGTTGAACTAATTAACACCCTACATGTGATGTCTGTTGGTGATTTAATTGCAACCTGTGGTGCAGCGTGTTTTTCACACATTATCCTATTGGCACAAGCATTGTGATTGTTTATATATATATATATATATATATATATATTTTTTTTTTTTTTTTTTTTTTTTTTTGTTAAATGTTACTTGTCTCATAAGAAAAACGACAAAATAAGATAATCCACTTTAATCAGTCGGTGCTAAAAAAGGGCCTTATAATAATTCATATTTTTTAATACATGTATGTAAATCATTTTGGGTCGAACCACCGATGACAAGAACAAACTGCCATTTCCCCCAGCCTGTTCGAGTTACCTAAGTTCAACTGTATGTAGTTTTCAAGCACATCAGTGACCTTATAAACACACATTCATTGTCAGCAATAAGATACATGTATTCATAAGTGATATCACTGTTATAGTGAAATAAATAATGTTATTTTTTTAAGCATTAGAGTTCTCAAAAGAAATTTGAAAATTTGAGTTCTGTACAAAGATTTATGAAAAAAATGCGAGTCCTCCCAGGTTGTCATATAGGACCAGTTCAGGAAAACAGGAGTCCTTTTCCACAAAATGAATTCAGGACTCCAAAGTTGGGAGTTATTGAGAATCTTAAATGCAGTATAATTTTCTTTTCATACATTGTGATATAGGTTTAAAATTTTTAAAGAGAGTGTAATCATTTCATTTCCAGCCACGTTATGTTGAGGGAGGACTGCCTGCGGGATATGGCTCGTTCCACCAGCAGTACATCCTGGATGGGAAAATCATCTGCGTTGGGGTGATAGACATACTTCCATCCCTCGTCTCCTCGAAATATCTGTACTATGACCCAGATTATGATTTCCTCTCCTTAGGGACCTATTCAGCCTTGAGGTAATTTCATGACCCTCGTTTATTCAGTTTTGTTAGCTTGACTATTCAAAGAGGAAAGAGAGAAATCATTGGCATTTAATTTAAATTTACCTTGTTAGGGATACAAGTTTTTCTGTTTATTCTAATCACTCTTGAAGTTTTCCCGGTTGGACCAGTACTTGGCACCTGGGAAAGTCTTTAAGGATTCTATCTCCCAGCAGGGTCCAAACTTACAATATTTTAATTTGTAGTCAAGCACTATTGGGTTATGACACCTTTGGCTATAGTTGTGGTTCCTGTTTTTTTTTGGGTGGGGGGAATGGAGTGTTCTTGGGGTCTTTTATAACATATCTTTGCAACTGAAGGTCCTCTGTGATAAAATTATTCACCATAAAGTGAGATTTTATTTTAAACCTGAAACTGTATTCCCAGTCAGGGACACTGGGTAATATACATGTACTGATATTTTTTTGTAAGGGGGAGGACATGTTAAGAAAATTTATAAAAAAAAAAATACAATGAAAATACAGATTAACAGTTTATATTTCTGTAACCCTTCTATACAATTAACCAAGTAAGTTAACAATGTGAATAAAATTGGATAGGAGAATAAAGCAAAAGTCATTTATACTGTTTATACTGAATAAATAATTACATTTTCATTTTTCTATAAATTGCATATATCCCAATGCTGAAATCTTCATTGTTCAATTGTAGATTAATAGTATCATTTGACATCACCTTTTCCCTGTTATTCTATTGATTGATATCCAGGCTGTCAGCTAAACGAAAGTATTTAGGTAACAAATTCCTATATGCAAGAGCTTTTGTTTTCTGCTTGCATAATTGTTTATCTTTTGTTTCTAGGGAGATGGCATTTGTGCGAGAGCTTCACACGTATTCACAGCAGATGATCTATTACTACATGGGTTTTTACATTCATTCTTGTCCCAAGATGAAGTACAAGGTAATGATGTCTAGAGAGACAATTAGAAAGGAAAAAAGAGAAAAAATGCATCATATCATCAAACAGTTTTATAGAGGCAGAGGCCTATAATGAACCCATCACAACCTGTTCTACTTATTTTGTGTGTGTGTGTGTGGTGGGCGGTGGGAGGGGTTGATGGTTCGGTTCTCAAATAATTGTTTTACCGCACGGGCTTCTACATTTATTTACGCTTGTCCCAAGATATAAAATACATGTACAAGTTAATGAGGTCAAGTCAAGAGAAGCATTTAGGTAAAAAAACAGCATCTTACTATCAAGCTGTGTCAAAGAATGTACCTGTCACAAACTGCTTTATTTATTGTTCTTTAGGGGTTGGGGGAGGGGGTTGGGTTGGAATCTCAAATAATAGTAATGTTCACCGACCCTTCAGTGATTAATAACTAGACTTTTCAACAACAACAAAAAAAAATTGGAAGGTAATCGGTTTACTGTCTTACAGTTTGTTGTGTAGTAGGTTAGTGTGTACATGTAGAAGTATACTGGGAAATTCCACCTCTGATTTTCAAAATGTTTTAATTTTCAGTTTATAATATTAATACTACTGGGAAATCATTAATTTTCGTGGGACACTAATTTTCGTCAGTTTCATGGAGGATTATATCCACGAATATTAAGCCCTATGAAAACTTGTCTCTGGTATAGACCTCACGTTTTCTAGAAAATATATCCATGAATAAATGTACCCACAAAATTCCCTTAGGTACATAATCAACAAAATTTAATTTCAATGAAAATTAATGATTTTACAGTATTCCATGAAATTAGAAGCCAGTGTTGCAGGAGTTAATAACCATCTATTTATAAATTTACTGCTGTTTCCTGTGAGTCGAATATGGCATGATTGATGTTTTAATGTGTAATTTGCATTTCATTAATACACAAAATGTTTTTTCCATGTTCTTTGTTATGAATATGGTGCATATTTTGCATTGCAATAAACATGTATTAATGTTTCATGCAATAAAGTATTGAATTGAATATTCAGGCTGAACAGGGCTACAGAGAATGGTATATGATAACCCTTATATGAAATACTTGTATGCATAAAGAAAAATTAAAAGAACTGTTAGAGTGTACACAGCTTAATCTGGAGGTCATGAGTTTGATCCCCAGCTGTGACATACCAAAAGATAAACAGGTGTAATTCCTTTGCTTGGCATCCAGCATATTAGGGTAGTTCCAGGACTGGTTGGCCCTGTGTCAGGATAATGTGACTGTGTGTGGTATCATGCCACATGTCTACAGCGTGATACTTAAGTGTGGCACACTGTATCTGTCTGAAGTAGATATAGTCACCAAATGACTGAAATACTGTTTGGTGTGACGTTAAACCCATAATCAGACAAACATAACATTATATTGAAAGTAAGTAAAAGTGATGTAACGCCATTCTTAATGAACAATCCTCTTGTTGCCGCTTACCTTTTTCATTGTATATTTCTTCTGTCATCAGGGTCAGTACTTTCCCTCATACTTGTTGTGTCCAGAGACGTACACCTGGCATCCTGTTGAGAAGTGTTCTCCAATGCTGGACCAGAAAGTATACTGCAGATTTGCAGATGCAGATAAAGGTAAAAGGAGATGCTATACCAGTGTTTGAAATTCAGATTTTTTGGTGGCGGGGGGCACCAGCCTGATTCTCTATGTGGCAAATTGTACATTTTTCTATATGCTATCTAATTTTTACTAGTCAGATATCAATTTCTCTAGCCTTAACATTTTTGGCTAGTGCACATTTTTAGCTCACCTTTTGCCCTCTTGTTATCATTGCTATTATTATATTGGGTGCCTGGATAGCGTAGTGGTAACACAAATTGCATCTCACGAATGTGCCCCGGGTTGATCCTGGGTGACGTACGTGAGAGGGTTCATTGGTCACCTGTCCAGACACATGGGTTTTCTCGGGGTGCTCTGGTTTCTTCCCACATCCGCCATCATCCAAGCCATAGAGAAAGATTTATTTTAAGTTGTAAGAACTTGTTTCATATTCAATGTAAATTAAAGTTTATTTGCAATTATAAGTTTTTTCACCACTACACAGGGAAATATTTTGTTTACCATCTGTTTATTCTGTAAATGTTTGGTTATAAGTTAACAGTAATGTTCAGTATCTCTCTAATACCAGTGGTCCCAAAGGATTCTTATTTTGAAAACAGAGGTTTTTCAGAGATACTGTAGTTCTCTCAATAAACACAATTTTGAAAGATTTTGGGGTTATTTATTCAAATTTGACAATTTTTGTGTCATGAAAAAACAGTTTTTTATTTTGTAAATAATTTACATAACTATTGTTCAATATGAATATGCATTTATATTACAAACATTAATATTTTTTCTAGATTTATTATTATGCCACCTTTGAAGGAGAGGGGGCCTATTATTTTACAAATGTTGGTTGGTCTGTCCATCGGTATACCACTTTGTTTCCAATCAATAAATGGAGAATGCTTAGGCCCACATTCCTCAAACATCATAGGGTGATTGGTCATGACTAGTAGTTGACCCCTATGATTTTGGAGTCACTTGCTCAAATGTCAAGGTCACAGTGACCTTGAATGAGAAAATTGTTTCCGATCAATAACTGGAGAACGCTTGAGCCCATATTTCTCAAACTTCATAGGGTGATTGGTCATGACTTGAAGATGACCCCTATGATTTTGGGGTCACTTGGTCAAAGGTCAAGGTTACAGTGACCTTGATGGGAGTGGGGGGAGCGTAGGGGACATATATGTATTGTTCCGACAACTCTTGTGTTTGATAAACATTCTAAATGATGTAAACACATTGATTCTCAATTATATAATTTTAGGGCAACAAATAAAGCAAAGATTAAGAATTCAGAGAGAAAATGGGTTAAAAGGATTTAAATAGACATTTTTTCTTAAATCTTACTTAAGTTTAGCAGCAAAACAATTCAGATTAATAATGAATTTAAAAATACTGTGGAAAATATTCTGAAGGGAAAAGAAACCTGGGTAACAAAAAATATAATATCAAATTAACCTTGGTTGCCAAATTCAAAAGTGACCATCTGGCTTTGTTATTAACCTTTACGTCTTGCCCCACCTCATGATAAAGCATTTATTGTGTCTTTTTAGCTTGCCTGATTGAAAGAAAAAGTCAAGCTATTATGATCACTGGGTCGTAGTTGTGGCGTTATTGTGCAAAAACTTTAATGTCACCCATTACTCAAACGCTTATAACAGATGAGCACTGGCATCAGCACGCGGTGCTCCTGCTTTACTTTTAATCAGCAGAATTTAAATGTTGTCTTATACATTTCTTCAAAGAATACAAAAGCTTGCCCTGTGGCTTTCTTTCCCATCAATATATATTATACTTAATACTGATGGTAATGTATATTTGTGTACATGTCTGTGCTTCAGAGGATGAAAATGGCAAGATAGAGTTGGAGAAAGTGTTGATTCTGCACAAGCATAGGATAATGAGCTACGCACAGTACAAGAGGATGAAAGGAAGCAACAACAACGATGAGGAAGAGGTGAAGGAGTATGCCGAGTTTGTCGGAAATAAATCGGCTCAGAAGATTCTGTTGTTCCGCAGTTAATGCATGTTGTTTAATTTATGATAACCAAGGCATCACTCATTCTTAAAGCTAACCATGTTAGATTATTTGGTTGGACTTGTCCTTTATTCATTTTGGACTGAACCATTAGTTGTTTATTTGGGTGCTTGCTGAAAATTTGTTGACTGAATAGCGAACCGTGAAGACCATGATAAATCTGCATGAGTGTTCAGGCTGATCATGATTTTCTCTGTTTACAAAGGCAGACACAAGTTCCCAAATTTAATATCAGTCATAAAAAATATAGATAGAGTCAAGACAAGTCTGTTAAGAGCAAGTGTCTCTGAATTATTGAAATTCCTAATCTTCTCCAATTGTTACAGAAGCAGTAAAAATATGATTTCAGTATGTCCCTCCCATCACTCCAGGTACAGAAAATAAAATTTTGACCATGTCATCCATCCACGCTAGCTTTTCCAGATTTCATCTCTTTCTACCTCTGGCAGAATTTGAATGGACCTTTACTGGAATGGTAGATCAAAGTTCACTTACCATTTAGGGTTTTAGCTCATCTGCTTTTCAAAAAGGAGGAAAGTTAAAGTATTGTCATCACTCCAGTTGGTGTTGGCTTTGTCATCGTTGTGAAAAACTTAAACCTTGGCCATAACTTCTAAACTATTAACCATCTGTCATAAAACTTCATAAACTTGTTCATTATCACAAGGGCTACATTCTCGTCAAGGACCATAACTTTAAGGTCCAATTTGACCTAATTTATCGGGCTCAAGGTTAGCTGTTGAGATCACCGTTTCAAATGACATTATTGATAAAATTGCTGGCATGTGGATGATCTTTGGGTGATATGTCACCAAAATGGCTTCAATGAATTGATCAATGCCTAGCCTAGTTGCCATGGCAACCGTTTTATTTTTACTTCTTTTTTAAAGTAATGGTAAGATTTCACACAACTGTTGGACTGAAATACTGTCTTGGCAACAGTTAACTCCATAACAACAACAACCAGATCACTTCTATGTGGATGACATGCTGTTGCCATGGTAATTATCAATGATATGCTTGTTACTACATGATAATTACCAATGATAATTTTCAATGGTTTTCTTGCTGCTACATGATAATTATCAAGGATAACTGAGTGATTTGTCTGTTGCAAATATATATTTTTTTGTGATATTGATATGCAATTGATCATAATAATTATTTATATTTCTTTTTAAGAAATTATATTGTTTTTGATATCACTATGTAAAAACAAATTTGTTAAATCCAGAATTCTATTTGCATGATTATTTATTGTAATACTGTATTCCTTTTAATATGAAATTCAATGTAATAAAAAAATAAGAAGCTAAATAATTGTTTATGTTGACTCTTCCTTTTCTTGTCCAATTAGTTTAACGATTTTAACATCATTTCCAAGTACATAAATAGAATCTAGGAATTTTGCTACATATGTTATAAATAGATTAAATTTTTTAAAATGGGGATAGAATGTCAAGATTTCCTGGAAAGGTTTCCTTAATTATTCTTATAAAGTAGTTTTAATACTTTGGAACTTATTTTGCAGAAATATCATGTTTTTACCTCATTTGCTTTTTCCTCAGGAAACAGATATGTTGAATATCATTTAAACAAGAGCATAAGTAAATGCTAGAAATTGAAATGTGAACACTTACATATTTCTTCATTTACTATACATAACTGCATTTAAGCATCATTTCATATTACCCCATTATATAAAAGACCTCAACTTGCATTTTATGCTTTTGAACGTTTATGTTTTTGAGAAATTAACATTTTAACATTTCGGTTTAAGATTAAATCATTTTATTACACAGCAATGTTACTTCATATTAAGTAATGTTAGCATAAAATGACATACTGTAGGTGTCTATATTCTGCTTAATGCTTATGGATATTTAATAAACTGTTACTCCTTTTATTGTATTATTCACCGGGTTCACAGAAATGGGGGCTATATAGGAATCATCACGGCAATACACATTTTATTATAGATGTATGTATAATTATGATTATTTGTAATCTAGATATTAGGTTTGTGTATTGATCAGTGTGGCCATACCATGTGGTATTATCACGAAAAGCATATTTTGCATCTATTCAGGGGGAAAAACTTATTTAAGTACTTAATTGCTTAATCCATCTAATGGTTTATATCGCATATGAAGCAGAAAATTGTTCTCTACTCATAAGTCCCAATGATTCTTTTGTTAGATGTACAGTTTTCCTAACATTCGGGGGCCGCCGTGGCCAAGCGGTTACAGTCGTGGACTACAAATCTCTCAGCCCCTCACCGCTGTGGGTTCGAATCCCGGTAGGGACTTCGGATTTTTCATGTGGGGAAGCCTTCCAGCTGGCTTGCGGTAGGTCGGTGATTCTACCCGGGTACCTCTGTGTACTAGGGGTCTTCCTCCACCTGTAATTAGCTATATGATTGAAATACTATCGCAGCAACGGTAAACCCCAAAACAACAACAACATTCGGGGAAAGCTATCTGAGTTTTTGTGAAATTTTGTTTGCTAACATGTAAAGCACATTGCTAATAATGTTTTTCCAAAATATTTGAAAATTCTGTACATCTGATTTGATAATTGGCATTCTTTCTTCACCCATATTGCCTGTTATGCAAGTTTACACTAGCCTACGCCGCTGGATTTTGGTCATCTTTTCGGAGTGAGCAGTATAAAATGGATATTGACCTATTTATTGAACCAATCTTATCGTGGTTAACAACTTAAGAGTTCGAAAAAGCACTCGTTACGGCTTTCCGCAAACTTGCGGAAAACGTAAAGGGTTTGTTATGTTTATTTTTCTTCTTATTATTATTATTCTTCTTCTTCCAACCTAATTCAAGAGTTAATTTATATATGTTGCCAATGGTCAAGAAACATGAAAATTAAAATGCTTCGATAAAAAAGTATAAATTTTTAAATTCAATAATTTTTAATTTTCAATGACGTCAATTGACGTCAGATTTGACGTCAGCTTCAAAAGTTTGTTCGCGCTCTAGAGCCTTCATTTCTGGTCTGATTTTCTTGATATTTTCACAGTAGATGTATTTAAGAATGTAGATGTGCACCCTGGCATTTAAATTTCCAAATTTGAAAAGATTGAGATTTTATGGCAAAATCAAGATTTGAACTTAGGTCCTAAATTTATATTTTAATGTTACAAGGGAACCTAATGCGTTAGAAGCATGAAAATTGGACAGCATATCGGCCAAGAGGTCTGCTTTCTATTTCCTGAAGGACTTTATCTCAAGTCACGTGGTTATGATGTCATACAATAGACAAAAAGCATATTTTTGAAAAAATTCTTTTGCTCTGGTATCATTTCTTTTGACTCAATCTTTTTGAAAATTGGATTGCAGCAATTAAAAAGATTAAATTTATAAATTCATTTTTTTTTTAATTTTCAATGACGTCAGATTTGACGTCACCTTCAAAATTTTGTTCGCGCTCTAGATCCTTCAATTCTGGTCCGAGTATATTGATATTTTCTCAGAAGATGTATTTTAGGATGCAGATGTGCACCTTGGCATTCAAATTTCCAAATTTGAAAATATAAAGATTTCATGGCAAAACCGAGATTCGAACTTAGGTCCTAAAAATATATTTTAATGTAACAAGGGCACCAAATGGTTTAGAAGCATGAAAATTGGACAGCAAATCGGCATAGAGGTCGTCTTTCTATTTCTTAAAGGATTTTTTCTTAAGTCACGTGGTTATGACGTCATAAAAATGACAAAAAGCAACTTTTTAAAAAAAATATTTCGCTCTTGTATCATGACTTTTCACTCAATCTTTTTGAAAATTGTATTGCTGAGTAGTTTATATTATAAATTCATTTATTTTTAATTTTATGACGTCAGATTTGACATCAGCTTTAAAAGTTTGTTCGCGCTCTAAAGGCTTCAATTCTGGTCCGATTATCTTGATATTTTCACAGAAGATGTATTTTAGAATGCAGATGTGAACGTTGGCATTCAAATTTCCAAATTCGAAAATATAAAGATACCATGGCAAAACAAAGATTCGAACTTAGGTCCTAAAATTACATTTTAATGTTACAAAGCCCCTTGATGCGTTAGAAGTATGAAAATTGGACAGCATATCGGCCTAGAGGTCTTCTTTCTATTTCTCAAAGGCTTTTTTCTTAAGTAACGTGGTTATGACGTAATAAAAACGACAAAAAAAAAAAAACACTTTTTGAAAAAAAAATTCGCTCTAGTATCATGACTTTTGACTTAATCTTTTTGAAAATTGTATTGCAGCGATTAAAAAGTTTAAATTTATAAATTCATTTATTTTTAATTTTTAATGACGTCAGATTTGACGTCAGCTTCAAAAGTTTGTTCGCGCTCTAGAGCCTTCTATTTTGGTCCGATTATCTTGATATTTTCACAGATGTATTTTAGGATGTAGATTTGCACCGTGGCATTCAAATTTCCAAATTTTAAAAAAAAAAAACGTTAGAAGCATGAAAATTGGATAGCATATCGGCATAGAGGATTACATTCTTTTTTTCTGAATGATTTTCTTTTAGTCACGTAGTTATGGCGTCATTAAAAAGACAAAAATGCATTTTTTAACATTTCTCTTGCTCTGGTATCATGAATTTTGAATCAATCTTAATTGAAATCTTCAGAATTGATAGAGGTAAAATTGAAGTGATGCATACTGCAAGAAATGTTTGATTTGTCACGTGGTTATGACGTCATGAATACTAAAGCAAAAATTATTTTAAAAATTCATATTAAATCGCCAATTAGATCAATGAACTTAAAATTTTCAAAAATGTCGAAAATTAGTACGTTCATAAGGGTTTGAAAGTTTTAAGTTATTACGTCATCAAACATGGCAGATATTCATGTTTGATGGAACGCTTACTTGAAAATATGAAAACAAACCTGTTCACATTCTCTAAGATATTTGTTTCTGGATTAACAGAATGTTAGCTAATCATGTCCTTCCAAAACAGATACTTTTCTTTAGTCACTTGATTTTGCCGTGGTTGAAATATTAAAATCATTCATTTAAATTTGTATTCGCGCTTCAGCGTCATGAGTATTGTGGCAATCTAAAGCATACCTTAAGGAATTTATGTTGTGTCACTTGTTTATGACAACATTGATTTGTAAGCAAAATACATTAAAAGAAATCATAAGATTGGACATATTAACTTTAAATAAGTAATATTGCCGTGCCTTGACATGCGCAGAAAAGTTCCAGTGATTACGTTATCAAATATGACCTATTCATGTTTTTCTTTATAGGGCTAATTCATGAAAATATATTAATTTGAAGAAAGAAATGAAAGCGGCCATTGGGTTGGTTGAGCAAGATTCGATTGTTCTTTTGCAGGAATGAGTGCCAGCGTTGAGTAGTGAATTGTGGTACATATTTTACTAAAAGAGTCGCACTTACGATGAATTAGTAAAGTTATACTAGAGCCAGAAAACCTATACGGATAACTTATTGCATTTGCTTTCACGGCTTTCTGCAAACCTTAAGAAAATGACAAATACATGTAGATCTACTTATTGGTTTTTTATGTTTTCTAAATGTTTAACGGTTTCTTTTTCTAAATCTGTAAAAATAAGCAAATATATAAAGCAAATGAATTGTTGAAAGTTTCAAGACGTTTATAACATTAATTACATAGAAATAAGAAAGTATTTTCATAATTTTGCTTACACCTCTGCCTTTGTTTCTATCTAATTTTGCAAATGTAAAACTCAATCAATTTAAAGGTTGGAAGTCATGGATTTCAAAGTATTTTTTTTCTTTTTTACAATTTCAATTGTGGATCAAATTGCAATGAATATTTGTTGAGTAATATGCTTACGAAGAAAAAGATATTAAACAAAGAATAAAAAAACTTTTAAAATTGATTGACTAACGTTAGAAAAAAAATCTTGAGGATTGTATTATCTTAAACTTTTCCTGTTTTTTTTTTTCTGCATGATAGTAAACGGCTACGTAATCAAATAAGGTCCATATATATGCTTTCTCAATATCTTCCTAAGAAGATGAAAAAAATAATAAAAAATAAAGCTTAATTTTGAACATAAGTATATATTTATGATAATGATGATTTACGTATTAAACATTATTAGCCAACATTATTCCATTTCTTTGTATTAACTTATATATTCAATACCTTTGAAATAAGCAAACGGAAAGCCGCTTCGTTTGTATCTTAAACAAACGACTTCTAGTTTATATTATATTGGGATATCCCATCATAAAATGGGAGTTTCAGGGTGCATATCTTTCTGCATGATTGTCAATCGGCAGATAACAATTTAATCTACAAAATTTACCCACCTAGATTCGAAACCGCAACCTAACTTTTCACCACGCTGCATATAACTAGCACAACAGTTGATAAACTGACATGCATGTGATATTACAAATGATGGAATTGCAGTTGTCAATGTTCCAGATATCTTCTAATTATTTGCGATTTACTCGTTAGCACATTTACTTTTTATTTCAGTTTATTTAACATGATATTTCTTGCATAAATTGTTTGCACATTTCAGTTCAGTTTTGACTTCCATAATAAAACCGTAATTAAATAAACAAGAATTAACATTTCTAGGTGAAAAAAACAAAACAACTAATGTCTGCGTAGTAAAAAGGAGGGAAAATTAATTTCATTCAAATATAACCCCAAATGTTGTTCGATGCAGAATGCGTGCTAAGGGGCCTCCGTGGCCGAGAGGGTAAGGTCGCTGACTTTAGCACTCACTCAGTCCCTCACCGCGTGGGTTCGAATCCCGGCAGGGTCATTCGGATTTTCATGTGAGGAAGTCTTCCAGCTGGCTTGCGGTAGGTCGGTGGTTCTACCCGGATGCCTCCGTGCATTCGGGGTCTTCCTCCACCTGTAATTAGTTTGACGTCGCTATATGACTGAAATACTGTCGAAGCGACGGTAAACTCAAATAGTGAAATCAAGTCAGAATGCGTGCTACCAAAGAACATAGTTTTTAGGAATGCCATCCAAAGAAAAAGCAATCGTTTTTCGAGACATTACGAATGCTCTCCGTCCCTTTAAGAGCCTCCTCTAAGTTTTGTTATGGCCAATTACGTTCTGTCACATTTTACTTAACTGAGAATTTAAAAATAAAATTATTAATAATAATAATACCAAAATTAAAATCAGTGGTAATTCGCTGAAACGTCCTGAATAATGTTGTAATTTATTATCTTAGGGAGAGCACTTAATTTCGAATGGCATTTCCTTTTCTCTTTTCATCTAGTTATGTTTTCAAGTGAAAATAAATTATATAGGAACTATGAAACTCGAATTACATTAATTTTATTTAATTACGTTCTGTCACATTTTACTTAACTGAGAATTTAAAAATAAAATTATTAATAATAATAATACCAAAATTAAAATCAGTGGTAATTCGCTGAAACGTCCTAAATAATGTTTTAATTTATTATCTTAGGGAGAGCACTTAATTTCGAATGGCATTTCCTTTTCACTTTTCATCTAGTTATGTTTTCAAGTGAAAATAAATTATATAGGAACTATGAAACTCGAATTACATTAATTTTATTTTATGCATATATCTTGATTTCTGTTAATTTTTTTAATTATAAAATAATTATTCGAAAATCAGTTACTGTATTACAATAAGATAACGAAAGTACTATAACTAAATCTGCTCTAGGAATTTTGCAGTGTCTTCAAATTTTCCATTAGTGTATAAAATTCTGGCTAATTCTAAATTAATGGCTCAAAAGGGAACATCCATCTTTGAGCAGTGATACAACTCCCCTAGATATGGCTGACTTCACAGATCCATGTGAAAATGACCGCACCAGGGTTCCTACAGCACCCCAACCCCCGGAGAATGGATCCATGTGTTCACAGATGGATCAGCAACTGATGCTATTAAAGATGGGGGAAGCTGGTATTTTCATACAATGCCCGAAGGGCTGTACGAAAACAGCTAGTGCAGCAATTATACACAGCAATTATACACTGCAGCAATTGTACACTGCAGCAATTATAAGGTGGAGTCAGAGCAATCATGGAAGCCATTTCCATAGTGGAAGACCTTGTAGAAAAAAGCTCATCCAGAGACTCTCAATTTGTTATACAAGCCCTGACAAACACAACAGCGAATCAGATATCTGCACGAGTTGAGTATAACATGCAGTGTTGCTGTTCAGTGGATACCTGCATATTGTGGTATTCCTGGAAATAAAAAGGCAGACAAACTAGCAAATTTTGGAGCACAGTCTGGACAGCCCAACATCCATGAAAGCTTCCACGAGAAAGTAGCAATTATCAAGTCACTGATGAGGCCCCGACAAGAAAAAGATGTATAATATCAACTTTACAGGCCAGCGCAAGTTGTCATGGCCAGACAGATCACAGCACACTGAATTCACACATGTACAGGAAGTACAAGCTGGTACCATCACCACTCTGTCCAAGTTGTGAAGAAGAACAGACCACAGAGCACAACCTCCTAAGATGCAAACGACATGACCAGGAGTTAACAGCAACATGGCCATCAGAGACTCCAATGAACCAAAAAACTGTATGGTTACCTGGAGGATCTGAAGATGACAACGAAGTTCATGTCTGTGACTGGACTGATCGTGTAGGGCGAACACGAAAAAAATATTAGGTAAGGCTGGTACTGCCACCGGTAGACAGCGAGTGGGTTTATAAGGATGTCATATATACTAGTGGGTTTAAAAAAAAGTCATGTACATGTAAACTAGTATACAGATTAAAGTGTGAATTTTACAGAAAAGAGTGTGAATTTTACAGTTTAAATACGCTTCCGTATTATCAATGAAATGACAATATTTCGGTATTCAGCGAGAATGTCTCAGACACTCCAGAGTTATGTCCCGTGATTTAATAAAAAAAATTGCAAAATTAACAGTGTCCACTCTCCAACTTAAAAAAATATAATTACCAAACTTTGTGACAAAGATTATTGGCAAAATATCACCGCCAATTTTGATAATCATCCAGAATATCACGGATACTCCAAAGCAACTGCAAAGAATTTTTCATAAGCTTCCCAGGCGCAAAGTACTAGTCCAACCCAGGAGGATTAGTTTAAGTTTTATGATTAATTTCCCACCGTAAAATAAATAATCAAAAGCTAATAATTACCCTTGAATTTGTAGAATTGTAGGGCGGGTTTATTTTTTGATAACTAGCGCTCTTGTGTTTTGCATCTACATGTATTGAGGTTCTCCTTGTTTTCAAATGTACCAGTAAGCATTATTTCGGGGTTGGTTAAAGAGTTCGTGTACTAGATCCACGTCGTTGTTTTACATAAAAGGCGCCGTGATGTGTTCGAATCGGTGAAACATTTTATTTGGCCTCCCCAAAGTACTGGTCCAACCTAGTAATACTCGAGAGGGATTATGTTTTAGTTGTAGGAACTCGATTCCTTTTTAAAAGACTTTTAAATACTTTAAGTGTGATACTGTAAATAAGAAAAGAAATGATTGACAGATTATTTGTGATGTTATAATATGAAAGCGCTTTATAATGAAGATACGCAATAAAGCTTGTGGATTTGTAAAACGAATGACTGATAATTAATGATGTTCAAAAAGAATTACGCCCATTGTTATGAAGACGCAAAATAAAGTCTGATGATTTATTTAATATATAATAAGATATTGTGTCTTGTCTGAGAAATAGAAATTTAAGGCTGTATATTTCGTCTGTTTGCAATGGAGTCGAATAAAAATCTATCACTTTGACACAAGTATGAAAGAACAAAGTGTAATTAAAGACGATTATTTTCAACAAAAATCCTGGTTATTAGAATGGGGTGTGATGCTGGGAGGGCGGGCGTATGGGCGGGTGTCAAACAGGCCGTTTCAAAATATGTCGATTACCTCCTGTTAGAATAGAGATAGAGCTTTCATACTTGGGAGGTAGATGCCTTTTCGGAAGAAGAAGCTTGGGATTGATTTTAAGGATAATAGGGTCAAGGTCACTGTTATTAAAAATAGTTTGTTGTTGTTTTTTTTTGTTTCCGTCAAATAACTCTTTTATATGTGAGGTATGATGATCAGATTTAGTAGATAGATACCTTACGGGAAGATGAAGATTGGGCGGCCAAGGCCAAGGTCATATTTGGCGACACTTGAAAACCTGGTCTCGCGTCATTTGACGTGTTGTTTTTTTTTGTTGTTTTTTTTAATTTAGGTAACCTGAATTCAAATTGACTCTATGGTCGTCTTTATTTACATTGGTGAATTGTTAAAGATAGCATATCAAGCGACATCTTATTAGCTCGCACTCCGTCCGTCATCATGACTCGTCAATAATTGACCTAAAAAGGTTGTTTCTATAGAAGTCCATCACAAAAAGTTGCTCAAATAATAATTATCCATGCATAACTTTGTTTGCCAATGAAACTAAATTAATTTTATTTAAAAGAATAGAAAACATAGCTTGATTCCTTATATAACTTAAGAAAAATATATATTCTTTTCCCTGAAAGCAAAAATCAAACTTTAATTTCCTTTTGCACACATGACCATACCTACCTAACTTTTTTTTCTCTAAAACCAGGGGTTAGAATTACAGTTGAACCTGTTTTGGCGGCCACCTGTATTTACCGGTCAACCTGCGTTGCATCAGTTTTAACCTATTAAGGGTTTTTTTTTGGACCGCTTAATACAGGTTTAATATTATGTACACGTTATATGATTCGCGAATGATATCCTCCTATTATAGAGATGAATACCCGACCTCTGACCAGCTTGTGTTTACTTCCGTAACGTATCATTCCTCATGCTTCACAGATGTGCACTTTCTCAAGTATTAACTTTAAATTTATGACTGCATTTCATTGTTTCATTGAAATGAAAAGAAAACATAGCCAAGCCGGTATTAAAGGTCGCCCATGAAGAACAGCCAGCCAATGAACAAAGGCCAGTTAATGGATTCTAGCACTAACTTTAAAAAGAATCTGACCTCTAAGTAACAGTCACCTCAAGATTAAAGCCAGTTTTCAGTTTCCCTTAATTGGCCTGTGTTCACAGGTTGGATTGTATTGTGAAAATGGCCAATTTATGCGCCCCCCCCCCCACCCACCCCCTGATAATCAAACTCGGTGAAGAAACTAATTTATTATCAAACAAAATCAAAGCGTCAATGTTGGATTTAATATAATACTGACAACTTCACTCTACCAGCACCTCTGAACCATCAAGAAACCTGCATTAGAGAGAAATGAGATTATAAAGGGGAAAAAAAAAGAAAAAATAATGTTTAATAATAAAAACAACATCCGTTGAAGTCGTGAATTTCTAGATTATTTATAATTGGGTGTTATTATCAGAAGTTATTAACTGGAATTATCTTTTATAAATGTCTGGAATTATCTTTTATAAATGTCACGAATGTTTTAAGATTTTGCTGTGAAATAATTTAGAATAAACTGAGATTTTGCTTTTGGTAATTTCCCTTTTTCATCCCTTTGTGGCTAGTGTGGCATATATATATGAATTACAGGACAAATATGAAATTACAGAATTTATCAATAATTGCCAGACAAAATGTTAAAGGATTGGCATAGACTGTTCCACAGACAATGGTAATTGTGTTCCTGTCCTTGGCATAATATGACACTCGTGCACTACATCTTGGAAAGTAGGACAATGTATGTAGATAAAAGCGCCTTAAAATACTACAAAGCCCAGGGCCTCTTGAAGATAATTCTGACACATATAATATGTATTAAAACGCGACAGTAATTACTAACAAAGGTTTCCTGGGGTTTCCTCGGAACTGTAATTAGCTCAGTATATGGCCGAAATAATGTCGACGCGACGGTAAAAACAAAATCAATCCAAATTCCAGTAAAACAAGCATACGATATGAATACGATATGAATCTAAAATAAAATGTTGGTCATGTTTTCTGCGTTTCTGTCTGTCCCTAACCATGTGCTATACTTATCTCCAGAAGAAAGAGATACTTATAAAATGGGACTATTAAACATCGTGTGATTTGGTGCGTCTGCTTACAAATAGCATGTAAGTATAATACGTTATACCTAGTCAGTAAAAAAAAAAAATGGTAAAAATACCGTCGCCCGGTGGCCAAGTATTTAGAACCTCCGCCACGGGAGCGGTAGGTCATGGGTTCAATCCCCGTCCGCGACATACGAAAGTCGTCAAAATGGAACTGGTATAGCTCTCTTGCTTGGAGCTCAGCCAGGATAATGTGACTGGTCCTGTGTCAGGATAATGTGACTGGCCCT
The DNA here is from genome assembly GCA_021229015.1 of Solen grandis. NCBI lineage: Eukaryota > Metazoa > Mollusca > Bivalvia > Adapedonta > Solenidae > Solen > Solen grandis. Next base: position 47,254,401 of record CM037779.1, on the reverse strand, counting down.
GTGTCAGGATAATGTGACTGGTCCTGTATCAGGATAATGTGCTGGCCCTGTGTCAGGATAATGTGACTGGTCCTGTGTCAGGATAATGTGAATGGTCCTGTGTCAGGATAATGTGACTGGTCCGGATAATGTCTGGCCTGTGTCAGGATAATGTGACTGGTCCTGTGTCAGGATAATGTGAATGGTCCTGTGTCAGGATAATGTGACTGGCTGTGGGATCACGCCATATTTCTAAGGCGTGATACTGTAGTGTGGAAGCTCATATCTGTTTCAAGTGACTGAATGACAGAAATACTGTCGGTGGGACGTTAAACCCAACAAATCAATGTCCTGCAGAGACCGCCTCTACGTGCACTTCCTTGCCCCTGTGCAGGTGCAGTAGGGCCGTGTTGGTTCCCTGGACGTCATGCCTCCGGTGCCGACCTGGGGTCAACATATACGTATTGTCATGAGAACATAAGTTTTGTTATGAATTAAAGTTGATTTTGTACCACCCAATATAGGTTTTATAATTCTAAACATAGGATTCAATACCGTTCGTAACGCTATTGCATGTGGTTGAGAAACCACCCGTAATTTTACAATCACGGAAGTTGCAGTCTGTAGATATGTATTGATAGACGTAATACACACAAATAATTAATAATCAATTTGTTAGTTAGTGGCCATCTGTGAACAAGATGTTTTAATAGTAAAATGAGTTTACTGAGTTTTCCAGTCATGTATTGCTACACAGTGATACTATTACTCGTTTTACTATAATGTCATATGTAGTTTAGTATAAAAGTAAGATAATGCGAATCAAGTAATATTATGTAATATAAATACATACTCTATGTTGGCATACAGAAATACAAGGCGTTGTAAAATAAATATACTCCACATTACACATTTGCATTTTGTTCAAAACCTTGTGTAAGTTTAATATATCATTTTCGTTATATCCTAACCTTAAATGCAGACCATTATACGTTAAGTACTAATATTTAGATAAATATATTCATCGACAAAAAAAAAATGAAATGAAATAAAATAAAATATATATATCATAGACGACAGGTGGCACTGACTAACATTTCTGAAACAAAACCTTACCTTCGGCAACGGCTCCAACAATGGTCTTCTCAACAACTTTAAGACTGACCCGAATTTCTTTCGTATGTCTCTGAGCAATCACGAAAGTAAACAAATAGACGCCATCATGGGGAGCCCTATAAACACACAAACAAAAACATAACGCAGTACTACATCATACTTTATAGTACAAAGTGTACTTCTTGTATTCATGAACTGCATCGTACTTTATAGTACATAGTGTACTTCTTGTATTCATGAACTACATCGTACTTTATAGTACAAAGTGTACTTTCTTTAATCATGAACTACATCGTACTTTATAGTACAAAGTGTATTTCTTATATGCATGAACTACATCGTACTTTATAGTACAAAGTGTACTTCTTGTATGCATGAACTACATCGTACTTTATAGTACAAAGTGTACTTCTTGTATGCATGAACTACATCGTACTTTATAGTACAAAGTGTACTTCTTGTATGCATGAACTACATCGTACTTTATAGTACAAAGTGTACTTCTTGTATTCATGAACTACATCGTACTTTATAGTACAAAGTGTACTTCTTGTATTCATGAACTACATCGTACTTTATAGTACAAAGTGTACTTCTTATATGCATGAACTACATCGTACTTTATAGTACAATGTGTTCTTCTTGTATTCATGAACTACATCGTACTTTATAGTACAAAGTGTACTTCTTGTATTCATGAACTACATCGTACTTTATAGTACAAAGTGTACTTCTTATATGCATGAACTACATCGTACTTTATAGTACAAAGTGTACTTCTTATATGCATGAACTACATCGTACTTTATAGTACAAAGTGTACTTCTTGTATTCATGAACTACATCGTACTTTATAGTACAAAGTGTACTTCTTGTATGCATGAACTACATCGTACTTTATAGTACAAAGTGTACTTCTTGTATTCATGAACTACATCGTACTTTATAGTACAAAGTGTACTTCTTGTATTCATGAACTACATCGTACTTCATAGTACAAAGTGTACTTCTTATATGCATGAACTACATCGTACTTTATAGTACAAAGTGTACTTCTTGTATTCATGAACTACATCGTACTTTATATGTACCGTCGCCTCGACAGTATTTCAGTCATATAGCGACGTCCAGCTAATTACATGTGGAGGAAGACCCCGAATGCACGGAGGCATCCGGATAGAACCACCGACCTACCGCAAGCCAGCTGGAAGGCTCCCTCACATGAAAATCCGAATGGTCCTGTCGGGATTCGAATCCACGCGGTGACAGATAAGACAGTGTTATACCTTAAGGATAGATAAGACAGTATTATACCTTAAAGATGGATATGACAAGGTAATACCTGAAGAAAAGAAAGACAGGTTTTACCTTAAGGAAAGATGGGAAGAGTTGTGCATTAAGTAAAGATAATAAAGGGTTATACCTTAATGTAAAGGAAAGATGAGCCAGGGTTTAATTTTAAGGCAAGAGAAAAGAAAATAAAAGCACACGGTGCGCTTAAAAACTATCGGCAGGATTTACATGAATTGTATACAATCGCATTGCATTGTTACTTTACTGACCGCGGAGAAAAACAGCGCAGTGAAAACGGGTGCCATAATATTGCAAATTAACAATGCTTGGTTTTGATTTCCGCTATGTAGGACCGACTATCGCCAGTCTTAACATAAGAGAGAATTATGCACAAAGAAAATTGGGGCAGAGTTTTAAGGAGTGTATCATCTTTTAATAGGGTATAACTTCGTCTTAATTTATGTTAATGTTGTCTAATCTTAAGGTACAACATTGTCATATCTATTCTACGCCTTGTCATGTCTATCCTTAATCTGGGACTCTAATGCAGTACCTCCAATTGAAGAGTATCAATAAATAGGCTAAAATTGTAGCAAAATGCTTTGAAACTTAGGGTTGTGGGCTCGAATCCCAGTAAGGACAACTCTTTACCATTCTTTTTTTCTTTCAATATTATTTCTGTATCGCTCATATCAAATTAAGGAAGAAAGAAATGTGTAGTTTTATTTTTATATTTTGTTTGGCTATTTAGGTTTTAGGGTTAATATACGGTAACAGATGAAGTAAAAATTTAGGTACTTGCTTTTACTGATTATTAAATTTAAACCCTAAAATTCATATTTTACATATTTATTAAAAAAAAAATTTTAAAAACCCATTGTGCCTACAATATGTTACAGAGGGTATGCGTTTAAAAAATCAGTATATTTATGAATATTGTCAAAGTAAACACTTGTTTAGCTAAAAGTGAGTCAAAATTAATTTTAAAAAAAGTATATAACAAATGTGTTTCTCCATCTCAGTATATTTTGTATAATATTCGAAATTGTTTCGTCAAGATTTGGTAAATTATTTACACATTTCATTTATATAAAAATTGTTTTTATGTACTTTTTTGTTTCGGCACCAAACCGGGCATAGCCATTAAAAAAGGATATCATAACTTAAATTATAGGCGTTAAAACATTAAAACTTCATCATTGATTGCCATATATAATAAACTTTCGGTATATAAAATTGTTTTTGCGATTCTTAATATCATGCATTAAAGTCCCGGAACTTTAAGGTATAACTCTGTCTCATCTTTCGAACGGCGTATATATTGAAGCTCAGTCTAGTTTTCGTGCGAATATGAGTACAGTAGATAATATTTTTGTTTTGCCTGGACTCATTTCACATGTAATAAACGCGGGCAAACATTAATATTGTGCTTTCATTGATTTTTTATTACGTCGTTAGGGAAAGTTTATGGATTAAACTGATTAAATTGGGCATACGGGGAAAATATTTTATACCTTTCGTTCCATACATGCTTCGGTTAAGTCTAGAGTTAAATATTGTAATCAAACAAGTCATGAATTTCACTGTACTCTCAGTGTAAAACAAGGGGAGTATTTATCGCCATTTTTATTTTCCATGTTCTTAAATGATTTAGAGGAAGTTTTAATAGAAAAGGGATTGGAAGGTATAGATGTTAACATGTTTAAAATGTTTATTATATTGTATGCAAATGATATTGTTATACTTCCTAATACTAGTGCTGAATTACAATCTAGTTTAATTGCTTTGGAAAATAATTGTGAACGTTGGAAACTTAAGGTCAGTGTAAAAAAAGTAAAATTATGATACTTAGAAAGGGTGGACGGACAGACAGACAATTTAACATTTTGTTATGACAACAAGGTTATTGATATCGTTAATCATTTCTCGTATTATAAATTTACTGACATATCCGTGCATCATAGATTAAATTTAGTTGATATACTGATTTTGAATTATAGTTGTCAGGAATAATACCGTTTATTTATATAATTATATGGCTTCTGGCCCAAAATACAAAATACAGATATTAATACAATATGAGTAAACTAAGTTGTGTCCCTATGTTCATTCACTCTCCAATTACTTTCACAATCATTCAACAACAAATGATATATATAAGTGCACAGTTTAATTAGTTTTGATTGGTCATCAGAATGGGGTTTTGTTCATGGTAATGCCATAGAAAGGGTTCATTTACAATTTTGTACGAGGATTTATCTACACATAATGATTTTATTTATGGTGAGTGGATTTTAAAACAACAAGATTCTTCAATATCGTAAAATATTGGCTTAAGATTTTAAACTGTGACGATAAAAAATATATCAAAAAGATTTATTATATGCTTAAATCAGAAAATGAACTTCACCCTAGAAAAACAAATTGGTGCTCTTTGTTAAAGGACATACTCTGTTCACTTGGTTTATGAGGCATGGTTTTTTCAATATGTTGGAAAGGAAGAACAGCGACTAAAAGACCATTTTATTCAGGGATGGAGGGGAAGATTAAATGATCCAAGTAGGGATAACTTTTAAGGAGGATTTCTATGATTTCAGATTTCCACCGTATTTAGATATTGTCAACATTAGTAAATTCAGATGTAGTAAAACTAAATTGAGAGTATTTTCTCTGGTAATATGCATACACCTATTAATGAAAGAAAATGTTTAATATGCAACAAGTTAGAAGTCGAATATCATTTCATATTTGAATGTGTTCTATATAACGAATTACGGAAAAATATACTGAATATTACATGAGGCGCCCGAGTATAATCAAATTATTGAATGTTCCAAAATGAAGATCGTAAAATAGTTAGGAATTTAAGTATGTTAATATTCAATGCTTTTAATATACGAAACAACAGAAATGACGTTCCATACTAATTGAATTATATCTGTATATGTGTAAGTGTCTTTCATGTGTGTGTGTGTGTGTGTGTGTGTTTTGAGCGTTTATATCAGGTGTGGACATGAATCCATTTGTTTCCCTAAACCTTCGTTTCGTTAGGGTCACTAGTAGGATTTATATGTGTGTGTGTTTGCATTTTCTTTGACATTAATCATATGTTTCCTTAATTTTCGCTTTCTTTAGGGCAACAAACAAGAATGTAAGTTATTACGTGACATTTAAATTTACACTGCGTATTTCTGTGTTATTTTGATATGCATGTATTTCACTGGCCACTGTTTTGAAAAGCACTGAATATGATTGACATTATACTTATAAGCATTTTGATTTGTATAAACTGCCATCATGTTTAATAAATGCCACTTGGGTCTACGACCTTCTGGAATTTATAAATAAAAATTTGAAAAAAAAATCTTTCATGGAGATTTGACTTGACTTGACTATTTGAGTATACCGTCGCCTCGACAGTATTTCAGTCATAAAGCGACGTCCAGCTAATTACAGGTGGAGGAAGACCCCGAATGCACGGAGGCATCCGGTAGAACCACCAACTTTCCGCAAGCCAGTGGGGCTCATGGAGATTTAAGCCTGTTCTGTTTAATCTGAAGTTACAACTCTGTCTAGCCCTCTTTAACGCATATTCATGTTGTATCTTTCCATACAATGCACAAAACACGTTTATAAGAACACATATTAAAATGATTTGTATCAATTACACTAAAATGAGACGAAACAGTATTTCTAGTCTATTTATTAAAAATATATATACTGTATATCCAAAAATCATATTTTACTTTATTTTAACAAGAGGAAGTTCATATTTGCGAAACCTAAGGTTTTTAACTGTTATCCATTGAAAATGGCTACGAGAATACAACTTACAATCTGGCTCAAGTCTGTTTCCATGGCAAGCGAAGATGGAAATAGCGACAAGGAGAACAGCCGAGAGGCACCGACTCATTGTGATTCTGAAACTAGTAAGTACCCGTATAGTCATACGTCAGTCATGCAGTACACTGACCCCAGTATAACCCCCGTTTCAATTTTTAAGGCAATTCATCCATCATTAAATTAGATCGTGGTCATTCAAATGATTAAAATACTTCAGTGCAGAGGCAAGCCTCCACGGAGTTCAAAGCCTATAAAGATTTGTATTTACTATAAAATTCCCACGATAATTTGATGAACTATGTTCCCAATTTAATGATGGATGAATTACCTTAAATATTACATAAATGAAACCTTAAACAGTGACATGTTGAACTAAGAGCGTATCAAAAAGGACAAACACTTAATACATAAAAAAGATACGTAGTAGTTATAACGAGACATGTTTTTTTCTTCTTTTGTAATGAAAATGCATCAAATGCATCTTTTCTGTGAGCTCGTACATGCAAAAAATTTAACCATTTTCTGAACAAGTTTTGATGTAAATCTGCAAAATTTCGTTCAGTACTCTGAAATGTATGTACTAAATAAACGCACAATTTAAGAGTGTTAAAACGTTTGCATAATAAGCTAGTTCAATTGAAAATGTCCATTTTAATTTTGCTTAAAATCAAAACGCTAAACACTATAGTATTTAAGTGTATTAGATCTATGAAATTATAAAATAGATAAAGTTGAACTAATCTTTTTCTACGTACGGACCAATATTGATGACAGATTCAAGATTGTTTGACCATAGACTGCGGTCTATGTGATTATATTACGTGTATTTAATTGCTTGAGGGTTTTTTTCTGCTCAAAATCCGTGTTTTAGATCACTAAGTGGCTCTGACAGACGAAGATAAACTACTGTCTGTTTGAACTACTGGTCAACTACCTGAAATAATCTCCGTTTAAACTTAAATTCCTCATTTATCACGTATGTACATAAAATTTAGTTGAAACAAAATTGTAATTCAAATAAATTACCACAAGGAAACAAGTTGTTGCAGTAGTTAAAGATTATTCAACAATCAAAACACCTCGCATGGTATCAACGAAAATCAGATCACAACCGGATATGGCCTTATAGTTAAGATTGTTTGTTCACTTAATAATGCTGATTTCAATAAATTCATTTTGTTTATCAACATCATTTTGCAGACTTCAACACTATTTCAAATGATGTTTTTAGCAAAACATATTAGCTTGTCAACTTGGTTCAGTCATTTTCTGTAATTCTTAAAGAAATTAAAATATTTGGGATTTCATTTACAGTTCTATCAATGAATTTAACTAGACTTATATTGCATGCATGTAAATAGAACTATTGATACATTTTTAGTAATGACACATCATACACGTTTTGTACAGTTGTGTGGGAACGCACGTTGAGGTCCGTTACGTGCGTTACGCAATTTGTGGTGTGAATTGAACCCCAATGTGCGTTACTGCATGAATCCGATAGACTAAAATCTTGTGCACTTTGGGTTCAGAATTTTGAACATGTTATGAAATAGAATGCATTTGATTGAACCGAAAAAAAAGTTTCCATAAGTTTTTACCTGTCTTAGCAGTTAATTGGCTGATATAAAATGCCTAACAGAGGTTTATGGAACTTTTTTGGACACATTCTACAATTAGATATAAATAAAACAGACATTTAAACAATAAAACATGAAATCTCGTTCAGAAGCTTGATGTTATTTTTTTAGACTAAATTACGGCCCGGTGTCAGGATAATGTGACTGAGTGTGGTATCATACCACATGTTTACGGCGTGATATTGCAGTGTGGAAGCACTTTACCTGTTTTAATGGTAACCCGGTGAAAATAGGAAAGTTATGAGATCCGGTAGTCCGTAATAACTTTCCTTCTGTAGTTACGCTTTGTAGGGTGTATAAAATACACAAGTCTCTGTGTTGTTAAATAAATATATTTCAACACAGATATATCCAAACAATTAGTAATATACAGTATTCTGTATAAATTTAAAGCACGATATTTGACATCAAATACGTTAAGATTGTCCTGACAGACCTTTGCACAGGACGGTGGTTAAAACTGGAATCCTTTTTCTTTTACCATCAAAATCAACAACTATTAAAGCAAATTACAGAATAAACAGATATGCCAATCACGCCTTTGTGGGCGGAGTTACTGGAAATTAACATGACACGTGCCAGATATCAAAGTTATGAAAAGAATTTACATGTAGATATTATACTTTTTCGAGATACACAGATTTAGCGAAATATAAATGAAACTTAATAAACATAATTTGTATGAACATAATAAATGACACAGACAGAACATAACTTCATACATGTCAACATGAATTGTGTATAAAACATAAACGGAGAGAGAGAGAGATGGAGAAGATGAAAGAAAAATATAGAGTTGTAGCGCAAATTATTCGGCTGAATAATTTACCGCTACAACATTAAGTAGACATCGTCTCTAAATGACTGAAATGCTGTCGGTGGCCCGTTTATCCCAATAAACAAACTAACTAAATTACCATAAATTTGTGGAAATATGGAGACGTCACGCAAAATTCGTTTTATACCACGTTATTATACCATGAAAATAATTTACATCATCATCATCATTGTCATCATATTTTTAGGTAATCTTACGTGTAATGAAAAAGCGGACCTTACGTACGTGACAGATGTCGATTGCTATACATGGTCTAGCTATATGATACTGAAGTGTATCCAATAAATGCACATATATAGATATTGCTGTTAGCTTATGAAATTAGGAAAATGATGGAGTTTTCTCTCTAAACAGACAGGTGTCTATCTGAACTATCATTGCCCTGAAATGATTGTTAAAATTTCAGTAACTGTTTTCAATTCTGATCATTAAGGCCTGTTTCGCGCATGCGCTTCGCAATCTAAAAATGATAATATATTGTGTTGGAGTTGATTGCTGTACTTGTCTTATAATGGTTATAAATAGATGATACAGCTGTAATTCCGATAGCTGATAGTGAAGACGATGACGGTGACAAACACGATGAAGGGGTAATGGTCGATCATCAATGTCAGTGAATCAATCGATGTTGGACCCTAAATTGCGTTAGTATGGGTCATATCATCGGTCTTTAGGGTCCATTTTCGAATCTGACCCCAAAGTGCGTTAAACCGACCACACTTTGGGGTAAGACCCCATAGTGCGTAACGCACTTTGGGGGTAAGATCTGCATATCTAGCGATGGACCCCAACGTGTTTTCTCACGTAGCCATATATAAGTCAATTCTTTGTCATGATATATGCTTTGCATGCCCAGCCACATTATTCCACAGTATTCAATATGATAGTTTGCATCAATTCTTATTAAATAATCAATCATTTTAACAGCAGAATTATTATTGTTTTTTACTTAATAATTCATCATTCATATTTTTTAAACTTTACACTTAGCGCTTTCTCCAAAACTTGTTATGAATTTGTTCATTATTTCTAGCATAGTAATAACCAAAATTTCAAGCACCATAATTTATTCACAGGACCCTGATATTCAATAAAAAAAATCTTTCTAAAAATCTCCCCATATAAATGAAATGCATTGCCCTACATAACCATAATACAATATGTTTTACTGTAAAGCAATACATTATGTTACAATACAGAGTTGCGATTTTTAAACTGTATTTTTGCCATAATAATGACATGTGCGTATATCAAATGTGGTTGATTTCAACAGATAAAGACTCAAACGGGATATGTAAGTATAAATGAAGTATGCATTTAAGTACTTTATTACGTATATCAAGTCATATGCACTTTACCTTCTAGCAGGATCATTATCTGATCTTTTTAAAGTTGCTGTGACTTAAACCGCCAAATTCTTTATTTTAATAATAATTTTACTATTTAAAAAATTTAGCAAATTAATATAATTTGTGCCGCCAATATACCAACTGAATAATAGATCTTGACGTATAATGCCATTAAACTTTATGCGTTTAAACACACACACACACACACACACACACACACACTAAATACCTAGGAAGGTACTAAAACAGGTCAAACAGAAGTTACATATACTGTATTCTCTATCATTTCCAGCATGGCGTCCAATTTCAAAATTAAATTAATGACATGAACATCTTAAACATGTTAAAAAAATAACTTAAAAAGAAATACTTACCGAAACATACTTTCTAGTTCTAATAAACTTTTATGATTTTGTAAAAATCACAACCAGAACAGTTCTCAATTTTGTGCCACAACTGTCTCATAGAATTCTCTAATATTTGTTTTAACTCAAAAAAAAAAAAATACATCGCCATCATCTTGAGATATCCTAACAAATCATATATAAATAAAAGCTCTTTCACTCTTTATAAAATACTTCTTAAAATTGTGTAAACTATGAAATGTCTCTCAGATATATATTTTGAATTAGCCTTCCTTAGCAGAATCAAAGCGCTGAAAGCACTGAAGTTCTGTGTGTCTCAAATGAAAGAGAGTTTGAAAAGCTGCAAGTCGCTCACTAATAATTGAAATTAACTTTGGTAAACAAAAGAAATGCGGCATTCCTGTTCTCTCAGCGCTATCAGAGCTTTGATTTGTATTCACACAGTACCTTATCTACAACATACTCTATTTATAGATTGAATTATGCAAATTTTCTGCACAGGTTAGAGGCTCCGAACTCATTTCAGATAGTAGATATTCGGGTTTCGGTTATATTTTGTGTAAGAAATAACCCTTGGGGATAGCTGAGGTCGTTAGATTGGTGTGATTATTAATATGTTGCAATGACTTGTTTTGGATTTCACATGGTTTATCGTAACAGCCTAAAATGACCGAACGCTGCACATTCACTATCAAATTTATTTGCAAGTCACCTTTGCATCGAAACAAACTATATTTGTGCGCTTGGTAAAGTAATTACGTGATAAAAACAGTTACATCATTCGATTGCAGTTACATCAACATAGAAAAATAAGTCCTATAATGTTTTCATGTCACGGGCGATTTGTAGCCTGTAAGTATTTATATTTGACACAGCATTGATTTTTCAGCATTTTTGCTTAATTCTAGTATACTTATGTTGTAGAGATATATACAATTGTTCGATCATATTTACACTATTGAGAGGTTATTCGGTTTTAAATCTAGGAGAACCTGGGTTGAAAACGTAGTACTATAGTCGGTGTGACGTCACACACAACTAAAGATGGCAAAACCAGCTTTTAAAATGGGTTGAGTTTGGTAATAACTCAAATATTTTTAGTTGAAACAATCATTTAACACGTATGATTTGTTTGCCGAATGCTATCATTTGTTTATAAACAATCAACAATCATTGCCAAAATATTTTTCCTAAACAGGATATGACATAATATATAGTTTTCTTATTTCTGAAAAGAGACCTTTTTGTTATTTTTTTCAATTCTCCCGAGTGCCCAAAATGGTACGACTACCACAAAGTTAGATATTATATTTTGAAACATGAAGGCTGTATATTGAAGTCTTGAGCGATATAACAATGTTGCTTTGCAACATTCCTGAGAAAACCCATGTTATTGAATAACTGATGTATAATTAATTGTCTTTGAACCATTTCTGGTATTACAGGTTTATATACCTATAAATAGAGGATATGTGTTTGTTTGAGTGGGTATGGAATATATCACAATGTGAAATGATACAATTCAATATCTACACGAGCGCGTAGCGCGATTAAAAAAAAAGATAATTGTATTTCTTTTAAATCAGATACATTCCATATTCTCTCAAAACAAACACATTTTCTTTTTATTTATGCCAAATGCTGCAAAATATCAATATACAAACCCTCTTTAAGTAAAAAAAAAATATACTAACGTCAGACTTATTTCACTCACACGGTAGGATACGGATATAATCTCACTGATAGAACACAACATTCAATATGCATAAAATAAATTTTCGTATTCACATGAATTATGTCCATGAAGAGTGCTACCTAAACTCCTTTATGTGGCGCTGGCGAGTTCGAAAGCAGATGTGGTATCTCGTTTTGATATGTAATCCCTATTCTAATTAACTTTTTAAAATTAAATAAATCAATAAATTAATAAAAGCGTGAAAGAAAAAATTCATATATAAATGAAAGAAAAATGAAAGTGATCAAAAAGGGTTTTTTCCCTTAATACAATGCAGCAATGAAGTATTGCATTCGTAATTTTAAAAAGAGCATTATTAGGTTTAACTTTTTCTTTCTAAATCTGATCTATTTGACACAGATTTAATAGACCGTACTAGATATCCGAACTCACAGTCCCCAGTTTCAAAGCAGTTGATGGTTATGGATGTTCTTCAACTGGAGTTAATGCATTCGGATGCAAACAACCTTACAAGAAGATCACCTATCCCCAAAGATCCCAAGAAACCCTTCAGAATGTATTTTCATCACACAAGAAACTTTTTCCCGTGGGAGCGTGCCCGAGGGAGTATGCCCGACGATCCTCACACCCCTTGTTGAAGAATTCTGACCCGGGCCTGATAGTGAGAAAGTTCCTCACATTTTAATAGTCGTAACGACATAATTTAGGGCAACAAGCTAATAAAGTTAGTCAACATAACGACATCCAGGGCTAGTACCAAGAAATTTATGCCATAATATAAGGTACATATATGTTGGCAAGACGTCTTATTTTTTTCCTCGATGCCATGATATAAGACGAAATGTGTCGATGAAATATGTTGGCTTGCCCATCACTTTCACGTCAACTCGTGGGGGGGGGGGGGGGGGGGGGGGGGGGGCAATTAGAAGAAGCGTTATTTGACCCCCTGAGTTGACGTGAACGTGATGGGCAAGTCGATATATTTCATCGCCACATTTCGTCTTATATCATGGAATCGAGGAAAAAAATAACGACGTCATATTATGACATTAATTTCTTGGTATTAGCCATGAACGTCGTTATGTTGACATAACTTTATTAGATTGTTGCCCTAAATTATGTCGTTACGACAGTTAAAATGTGAAAATTTTCTCATGATCTCATGAAAAGTGATAGCTTATTTAAGGTGGTCGCACCTGAATGTATTACCTCTAGTTGAACAGCATCATAACCATCAGCTACTTTGAAAAGGGGTCGTGGATTCGAATTTCTAATAGGGTATTTTCCCCTTTTTCTCTTAGACCATTATATCTGTATCAAATTGATCAGATTTAGAAAGAAAAAGTTTTATTTTAATGATCTGTATAGGTATTTAGGTTTTAGGTTTAATAACAAATATTGTATTTTTTTTTAAATTTGGCAAACTCAACCAAAATTCTTTTTTTAAAAAACGTGTAAACTATGAAATGTCTCTCAGTTATATTTTTTTAATTAGCCTTCCTAAGCAGAAAATGGCAAAACAAGCTTTTAAAATGGGTTGAGTATGGTAATAACTTATAAATATATCAAATATTTTGAGTTAAAATAATCATTTAACATGTATGGTTTGTTTGCCGAATGCTATTATTTGTTTACAAACAATAAATTATCAATACCAAACTATTTTTCCTAAACAGGATATGACATGATATATAGTTTTCTTATATCTGGAAAGAGACCTTTTTTAATATTGTTTCAATTCTCCCGAGTGCCCAAAATGGTGCGACTACCACAAAGTTAGATAATATATTTTGAAACATGAAGGCTATATATTTAAGTCTTGAGCGATATAACAATATTGCTTTACAATATCGTATTCCTGAGACAACCCATGTTATTGAATAACTGCTGTATAATTAACTGTTTTTGAACCATTCCCGAAATTACAAATATATTTACCTATAAATAGAGGATTTTTTTGAGGGAATACATCAATCACAATGTGAAATGATATAATTCAATATTTACACGAGCGCGTAGCGCGAGTTAAAATATGATAATTGCATCTCTTTTAGATGAGATATATTCCGTATTCACTCAAAACAAACACATTTTCTTTTTATTTTATGCCAGCTGCTATAAAATATCAATATACAAATCTTTTTAATTAAAAAAAATAGTTCCGTCAGACCTATTTTACTCACACTGTGGGACATGGATTTTATCTCACTTATAGAACAACACTTAATCAGTTAGCATAAAATAAATACTCGTACTCGTATACATATGATTCATGTCCATGAAGAGTGCTACCTACACTCCTTTATGTAGCGCTGGCGAGTTCGAAACCAGATGTGGTATCTCGTTCTGATATGTAATCCCTATTCTATTTACCTTTAAAAATTAAATAAATAAATAAATAAAAACGTGAAAGAAAAAATTCATATATAAATGAAAGAAAAATGAAAGTGATCAAAAAGGATTTTTTTCGTCATGATTCTCAGTGATGGCAGGTGAATTTTATGCGCTCGGAAAATATTTATAAAACACGTTTTTTAACTCGTCAAAATTGCCGAAAGTTTGGAAAAGGATCAATTTTTGCATTGTTTTTGTGTTGTTATGAACATTCTATTGAAATGGATAAAAGACGTATATTTTATAATTTATTAAATACATATAGAAAAGATAAGAATGATATGAACAGGTCAAATATGGTATATGCAAATATTCACATTACCTGCCATCATGTAAAATTGCCACATGGGTCTATGGCCTTCTGGAATTTAAAAATAAAAAACTTGAAACTTGTAATCCCTATTCAATTTACCTTAAAAATCAAATAAATAAATAAAATGTAGAAGAAAATGTCATATATAAATGAAAGAAAAATGAAAGTGATCAAAAAGGTTGTTTCCCCTTAATACAATGCAGGAATGAAGTACTAGTATTACATTCGTAATTTTGGTTCTTTAAAAGAAGCATTATTAGGTTAAACTTTTTCTTTCTTGATCTATTTGATACAAATTATAATTGTTTAAAAAGAAAAACAAGACCCTTCTAGAAATTCGAACCAACAGCCCCCAGTTTCAAAGCAGTTAATGGTTATAGATGCTCTTCAACTGGAGGTAATGAATTCGGGTGCGACTACCTTATCCCCAAAGATCCCAAGAAACCCTTCAGAATGTATTTTGATCATACAAGAAACTTTTTTCCCGAGGAGGGAGTATGCCCGAGGATCCTCACACCCATTGTTGAAGAATTCTAGATCCGGGCTTGGTCGTGAGAAAATTCCTCACATTTTAACTGTCGTGATGACATAATTTAGGGCAACAAGCTAATAAAGTTATGTCAACATAACGACATCCAGGGCTAGTACCAAGAAATTTATGTCGTAATATAGGATACATATGTTGGCAAGACGTCGCCTTTTTTTTCTCGATTCCATGATATAAGACGAAATGTGGCGATGAAATATGGCGACTTGCCAATCACTTCCACGTCAACTCAGGAGGTCAATTAGTTACGATGTCGAAACGTCTTGTGGCGAATCCTTCGGGCCACCGACGTTACGATTCCATGTTCATAATTTATTGGAGCAAAATTGATTTTCGTAAATACGGTTTGACAGCGGATTTTGCAACTATAAATCGGTGTATCTTATGAAAGTGTTACCGATTTTGGTCGTATTTTCAAAAGAAAACACTTTGCAACCCTTCAATACACAAACATTTTCAAAATCATCGGATTTCGTTTCCGAGTTGAATGATACCGGAAGATCAGATTAGAACACAGTAACACACGTCGGTTTCAGAAAAAGTGCTTACAAACTTCGAAAATGACATTGACGATACTTTTCTCGCTTTGTGATAGGAGATTAATTGTCAATAGATAGCCCAATGTGTTTTTAGTTGCATACTTTTGCTTCATCTTCTTGAAAAATCAGCGGTTGTGAATCACGACCGCTCTGCTCCATAGAGTATATAGGGACGGATTTACTACCGTGTCGAGCGCTAGCGAGACACAAGGTAGTAACATTACTTCTAGAGGTCAATTAACGCTTCCATAGTGAATGAAACCTCTATGCCATCGTAGATCTACTTGTTAATACACCGCCTTAAAACGCATTTGTAACTGTCAGACGATCAATACTTGTACACTCGAGTCAAAGACCTAAACCCAAAGATAAGCAACTCATATAAGCGTGTGAAGAAAATCTCGTATACCCTCGGCGCCACCGCGATATTGTGAAAAAAAACCTGTGCTTGTACTGAAGTAACTGCTGTACGGAGTTGTGTCTCGACGCCATTCGAAATCCTACGATGATCATCTGCAGCATAATGTTCATGTGAAGAACATGGTAAACTTCAGCTGACTGTAACTGGTTGCGTACGGCGGATACAAAGTAAAACAATGACTGTTTGTTTGTTTGTTTGGTTTAACGTCCCACCGACAGTATTTCAGTCATTTGTTGTTGTATTTGAGTTTACCGTCGCTGCGATAGTATTTCAATCATATAGCGACGTCCAGCTAATTACAGGTGGAGGAAGACCCCGAGTACTCACAGGTACCCGGGTAGAACCACCGACCTACCGCAAGCCAGCTGGAAGGCTCCCTCACATGAAAAATCCGAAGTCCCTACCGGGATTCGAACCCACAGTGGTGAGGGGCTGAGAGATTTGTAGTCCACGACTGTATCCGCTCAGCCACGGCCAGTCCTGCATCTACCCTTATATGCTGAGTGCCAAGCAAGGGAGATATAGAAGTACCATTTTTTACGACTCGAACCCACGACCTCCCACTCCCAAAGCGGACGCTTTAACCACTCAGCCACCGGGGACGGTTATTGACTGTTTAAATCCGAGAGTAGTCAATATAAGGTCTTAATAATTGATTAAGGACTGGAAAGGAAATATTTCAGGAAGGAAATAGTTCAATTAATGAAAAAAAGATAATCTTTGCTAATATTTCGGCCAATATTGCCTTTATGACGAAAATGTGAAAATAATGCTCCAGCGTTTATGTTTGTACTGTCGCAATATTTTTTAAATGTATTTTTCCTTTTCATGAAGGCAATATTTTTTGTAGGGAGTTACTTTATTAATTTACTAGTACATGTATTTCAATGGTTAGAGCGTCCGCCCTGGAATCGTAAAGTCGTGGGTTCGATCCCCGGTCGCGACATACTAAAGTCGTAAAAAAATGAGATTCCTTGCTTGACGCCCATCATATATTTAGGTATTTCCAGGAATGGTTTACCCAGTGTAAGAATAAGTGAGTAGGTGTCTACGACGTGATGACAGCACTGCATCTGTCTCAAGCAGACATAGTCTCGAAATAATTTAAATGCCGTTTTCTTTCTTTCTTTTTTTTTTTTTTTTTTTTTTTTTTTTTTGGCAAGGACAAAGATTAATGTTGGCAATACTGACAGTAGTTATATCACCGCTGTGGGCTCAAGTCCCTGTCAGATCACTCGCATTATGTATGTATGGATGCCTTCAAGATCGATGGTTCTACTACCCGGATGCTCCTTGTACACCCTGTGTCTTCCTCCATCGGTAGCTACGTGGTTAACTCCAAAACAACAACTGCTAAGCTCGAGTGACCGTTTAACAGAAGTCAGAAGAAAACAGAATAATGAAACGCTATTTTGTAGCTTCCGGAAGCTAATTGCTGAAAATAGATTTGCCGCTCAGTTAATTGAAAACCATCACAAGATTAACATATTCCTCTTTACAGAAACAAATAGTGATCATTCTTGATTTTATGAAAAAATGATGCGTCTATTCTTTTCAAAAGCAACTAATTCTCAGATTAATCTGCTTTTGTTTTAATGTTTTAGGACAAAGACAGGGATAGAGGAACAAACTCTTATAGCTCAATTTGAATACACAGTTAAAAGGTATGTTTAAAGAGTCTCTCAAATTAAATATAAGCAATACTATATGAAATATGGTAGTAGATTTATTACTTATGATTAATAATGCAGGCCTCTGGCAAATCAACCGGTCAATAGCCTTCAAGTCCCGGTTGTAAATCCTGAACGATTTCTGTATTTTTCAAAGGTTAAGCGAGAACCAATCAGATGACCGCATGTGTTGGTTTAACCATGAATAATGAGAATAAGTGATTGACGTAAATTGGCTGAAAATGTTGAAATTCGGCGATAAACTTCATTTCAACCAATTAGTAGTTCGAGCTTTAATTAGTCACGATATAAAATGTATAGTTTGTTTATGTTTACAATGTAATTTCAGAAGATGTAATTATTGAGTATTTAAAATACACACGGCACATTCAAACAAACTTTCATCCATCAAAGTATCAAAATATTCTGCCTTATAGTAAGCGTGATGTCTATAAGTAACCCACTGCGTATGACATAATTTGAAATAGTACAAAGCTAACTTATTCTTTGTATGAGTATTTTTTAATAATTATAATTATGTCCATTATTTCATTAGATTAGAAGTGGAATTGAAAGAAGCGCAGGAAAACAGACCAAAGACAAGGTATTTTTATTCATCCGTTCAATTGTTTAAGC
>CM037779.1:47185662-47235662 GCA_021229015.1 Solen grandis | reverse complement strand
ATTGAAATAATTTTAGCAACTTTTGTAGAGGTTGACCCAAGGAACATCTGTACTAAATTATTTTCAAGTCTGGCCAGTAGTTTTGGAGGAGATGATTTTAAAAGTTTTCAATTTTTTTTCTTTCCGTTGCCATGGCAACCAGAGTTCTGAATTGATCAAGTTTATTTAAGCAATTTTGGTGGAGGTTGACCAAAGCATCATTCCTGCCAAGTTTAATCAAATTCTGTCAAGTGGTTTCAAAGGAGATGTTGTTTAAAGGTTTCTCCATATACATATAAGGCAAATAAGCCCCGCCCCTGGCGGCCATGTTTTTTTACGGATTGAAATAATTTTAGCAACTTTGGTAGAAGTTGACCCAAGGAACATCTGTAAAAAATCATTTTCAAATATGGCCAGTAGTTTTGGAGGAGATGATTTTTAAAGTTTTCAATTTTTTTTTCTTTCCGTTGCCATGGCAACCAGAGTTCTGCATGGATCAAGTTTATTTTAGCAACTTTTGTGAAGGCTGACCCAAACATCATCCTGCCAAGTTTAATCAAATTCTGTCCAGTGGTTTCAGAGGAGATGTTGTTTAAAGGTTTCTCTATATACATATAAGGCAAATAAGCCCCGCCCCTGGCGGCCATGTTTTTTTATGGATTGAAATAATTTTAGCAACTTTGGTAGAGGTTGACCCAAGGAACATCTGTACTAAATTATTTTCAAATCTGGCCAGTAGTTTTGGAGGAGATGATTTTTAAAGTTTTCTTTTTTTTTTTTCTTTCCGTTGCCATGGCAACCAGAGTTCTGCATGGATCAAGTTTATTTTAGCAACTTTTGTGAAGGTTGACCCAAGCATCATTCCTGCCAAGTTTAATCAAATTCTGTCCAGTGGTTTCAGAGGAGATGTTGTTTAAAGCAAATTGTTGACGACGGACGACGCACGACGACGGACGCCGGACGAAGGGCGATCAGAAAAGCTCACTTGAGCACAAAGTGCTCAGGTGAGCTAAAAAGGGGAGATAACCCAACCCATTACAGATTATGCACATTTACAATGTGTAATGATTAATTCTAGCAAGTTTCATTGAAATATGTCCAATAGTTATGGAGGAGTAGCCAGCAGATAGTTTTGTCTACAGATGGACAACCTGATTCCAGTTTCCCCCCCTCAACTTCGTTGTGTGGGGTATAAATTATAAGTTGATAAGAACAAAAAATACATAAATATTTTCATTAAAAAAATTAAAAAAATTCCACTTTACAAAGCAAAAAAATACTACAGTAATACGGGTGCCCTTGCAAATTCCCTTACGTTGGGGGTGCCACCTATGAAAAAATGTCATTGTGATTTGATGTCTAAACACTAGTCTATCTAGATTACTGGATTTTAAACCATTTCAGCCAAATTTAGGTGGTGGGGGGAATATGACTATGTAAACATACATTATCTTAATAATATTTGTTAGAGATGAAATAAGATTCTCAGTATATAAGCATTACCTTGCGCTAAGTAAATTTAGTGGAATTTGAGCCTGTTTGTCAAGGCATCAAAACCTACCTTTATGAGGTAAACAATTAACTGAGATGATGGTGCATTTTGAACAATATGTGTAGTTCAACAAAGTTTTAACAAATAGTTCATACAGATAGATAAATGTATATTGATTGAAAATGGTTTGATGAAAATTATTGTCACTTCAAACCTAAATCTTAAATTTGGGACATCACTAGATAAAAAATTATGGCTTTCATATGTTTAAACGACATGTTCGTTTATTTTTTCAGTATGTTTGTCCAGAGTTTAGGTATTTAAATATCTGACTGATAGGAAGAGAGGAAGTTAAACTGTCATGTTAAGAGATAATCAATGCATGTGCTGATCATGTCACATGTCAGGTATAATGCATGACATTTTGATTTATGAAAATGGACTGAATGAAACGGATAAAGACTTACATGAAATTCACAATTTTAATCCGAAAATGCTATCAATTTATGACGATGATGACAGAAACATGACAGTTTATTGATGAGTATTTTTCAGTGCATAACTTAATATCACCACACACAAAAATATATCTCAAGCTGGAAATGAAACAAACAAAAAATTATATTCTTCACTTGGTGCAAAAGCACTGAAGAAATTGATGAAAACCAATACACTGAAAACCAATGACTACTGTACATCCCAAATTTGGTGAAAATCTCCTTGAGCAGGAAGCTGACAGGTTCATTATCCCATGATGGGTCCTGGGCAATCATGGTGTAGTTCTTTTCCTTCCCTCAACACATCTTCAACCTATTCCCTGACTGCAGTTGTTGACCTACTTTCTTGATTGGAACCAGGGAAATACAAATGGACATGATAGTGTCTGTTATTGACAGACATCAAATTCATCTTCCTTTGAGAAAACAAGATAGAAACAATATGTCACTGTTCATGTGGGTCTGGCAGACTGTGGGAAAACAATGATTAGCAACAGTAATAAGTGTACTGCCATTTTCTTTCCTAGTACTATTTTTGTTCTAAAAACCGACCCATTATTTAAAAAAAAAAAAAAAATGAGTATGGTATCCCAGTTTTAAATCTCCCTTTTTTTGAAACAGCGAAAAACAGAATGTGAAATTCTACAACAAAAGTGTATAGGTTGTTCCAAAGTGTTGTTTAGAAAGTTGGAAATCAAAAAATACAGTCTTAATTCATTTATAGCTGCATTTACTCAACTTCCATCAATTCTATTAATCATGTTATACCAGGTCTAAAACTACATTGAATCTAATGTGTGGAATCCCACCCAGTAATTTTTTTTACAACCCGTGGCTTTCTTATTGAGAAAATAAGGATTGTAAGTAAAAAATTGGGAAATAATAAAATAATGAAAATGTTTTAACCCTTTCCCTCATAGAGAAAACCATGAAAAGACCTATGCGAACAGCATAAAACCAGATCAGCCTGCGAGTAACTCGCAGGCTGATCAGGTTTTATGCTGTTCGCTGCTCCTCAGTGGTCTGGAAATGAGGATTTTGTAATTAAATTTGGTAAGGTTTAACTGTAGTTTTCTGCAGATCAGGCTTTATGTGATACCTATTGAGTGCGTCAAAATGAGTATATATGAGGGAAAGGGTTAAGTTAAAACTATTACTTAATTATAGGTGGTATATGTCATAGAGACTTTCAAATTAACATTAAAGTTATAAGGATAACAAATTTCATTTAAATTCTGTGAATTATTTCTTTTGAGAAAAAAAAGCTATTTCATAGGGAAAATAGGTAGTTATTTTTAGAAAATGTTTCAATTCTTGGTTACGGCCACCTGTAAAAGGTGGTAAATTTACAACAAGAGGGCCATGATGGACCTGAATCGCTCACCTGAGAAATATTGCCTTCATTGCCTTTTATATAACAGTCATATTGAATACAAAATCCATGAAGAAGTACAGCAAAATAATTGTAATTCTACACAAAAACTGTACCTGCGGTCCAAATTTTAATGGTCATAGCTATACAATCAAGTGACCAATTTATACCCAAAAGCCATGATTTGAAAACTTGGTTCAGGTCCACAAGGCCATGTTAATCAATATCTAAACACATGATCTTGTGGATTCAGACAAAATCTTTTAAAGACACTCTTATATAAGTCTTTGTAAAATCAAGTGACCCCTGGGGCTTGCCAATTTTGACCCCAGGGCTATGATTTCAGCAAACTTGATACATGTAACACACCAAATGTTTCAACTCCAAGCTCTGGGGTTTCTGACAAGACCATTTTTCTATTTTTTTGTTGTTGATATAAGCCTATATGTAAAATCAAGTGATCCCTGGGTTGGGGCAAATTTTGACCCCAGGGCAAAAATGTGAACAAAGTTGATGTCCACTAGGCCATATAACATACCAAATATTTAAACTTCAGGCCTTTCAGTTTCTGGCAAGAAGATTTTTCTATATAAGCCTATGTAAAATCAAGTGACCCCAGGGCCATGATTTGAACAAACTTGGTACATGTCTTTAAGGCCATGTTACACCTTAAATATTTAAACTCAAGGCCATGTAGTTTTTGATAAGAAGATTTTTCTAGATTTTCCTATATAAGCCTATGTAAAATAAAGTGACCCCTGGCGCGGGGCCAATTTTGACACCAGGGTCATGATTTGAACAAACTTGGTAGAGATCCACTAGACAATGCTACACACTAAATATCTAAGCCCTGCAGTTTAACAGAAAAAGATTTTCAAAGATTGCATTAAATGCAAAAAGTAGGTCACAGGAGCTAAAAATAGATTTTATAAAATCTATTTTTAGCTCCTGTGACCTACTTTTTTAACCAATCAAAATAATATGAACAATTTTGATAGAGGGCATCATTAGGATCAATCCTGTGAAATTTGGTAAAAATCCATTCAGCAGTTTAGGGGAAGATGTTAAAAGGAAATTGTTGATGCTGGACGCACACACGCATGCACGCCGGACAAAAGGCGATCACAATAGCTCACCATGAGCTCGTTGTGCTCAGGTGAGCTAAAAAAACAACAAAAAAACAAAACAACAAACAAACAAACGACAACATTGAATTCCTGAAAGAATCATGCTTGCACAAGCAGGGCTTGAAATCATACCCATGTATCAAGCCCAATTAATGTTATCTAAGGGTGAACAGTCCTCAGATGTCTAGGTTTAAATAAACAATGGTCTAGTGGAATTTTATAGGATTTAAAATGGCAAACAATCTTATATCATATATAACAAATTCTAACAAGAGTCTTTGGATCGACACATATGTCCCCCCTCACATCGCAGCCATTATGACCTTGACCTTTAACAAAGTAACCCCAAATTAATAGGGGTCATCTATTAGTCATGACCAATCACCCTATGAAGTTTGAGGAATGTGAGCCCAAGCCTTCTCCAGTTATTGATTGGAAGCAAAGCGGTCTCCTGATGGAATGACCGACCAACCGACCGGCATTTGCAAAAAATGATGGCCTCATAGAAGTATTTATAATGCGCATTCATTCTTCGTACTTCTATGAGGCCATCATTTTGTTTAGCTGCGGGTGTTTTGCGGATGTTCAGTTGAACTACAGGTAACAAAAGTTTTACTGCTTCCATAAGTCAGTCATTATTCACACCTCTAGTATCAGCTATCCACAGTCAATGTTTATGTTGATGTTCATTAAGGCCAATAAGTTGAGTAGTAGTCTTCAAATTTTGACATCTCATTGCTTGTTTTCTGCAAGTCTCTTTCAAGCTTGTTTGAAGTACACAGTTATCAACATAAACCAAACAGTTCTGTCAAAAATGAAACTAACTACCTAGAATATCGTCTGAATGTACAAACAACTATCAACTGATTGTATAATCAGAACATAATGGCAATCACAGTTGGTCTCAGTTATGAAGATGTGAATATTGCATTCAGTTGCAAAAATAGGAATACTAGAACAACTAGAACCGCAAGCGGTATCTTGGTTTTCGCTTTTAACCTAATCAACTTAAACACTTTATTTCAACTCAGCCACAATTTTCAATATGAAACAGAACGCAAAGGTTTTTTGAAGACCTACTCTCATTTGCACAGTTTTGTTTTTTGTTTTTTTTTGGAATGTTAGAACATTCAAACTCCTCTAGCGCAAATATTTCCCCATACCCTATACTTTGAAATTATCACATTCTGTGGTACAAGGAACAAAATGCTGAATTAAAACCGCATTTCAATTAGACTTTAACGTTTTGAGTTATAGGCAAAAGAGTGATTTTAAGCAAAGCGCCCTCAAGCGGCAAAATGAGAAAAAAAATTGATAAAAATTTTTACAATTAGGTACCTAGAAATTCAGCAAATAGTTCAAACAAGTATATAAGTCGCACTAATCGAACATTCTTTTTCTTTTATATCACAATTTTAAGCATAAAATCTGAATAAAGGATCAAACTTTGGATTGTCGTATAATGAAAAGATCAAGTCCGATCTTCAAAAACTAAACATAATACGGAAGAACTATTTAGAACTAAAACTTTTGTTCATATACTTTCAATGAAATATTTTTAGATTTGGAGCACTTTGGGGCCGAATAAAAACACAATTATCGTAATATGACCTTGACCTTTTCAATGTTTTTTTAACTTTAAAATTGTGAGGCCCTTTCAAACATAACAATACATAACTTGTGAAAATTTCATGAAGAATGAACAGAAAATAAAGTCAGGGGCGACAAAAATACATGTTTTTGAAATTTTAATTTTTCCTAAAATTTAGTGAAGTTTGACCTTTTCTAGAGGACAAACCATGCATTTCTTAAATTCGCCACCCCATATATTTTGTGCGTATATGTCTTGCAAATCATTTGCAGCAAACAGAATTCTTCTATCTGATTTCTAACAATAATGGATAGGTTTTTCGTAGACCTACCCTCATCTGCACAGTTTTTTACGAGATTCGAACTTTCAACCTTCCGTTACTAGCTCAAAAAGTTTCAGCCACTCATACCTAGAAACTATCATATTTTAATAGGCTATCAACAAGGAACATAATTCAATTAACCTCATTTGGATCAGGCTTCAACTTTTTGAGTTATAAGCAAAAGAATGATTTCAAGAAAAGCGCCCCCTAGCGGCAAAATGAGAAAGAAAATTGATTAAAATTTTACTGTTTGGTACCTAGCAAAGCAGCAAATAGTTCAATTAAATATACTAGTCGCACAAGTCAAACTTTTTATTCTTATGTATCAGAATTTGAAGCATAAAACCGGATTTACAATTATTCCAAAAAAGGATCAAACTTTGGACTGCCGTATAATGACCAAATCAAGTCCGATCTTCAAAAACTAAACATCACTGGAAAGAGCTCTTTAAGAACTAAAACTTTTGTTCATATACTCTCAATGAAATATTTTTAGTTTTGGATCACTTTGGGGCCGAATAAAAACACAATTATCGTAATATGACCTTGACCTTTTCAATGTTTTTTTTAATTTTTTTATTGTGAGGCCCTTTCAAACATAACAATACATATCGTGTGAAAATTTCATGAAGAATGAACAAAAAATAAAGTCAGAAGCGACAAAAACATGTTTTTGAAATTTTAATTTTTCCTAAAATTTAGTGAAGTTTGACCTTTTCTAGAGGAAAAACCATGCATTTCTTAAATTCGCCACCCCATATATTTTGTGCGTATATGTCTTGCAAATCGTATGCAGCAAACAGAATCCTTCTATCTGATCTCTAACAAAAGTGGGAAGGTTTTTCGTAGACCTACCCTCATTATTTCACTTTTTTCCAAGGTTCGAACATTCAACCTCTCCTAGAACAATTTTTTTCCCGTACTCGATGATGAGATTTCCATTATATTTGATTCTTTTATATTTGATTGGGCTGTCAACAAGGAACATTATGTAAAAAAACGCATCTAAATCAGGTTTCAAATTTTTGAGTTATTAGCAAAACATTGATTACATGCATTGCGCCCCCTAGTGGCTAAATCAGAAAAAAAAGTGAAACGTTTGACCATTTAGGCACATGTTCAGATAAAGATGACTCCATGCCCAAAATTTCATAGCTGTAGCTTTTTTCATCTGGCCGCTAGGCTGGACACAAAAATGGGTGAAATTGGAAAAAAAAAAAAAAAAAAAAAACAACAGAAGAAGAACAATAGGTTTTTGCCCTGCAGAGGCGAAAACCTAATGATTTCATACACATTTATTTCACAATAATATGATAGATATCACAAACAGACAACAATTCTCAGGCAAATAAATATGATAAAGCTTTAATACCGATTTAAAGCATGAAACATACCCATAGGCTTTGCCAATATAGCTTCTTTGTGGGTATGGCAGAATTTGGGAAAAGTATGAAAAAACTGAATTCTTATGTATTGTGCACACCACTTCCCCAAAAATCGAAATATAAGTCATAGAAATACGCACTATACATGTGCATTTACGGTATTCTAACTGTATAAAGAAATAGATGAAGATGGAACAGCCCCTGAGGTTAAATGTTCATCTCGAAACTCACTTTCTAATGCAGCTTAAACTTTTAAAAGCAAATGAAGAAGATCAAGGCATATTGTTAGTAACTAATATTTTTCTGGATGGTATTCAGTACTGAATATATATTATTGTTATTAAGTACTGTGTATATATTAGTATGTCCAATTAAAATGGGTTTTCACTTCCGTTGGCGCATGTGCAAATTGGTATTGTTGAGACCTATAAATAGCATTAGCTTATGGTAGTGGAGTTAAGAGTGTTGAGATCTATAAATAACATTGGCTTACGGTAGTGGAGTTAGGAGTGCCCGCTCAGTATTTTTCTCTGCAAGGGGTTGTGAGTTCTATTCCAGCTTGGATCTTTTTTTTTTAATTCTTTTTGGAAGTAGTTAGGTTGTATATGTATAGTAGGCCTATGTTTTAAATACTAGTTTTATACAATTATTATTTTCTGTTGTATTTGATTTCTTTTTTTTTAAAATCATAGACCACAGAACCCTGATATTCATTTAAAAAAAACTGTTCAAGAAAAAAATCAAAATCTCAACATATATAATTTTAGATAATATATAGAGAGGTTAAATTTATTTATCTTATTTTTTGACTAAGGGTCCTGTGCATAGACAGGTTAGATTGTAAGGTCAAAACAGTAGAAAAGAGAGAGAGAGAGAGAGAGAGAGAGAGAGAGAGGGGGTGGGGGGAGTATGCTTATTTTAAGCCGTCCATTAAAACATGTTGTTTTAATCTTTTCTTGTTTATAAAAAATATTACAACATAATTTTGCCAACAAGATTGGTATAATTAGTTGGAAACTATTTTGCAATACATAGTGCACAAAATGCCTCTGTTTACAGGTCAAGTATATGCACTGTCAGCTGAGCATCTATTTCAATTGCAACAAGATGATGGAGAACCCTTGGGGCACTGCATGACTGTTATTTAAACCAGTTTACACCGGTTTGAGAGTAATGAAACTCAGCATAGGGGGACATAAATATCAAAATCATAACAGCATGTTGTTGAAAATTGGTTGTTTCCTGCTTGCCAAGTTTTTTACTAGCCATCTAGAATTAAATAAACATATTATTGTCTGTCACAATTGTTTTCTTTAATTCCGAGAAAAGTGTCCTCTGTCATTCACTCTTGAAATTAGTATTTCAATATACACATTTATATCTGTGTGGAAAAAATCTCAATATGTTAGAAGCATGATAGTTTTTAGATGAATACTTCAGTGCATAAAATCATCTTACACATAAAAATATATCCCAAGCATAAAATGATTACTCTCTCTCTTCATAACAGCGAGTAAGTCACAGACAAAATGATATTTTGAGATTCTTGAATCTCATAATGAAAAAGGACTGAAGAAATAACGATAAGTAAGAATTAAGAATTTGATTTCCGAGGATAACAATTTGAGATGATGGTGAAGTGCATGTCCTGATCTCTCATCACGTCAAGGATATGACTAATACAAATCATACGATATCCAGTCATACCCCAATTTACATTGCCAAGCTTTGACACCTTATGTACACACTAAACCACTCAGGTCAACAGGAAAACAGGGCCTATCTCCCTGAAGGAGCACCAATCAAATAAACTTACATCAATCATTTTGTACCATATCACAGAGGACACCAGTCACCTTTGTCCTGCCCCACTTGCAATGTCACATGGTGCGATTTCATGGTGGAGGTTTATCCAATTATAAAAACCTCCTATCTGATGTTAACCACAAAGTCAGGAACACAGATGTCAGCCAGGTGGCCAGTCTAGTGTTCTGACTGTCAGGTCTGACGGCCATCTATTTTCCTGGTGTAGTTCTATATGGCCACTTTATCAACAACGCTGCAGTTCTAGTGTTTAAAGATTTATTCAAAATGTTTTATGATGCTGTAAGATAAAAGGTAGTCAATAGTTGACATGGTTTACACAGAAAACCTACAGGACTTTTTGTGAGCAGCTGACCTGAGCCATGAATGGGAAAGGCAGTGCTTAATTTCTATAGCTAAAAACTGGAGAGGTGCATAAGCACAGACTTGTGAGCAATGTAACTAGGTATCCTTAACACCTTTCCCGGGCTCAATCATTTTCACATGCAGCCTGTCAAAGTTTCAGGTATAAAATGCAATTTATTTATTTTCTTTTATTTTCTATAAGATCTATTACTTATTTGAAATAGATTTTTTTTTTATTAATACTTATGTAAATGTTTGTTTTGCTATATTTTTCTCTGCGCTACATATCTGTCTGGATACCTTTAAATTCTGAAAAAGTTTGAAGAGCCATTCGTCTGAATTAATGATTTCAACCACTGTAGTATCATGCTAATGAAACATGGAATTAGAGAGTTATCAATTCTCATAATTCTTTGGTAATTACATATCAGACTGTAAAATTTAAAAAAAAATCCATTTCTGATGCTGCTGATGGCCCTGTCTCTGAATTTTTCATATGATCAATAGCAATGTTACGGGACTTTATTTATGAAATAATCTTCATTTCCCACTGTTCTGGTATCATTAGGGGAAAACATGTCCCCCCACACACACCACCACCAAACCAATCCCAGTCTGAACCATCCACAAAATGTATTCATCTGTAAGTAACAGCTCCATGCAACATTAAACTTAACTTCCCCATGGCAAAATATCAAATACAGGATGTTTCCAATGTATATAATTCTATTGATGCATTATCATGATTTATATTTACATTAGCAGATTCAGAGTTTAAAAGTAGGGGGGGTGTTTGTGCTGGCAGGGTGACAAGTACAGCCCGTGTCAACACTTTCCAGTGTACAACAACTGAAGTACAACACTCCATTATTAATTAGGTTTTCGTGGACTGCAACGCAGCCGCGAAAACCTACTGTTCTTCTTGTGTTTCTTTTTCCCTTTTTTTTTTTTCCATTATTATTATTCTTTGCACTTTTTTTGTGGCTGCTGTTGCGGCATGATTAGAAGTGCTACAAATATGAAAATTTCCATGCATACTCACATGTATCTGAAGTTGTGCACCACTAAGTTTGTTTTTCATTTTAGTACTAAATTTTGCCGCTAGGTGGCGTTTAGCATCAAAACATATAATTGCCGATAACTCTGTCATTTGACATTTTATTTGTATGCAGTTTTTTGCATTCTGTTCTTTGTAAACTGCCCGTTTAAATATGATGAGTGGCAATATCCATACCTTTGAAAATTTTGAGCTAGAAGAGGTTGAATGTTTGAATCTTTGAAAAAATCTGGCAAATTAGGGTGTGTCCACGAAAAACATGCCCATTTTTGTTAGAGATTAGATACGCTCATTCTGTTTTTTGAAATTGATTCCGAAGATCTTTGCGCACAAAATATATGGGGTGGCGATTTCAGAAAATGCATAAAATGGCTTTCAATAAGCGGTCAAAGTAAAATTATTTTAGTTTTTGGAGGATTCTGCCATTATTTTTTAATCAATCTTTATGAAATTTTCACAGATTGTATTGTTTGTTGTTTCAAGGGACTTCACAGTTTCAAAATTTCAAAAAATGCAAAGGTCAAGGTCATATTGCGATTATTGGTTTTTTCTTTGACCTTAAATATCTCAAAATCTAAAAATATTTTATCGAAAGAATATGGGTAAAATCAAAAGCCTCTAAAGAGTACTTTTTGAAGAATTTTAGTTTTTTCAGATCGGGGTTGATTTGGTTGTTTGGTGGCAGTTTGAAGATTGGTCATACTTTGAATTGATTTTAAAGCCTTTAAAGTTTAAATGTGTGATATATTTTGTCATCATTGGAAAAAAGAATGTCTTACCCCGTCAACAAAAAAAGAATTTTGAAAATCTGTTGAGAATTGATGAATTTATAGAGAATTTAAATACATGACACAGGATAAAAACAGAGAAAATTTGACAGAATGAGCACATCACTTGTTATCTATGTTCTATAAATAGATGCAGGCTCTGCTAGCTGTAACAGGTCATGAATGTATGTGTAAAACTAGCCTACTATCTCACTTCCATAGTAGCAGGTAATTTAGTTATGCATCAACCCATCAGAGGTTTTACCATATAGCTACTATATTGGCTAAAGACTCCCTGCAGTGATGACCAGCAATTAACAGGTCTGATCACAGCGGATGGGGGCCTGGCTCAGTGGAAGATCTCATTCCATTCGAGATGCTTTTAAGTCTTGGTCACAGCTGAATTCACCAATGAAGGAAAAAACTAAGATATATAAACGTTTTGCATTTTGTTGTTTTTCTGGTATTTTAACTTGGCTGATCAGGTTTGAAACTGTTGATCATCACGAAAACCGTTGCATTTGCAGTATGCAAATCTAGTGTTTCACTTGTTTTGCTGATATGTAAAGAAACAATGCAGTTAAAATATCCTAACAAAGTATCAATGTGATGGCCCCAAAATGCATGTTACAGTGGAGCTGCACTGTATCATTTCAATTCCATCAAATTATCCTATATTTACATTGGGATATTTTGTGATCAATGGGTGATGTGATTAGAATAATCTGTAACCATAGTGACGTTCATGTATGACTTAATGCAGTAAATAATCTATTTAGAATAAAAAAAGGGCCAAAAATTCAATCATCTAAATTAACTCTTTGCTTCATGTAGATTCATTTTGACACATTGGCAAACAGAGAAGACCCAGATCAGATAAACAGTTCCTTCCTTGATTTCATCTGATTGCTCATACAATATTGTAGCCCAGTTCTACACAGACTGCACAATAAAGAAAAATCCATTGTTTTATATACCATTTTAAGTTGGTAAATCAATATTCATCAAGTAAAAACATTGGTACATGAATATTCATGAGGTAAAAGTTTAAGATTTTTGGATGAATACATACCTATACCTTTATAAATCTGTAGTTAAGTGAATTAACAACAAACCGAGCCATATAATATTACAATTTTGAATAATCCTGAAGAGAATTTTACTAGTCTTGGCTTGCTGGCTTGAGAATAACTCCTATCAATCAATGATAAACATGGAACAATTTTGCTTTATCATTACAGTAAGAGTTCACTCAATTCCAAGTCTTTATATACTGTGTGGAAAGTTCTGTAGCGTAATGAAACTGCATTCACCCTTTCAATGGCAACAAAACTTTTTCTTGTTTAGACCTCCCTAGAACAAACAAATACGATAATGTTTTGTTGATTTCCATCAATAATCATCTCCACATCACCCTTGCTTTCAATCGATGACAGAACAGATGACCTTGTCAAGCAACAAACATGCATTCAAATGCAGTGGCACATCATGTGTTATTATAAATTATAGTTGTTACTACTATAATCTGGAAATTATACTTCTAGTTGGTGTACTGGTATCAGTTTTTTTTAAACATTTTTCTAAGTCCATTTCAAGTCCTCACAATGTTAGAGACTGCGTGTGTGTTCGTGTGTGTGTCCGTTTGTTAAAATTATTTGTGTATTTACATAATTCTAAACTATAAAAGAATCATTCATATTACTTTTAGTAATTTACTGCTGCATTTATTATGTGTCACTATTTTTTTGTCTGTAAAAGGTTGTTCTTATTTCTTATTTTTAATTGCATAATGGGCACTGCCCCATGTTTTCTCTAAATCTGCAACTCCATTGTCATTGTTAACCCTTTCCCTCATGTAGACTCATTCTGACGCATCTACCCATTCCCTCATGTAGACTCATTTTGACGCATATACCTGTCGCCTCATGCAGACGCATTTTGACTCAATTACCCCTTCCCTCATGTAGACGCATATGGACGCAGTTGATTTTTAAGTGCATATATATCAATATAATCTATTACCATGTTTTTACCAATTACGTTTTTTGAAAACTTTAATCATATTGCAAACTATATGGATGAAAAAAAGATAGTGTTTATTCTTAAAATAAGCAAGAAAATTGCAATAATTTAACCATACTATCGTCTTCGTAGGTCGCAAGTTAGGAGAATTCCATTCACAGAGGAAGATCGATTATGATTTGAATTATGAATGTGTTTAGATCGACATAAAAGTTACGTTCTGTTGTTTACAGCGTCTCTCGAGTGAAAAATTACCAATTTAAATCTATTCTGTTTGTGTTATTTTTAAAACAATTACTAATGTCTATAAAAAGATCATAAGTCACGTGCGTAAGTCATGTTGTCCAGATGTTTAACTAAGCGTCCCCAGTGCTGGAAATTGTTGATTAGTTAAAAAAAATGACAGGGTAATAAAATTGTCGGCTTCATTGGTAAGAAAAGTCGGCTTAATTTGAAAGCGATGATGAGAAACCAATCAGGAAATCAAACAAATGAACACAGCAAGAGATCAATCAATTATGGGTAAAACTAAGTATAAATTCAATCTGAAATTATTTTGTAAACCATATCGGCACTTTTCAAAAATATGAATAAAATATTTATTTATACATCTTTATAATAAAATAAATGTGCCGATATAAAAGGTTCTGAATTAGAACATATCTTTAGGCACTTTGGCAAAACATATTACCAAGGATTTGTATTCTTGCTAGCGCATTTTAGCTATCCAAATTCAAAACGGGAAATTCCCTTCTTTTTTTTTTCTTGTCTTTCTTTTTTCTGGCAACCGGATGTAGAGGTAGAAGGGTGTACATAGTCCTGCATAAGTCCGTACTCAAACTCTAACTTTACTATATACTATCTTCAAACTTTAATATAAACCTACCCTAAAAACAGCACTCTTTTGCTGTTGGAGGTCCCACTGGCCTGATAAAGTATTAAAACCGAACCCCACCCAATATGAGCCCTGTTGGACAAAATGGTCCAATGGGGACAACATATAAATGTACACCCGGATATCTCAGTTCTCAATTTTGGCTTCCTTTCCAAGGACTTAATCCTTGCTAGCTTAAAAAGCTATCAAAATTCAAAATTAGAACATATCCAAGACCTTTTCTCATGTACTTGGTTATTTTTGGCAGTTAGGGATATATTTATTAATATGAAATTACTCTTCAAAATTAATCAATTGAAATTCAAAATTAAAAAGACCTCGCCGAGTGCCTAGCCGCCTTTGGCTATATGACTTTAGGTCTTTAAATAGTTAATAGAAAAAAAAAGATTTTGAATTAGTTTGTATGAGAACACTGACGAAGTCACTACAGAATAAGTATTTGGTCATCATCTAATATACAATATATATCTCCCAAGTCAGACATTTTCAAATATATATCCCCTCTCCCAACAGACAGAAAAACAGATATCAATCTCGTAACCTATTATTTAATGCAATGATTTCTTAATTCAATAAAAAGAAATAAATTTATATACTGTACTTGTTTTATTTACTTTTGGGGGGTCATTTTTTTGTGTTACGCAGATGTTATTAAAAATATATTTCTTTAGGTATAATCTAATATAATGATTCTGTATCTCAGTTCATCAATATGAAAAATATATCAATAGATAGATCTTTCTTTTCTCTACAAACATTTCATTTACACCAAAGATCTATTATGAAGGTAAAACAGTGTTTTATAGGCTTAAACAATACAGGTAGACTGAGGTAGTGGCAAAGTGAAATTATCTCCAGTAGTCCATATGCATATGAACTAGGTCTTCAGCTGGGTTACCTATGGCCGGAGGCTTATCAGTACACTGATAGCAGTATGGAGCCTGGTGGGGTGTAATGCAATGTTGGCTATTAGGGAAAGGGTTAACTCAAAATAATTAAGAGTACAAAAAAAAAAAAAAAAAAGTGACAATATGATATACCTGGTTAAATTCTATCATATTTATATACTTAACAAATGGAGAAGTCTTACACCACATTGATCAGGTTGAGAATGCTGTCATCTGGAACAGGAAGATGTATTTGTTTGTGTCTTACTGAAACTTTATTTCTTACTGATATAAATTTTAAGTATCAGTACATAATAATGTGCTGTTTATTTTATGTCTTATTAATTTTCACATACAGAGCTGGTGAGACTTTTTAAAGTCATCTGGGGTGTTTTCTGGACACACATGACAGTTGTGCCCCTTTTAATACTAAATTAATCACCATTTGTCATTGAACAATTAACTTTGTGTTGTGCATTGTTTTAAATAAAGTAACTAGAATTTATTGTTCAATTTTCAAGAGAGGTGAAGGAGGGGCATTTACTTGAACAAATATGGTACATGTATCAGAAGTACATAAAGCAATATTTTAATGGTTGGGTTGGCACAAGAGAGGTTTGCAAACCACTGAAACAAAATGATTTAAGTACATATTTTTTCACCAGAACAAGATCTTATCTGGTAAACATTTCACAGTATCTGATGAAAGCAAAGCGACACGACTAGAAATGTCATCAATGTACTGCATCAAAACAAGTATCTAAGCATCTCCAAAATCGCAAGTAACCGGATCACAAAAAACCTAGCTAAGCTATAAAGCAGTTTATATATAGCCTACACGTGCAGGTCTTGAAATATAATCTCAGGGTGGGGTCCTAGCCCTTGTGGACAAGAGGAACAGATAAGCTGTGTATTTGTGTAATTACTAAATCAAAATTGCTTAGTTATACCCAATTATTTTTTTAATCAATGGGTAACAAAACTTGATTAAAATCAGGGATACCTCAATTACTTTTATAACCCTTGGATAACATTGCTTATGTCCCTGCCAATATTTAAAGCTATTATTAGCTCATAACTCCTGAAATTGAATCCGATTTCCTCAAATTATAAAACGTTTATTGAATAACTTAACTGCATATTGGAAATTTATGGAAATAATAATCTTAGGACATAAGTGATTGTCAGACACTAAATTTTTTTCAGTATCTTTGCCAGTTACTCATTTAAACTAAAATTGGCAGAGTAATAGTTGTAAATATAACAAGACACAAGACAGGTTGCTATGTTAATGACCTGGTGTAATTTGACCGAAAAACACTTTTCACATGTCATTACTGGTTTTGGAAAAAAAAATGTCTTTAGCCTATGATTTCCACAATCATTTTTAAAGATACTCAATTATTTCTGTTTGTGATAGGTAATACTAAATTGTCTGAAATAGGTTACCTGTTTCTCTGGTGGTAGATGTACACCAACCACTATAAATGAAGACTTTACTTACATGCAAAATAGTGGTTGTATGGACACGCAGGGTCTCTACTATTTACAGAGACCCTTGGATGGCTCAGGTTGGAATACCCTTGCCTTGAGGCAAAACTCTGGATCTGAAAATATAGTGAGAACTCATTTTTGTCAAAATCTCATTAAGTGTATATGTGTGTCTGTGTGTGTGTGTGGGGGGGGGTCCTTTTTCATAAAAAAACAAAATAAAAATAACCTGCAGGAGCCTATTATCATGAGTAAATCCTATGATCAACTTAAATGAACATCTAAAATATATATTAAATAGTTCAAGAAATTTTGATAAATAAAGATCATTCTATGTAAATCAATACATAGAACAAAGGTTTATATTTGACATCAATTAAATATGTTCTTAACTGACACAGGGGTGATAAATCTGTCTCATAATCATACATCCTGCATGGATCCAGAGGGAGAGGGTTAGGGGGTACCCTTTCCACACATACAGAATGCCCCCCACCCGGTAATTTCTAAAGATTGTCCCACTCCCCCATGTATGAGAATTTCATTGTATGGAAAATGGCTGGATCCATGCATGTACATCATGGAGTAATTATTCCATTTAGTTATGTAACACTTACTTAAGTTTACAAACCTAATTGGTGGTGCAAGTTTAAGCTATATGAAGATCTGAAGGTCTGATTTTGGATTACCGCGATAATAGGCGTCAGCACTGTGAATTTAAATATGGTTTAATAAAGTTTGCAGTGGAGGAGCACATGATCTATTGCTTCCTGTATTTTCACATAAGTGGAATGCTCAATATTGGAACCAATATTCAAATCAAGTCTTTCCACCCATTACTGTTTCGAACCAACAAATTTATTGGTCAGCTTACAGTTTTGATTCCTGTAATGGACTGTGCAAAAAATACAGTGAATCATAACAATTATTTTATAACAAAGTCATATATTTTTTAATTGCAGAAAAGTCCTGTAATTCAAAGTTGACCTGGGTGTTAAATAGTTCAAAAATGCAACAAGACCGTCCCTGATTTAAATTACCTTATTTTATACATATTTATGGTTAGTTTCAGTGGATATTAAAAGTAAAATTAGAAAGCAAGCATTCTACATGTTTGCCTTTGAAGATTTGTGTTACTAACACAAGTCAAAATCCCTTTCCAGCAAAAATCATGGGTTAATCCTGCATGTACACAAGGCCGTCATGTAGCTTGACGTTTTCTGATGCCGTTCTCAGTCATATTGGACCAGTTATATGTTTTTATTCCTCCCCCTCTCTCTCTTAATTATAATTAAACTAAAAAGTACTCAAATCATGCATCCATCTTCTTCTTTCCATTATCTAAACTCACTAAAGCTACAAAATCTGTAGAGTGAGCGTGTTATCAAGGCAAGCGATACAGTGCATTATTTCGGAAAGCTGTCAATCTCTGTATATAAGTCTCTGGTTTTTCCGTTGATCTGTACATCTATTGTAAAATAATAAACACAAAACTACACTCTAAGAATGAATTCAAATTTTGTATATATATGCATTTATATTTCAGTTACATTACGCTCATCAGTAAAGCATTTAAAATTAAATTGTACCACATTAACGTTTCTACACAATCTTACTTCTATTGCACTCATACACATATTTAAGTACACCTTTCTTCTTACGCCATGATATTTTGCTGCTTAGCAACAATTGTTTTACTTGTTAGCCAGTAAGTTATTAATTATGGTTGTCACTTTATTGTTGTGTTCCACATAACATCAATTTTTCATTTTCTACAAAAGCTTTATATGTGGAAATATTTTTTCCCCCCAGAAAATGCATTGATCACCTTTTGGACAGTCTTCAGGATTTGACAGGAGCGCGGGAAAACAACTGCACACAAGAAATATGTGTCACCAGTCTGTCTGCTCACCAGTCTACCACGCACCTGCTCCCCGGAAGCGGAAATAGGCGGTTGCTAACTCGTAACTAACGGCGCTATTCTCACCTAATTGCCAATTAGAGCCTTTCAATTGTCTAAGATATCGCTTTAATGATAAGGGTTTAAATCAAGTTTTCAAGATGTACGCCACCCGAACAGGCTCACTGTCTGGTACTGTGAACTCTCTAAAGAGAGAAATTGAAGATATTTGCCGAAGTGGAAATTACTACGTGACCGAAGAAGTTGGAAATGAATTCAACACTATTGCCAATGGGTTGGACCATTTAAAACTGGACAATTATTTAATGTCAACGTCTGGTGGTTGGCAGAAAGGATTCGATCCATCACAGCTAACTGCACACAACTCAAGTAGGTGCAATGATTATTTCGTGCAAATAAAATATGGTCAGTTTCTGGAGATGCATACATGTAATAATGAGCTGTACGGTGTATACAAAACCACAGGAAAACATTAATATCAAAATAGAAATATATTAAGATTATCTAAGCCT
The DNA here is from genome assembly GCA_021229015.1 of Solen grandis. Taxonomy (NCBI): domain Eukaryota; kingdom Metazoa; phylum Mollusca; class Bivalvia; order Adapedonta; family Solenidae; genus Solen; species Solen grandis. The sequence continues at coordinate 47,216,176 of CM037779.1, read as the reverse complement.
TTACCACATGAATATTTCCAGTATTGACAATATCAAAATATATACACAGTATAGTGTGTAGCAGATTTATTAAGGAATTAAATTGAAAGATTACTGAGATTTTCCCCTTTGAGTTGTATTATCTGAAACTTATTTATTTTATGTTGATTGGGAACCACATTCTTTATTTATTTTATGTTGATTGGGAACCACGTTCTTACAACTTATACTAATCCCTCTTGACAGTTTGTAGGTTGTACCAGTACTTTGTTGCTGGGAAGACCATGACAGAACCCACAACCTTTGGATCTGCAATCGGATCTGGTACCACTGAACCATGGTGCCTTTCAGTGTTATAGATGCATATAAGCTTTGATTGTTTTTTAATGTGTATATCAATGTAGATTTATAACTTCTTTTGTTAATGTATACATTTATGTTATTATGATATTCAAAATATACAGTATAACATGAAGAAAAGGCTACTCAGTGGAAACTGAAAACTGGCCTTTTATCTTGACTTGGGTGTTGTTCAGAGGTTAAATTCTCTATAAATTCAGATTCAGGAATCCAGTCACTGACCTTTGTTCACATGTTGGCTGTTATTTTGAGGTTACTGCTGGGGCCGATACAAGTCCATAATTTTTTACCTTGGTATCTGCCCAGATGTAGTCATTTTGCATAAAAAAACACTTTACAGACTGCAATAACTAACCATTTCAGTTATTGATTTTAAAACATTTTAATAAGCATTATCAATATAGACCTTATGCACCCAAAATATATATATCCATCTTGAACGTACATGACAGACTACATTTATGTTTAAACAATATCATTTCTAATTGGCCATTGACATGTATACTTGTTATAAAGAAAAGGGTTACATGATGTATCAAAATAGAAAGGCTGACATCGGGTAAAGGGTCTGCCCAACCCGTGAGTACCCAGGTATTTGTTTTAGCCCTATAGTAACTGTTAATACAGTATGTATTATATATGATTAACGGGTTAGTATTAATTAGATACTACTGTCAATGATCTGTCAGTGTTTTTTTTTGTTTTTTTCCCAACAGAAAAACATTTTGTTTACACTGTTGATCATTTGCATTATTCACTTCTTAAGATAATTATGACACCCCAGTGCTGATATTAAGATGAAATAATTGAAATATTAATATATTTATATTTCAGAATGCCAGTAAAATTTTGAAATTTTATAGAGTTCTTGAGGAATTACTTAAGTTAATTTTCTCTGTATTTACAGATACGTTAAATGCTCTGGACAACTTAGCAGCAACATGCTTCGACTACAAGAGTAAGATGGGTAACACTGCTATTAATAACTGCCAGGAGAATGAAATCAGGGAAAGACATCACTGGGCTGTGCAAAAACTGAAAAATATTGAGAAGGTATCTTCAAGCTTGGTTTTTGTCTTGCTATAAGAAGTATAAACGTTTTGAGTTAAAAAACAAAACAAAAAAACAACATAATTATTGGGTTTGGTATTGACCCTACACGGAAATATAGGGGTCATTAATAGTGATTGGAATCAGACGAAAAAATGTTCGTCGATTAATCAGAGACAAAAGTCACTGATTAATTGATTAATCATGATTAAATACCAAATATACCATGTTTGGAGTAAATGCCTATTAAAACCCTCTTACTGTACAACATGAAAACAAAGTATTCTGTACTATATAGATTATATAGATATGTATTAGGTATAGATTTTAATTTCTCAAATATTCAATTACATGTATAAACATTGAACCGCAATAAAGTGTAAGAGGTTACAACCAGAGGCCAACGATGTGCGAAGTGCAACTTTGCGAGTATCAATTTATCAAATTGATGGAGTTACCCAATCAGATGCGCGTTGAAATATAATTAACAACACCCCTTTTTTTGGTCAATAATTCGTCAACAAATTATTTTCGTCGTCATCGTCACGTCAACTAGTAGCTCATCACCAATTCGTTGACTTTATGATTAATCAGCTCACCACTAGTCATTAATGTTCACAGGGCTAAGAACATTACTAATCCCCTATATTTCCATGTATTTTGTTTTTATTGGCATTACATATATGGATTTTTACTTTTCCTGCTTAGAAATATATATAGGGTCAACACCTGACTCCTCTTCAACTTATAAAAATGATAGGAACTTGTGTGTGGTGACACAGTATTTCTTGAAGTGCTTCATCTCAAATGTATTTTATTACTAAATATTGAAACGTAAATTGCGGAGACTAACAGCTTCCATTCAACTTCTCTTATATCTCTAAAATCACCCGATAGGAATGACCTAGCCTAGCCACTAGATAAAGAAATTATATCTTATCACAGAAAACCCATTTGGCAAATTTCTGTGACTTGTTTTCTTTCTTGAAATTCTGATGATCCAGATGTTCTGTAAGAGCAAATTAGACTAGTCAGACTTAGATGATTGCTCTGAAATTTGTTTAAATTGAGATATTCTAAATAATAACAGCTTGATAGGCTAAAATTGCCATAATTAACCATTTTATAGCAAGAGTAATTTGGAAGTTAGCTGTTTTTTACACGCAAATATGACTTCAACACTTATTTGTCACTCAATAATATTTTGTTCTAATACAAAATATCTTCAGCAAAAGTTTAATACAGTATAGGCAAATTTCTGTTTATCTGTGTAGGATAGTTTGGATGCCTGGATTGAGTAGTGGTAACACACCTCGCTTTTCACCAGTGCATCCTTGGTTCAATTCCTGGTCATTTTTGTGAGAGGGTATAGTGGTTGCCCGTCCAGACATGTGGGTTTTCTCCTGGATTTACGGTTTCCTCCCATAATAATGACCACATATACCACACCAGAGCCATTGAGACTGATTAATATAAGTTGAGATAAATTGTTTCATGATCGATGTGAAATAAATTAAGTTTAAACTTTTATCTGTGTAGGATATGGGTGGCTTCACACATGGTGCTGCAGACAGAATCAAGCAGTTTGGGGACCACATAGGAGTCACAGACAGGTACACAGGATACAGAAACAATCTCACACGGGGAACTAGAGATCCCTTCAAGCTGGGAACCAGCTGGATGGACAAGAACACCCAAGGTGGTGGTCTCATTGGCAGTTTTGGCCGCTCAAACAGTAAGTATACGTTAAACAAGATATATAAGATGTGTTTGTGCACACTTAATCACCAAATCCATGGCCTGAATTGAATGAAACTTCACAGGAATGCTTGATATTAAGTATTATTGTGCATAGCTGGGTATGTTACATTTAGAATATTCTTCAACGTGTTATGGCCCTTTCTCTCTCAGAGATTTTTGTGCATGTTTTATTTCCAAAGTCCTTGGCCCATTTTGAGCAAAACTTTAAAGGTGTAATTGATACTAAGTTTAGTTTGCACACTTTAACCTGATTCTGTAGTGATTATTATAATGCCAACAATCAAAATCCTTCTGTCCATAAAGCTTGTTAGCATGAATCCTTATAAATGACATCATGGATTTAAAGAAAGCTTTTATGCAATGTTGTAAGGAGCAAGATACTTTTTGTCCATATCCAAGGGAAGATTCTTAGGTTTCTTTTTCCTTTGGCAAGTGCTGTGTGGGGGTATTCATCACCTTCAGTGATACATCTACTTTATTATGATCTTACAGTATGTCCCATTCTGATTGAAAAGTTTTACAGTGGCTGATTTATTATGCAATATATGAAAGTATCTCTTTATAAACATGGATATCCTGTCCTCTGTAGTCTTTTTTCTTTGGATTTTTATTAATACAGTAAAATATGATTGTTTTAAAAATATCTGTTTCATCATGTAACATAAGTGGCGATCTGATTCATGTAACTGATAAGTGATGACATCTTTGTATAGGTTACTTCAGGAGTTATTTGGGGACAAAATAAAATTTATATAGCTGTGCAGTAGGAAAAATTGCTATCAAGACAGATATTTGGTTTAGTGTGTTAACTGTTGTGAGAAAGGCTTCCAGCTAGTTTGCAGTAGGTCTGTAATTATACTTGGGTGCTTCTGTACACTTCTAAGTCTTCCTCCACCTGTTGCTTTATGACTGAAATACTGTTGTGGCAATTAACTAAAAATATCAACAATTTCTTTTACTATTTATTAAAAAAAAAAAAACGGTAAAAAAAATACCAGTAAATAAATGAGTGTTTCTTTAGTTTACAATATGTTTTAACTTAATCAATACCATATTGTAGCATTTACTGGACTACCAAGCCAGCAGCGAGTAACACAGAGTGCAGCTCCCTCTAGTGGAAAGGTCAGATTTGGTCAGACTCAGCCAGCCAGAATGGACACAAAAGGTATGTATTTTGTTGAAATATGTTTGCAAAACCAACTTCTGTTTCTGACTACAAAATTTAGACTGCTGCATGTTGCTTCATCTCTCTGGGGCCCATTGAGGAGTTTGTGTTGGATGAAATTCCTTATAAGGAATTGGATCCTTTTTCATCAGTGTGTCAACCTTTTCTCTTATGAATATACTGACTTATGAATATTAATTAACTGAACTTTAAATGTATATAAAATATAAAACAACGGATATTTCTTTGCTGTGAAGACTGTGTGGAACATAAACTACTGTATATGCAAAAAATGGAGACTCTAATAAGACAGCTCTGGGTTTACTCTGTTTGCCAAAGCGTCAAAATATGTCTGTTTGAGGGAAATTTCACACTTAGACTCCAGAAAAAGTAATGTTCTAAGAAATTGACTAATAATTACAGCAAATGCTGGATTGTGCTTATTTAAAGCATAATGACAATAGATATCAGATTTTATAATGCATTTGCAAATTAATTCACTATGAATAGACTATGTCCCTGTAAGGGGTTTGACATAAATGGAAGATAGATAGATAGATGGACAGACAGATGGACGGACAGTCGGATGGATATTATATTATCAAAACTTTAGGTTCCTGAGTCTAGAATTAAATAGATAAAGGAGACTGACAAATATGGGCCCCTTTCACAAATCTTTCAAACTTGAGATCTTTATCAGTTGAAATCATCTAAAACGGTTTGTTATTGGAGAAATCCCATTATTATCATCAGTGTTAATGCAAAATTTATTTCATATGCTTATTCACTTATTTATCCGTAGGAAATTATATTGTCTGATGGTTGTGAAACAAGTTCTTACAACTTATGCTTATTCCTTTTGACAGATCTTTAGATGGACCTGTGCTTTGCACCTTGGAAGGCTATGGAAATTACTTACCCCAACGGGGTTTAGACCCACAATTTTCAGATTTAGATGTTTATGTTTTCACTGGACCATAGTGCTTCAATATGCATACTGAGGTTACAAGTTAGAATCTGACAGCAACATTGAGAAGTCAACAGATTTTTCTAGAGATTAGTAAAAATTTGGCTTTTCTTATATTCCAAAAAAAAAAATATGCTAATGAAATAGGAAAGGGGAACCAGTGTTATGGTCACTTTTAAACATAAAATGTCACATTGAAGTTTTTAAAGATGTCACTTTAAAATAACAAATGTCACATGGATTTTTATGAAAATTGCCCAATGTCACACTGAAAAAAATCTTTTCCATAACAGGTTATCAGACGATTGACAGCATTTACCCTCGCAGCAAGACCATGGTTTGCGATGATGCAGCCTCTCGTAGCCAACAACTTTCCTATCTCAAAACAGCTAACGCCATCAATGCAAACACTACTCGGGAGCCAGCGTTCCAATCCCAGGCACGCGGTCACAAAAATCTTTCAGTCCAGGAGCAGGCAGGTATCAACACCACGTTCCCTGGGAAGACGGAATACATGACCAGGTACAAATCTCCGCCCACCGATGTGAAAACTAGCGATTTCATTGTCAACCCAACACCAAATTTCCTGCTGCATGGACGACCATTGGGTTTAACCACTTACACGCCAAGTTTCACAGAATACCAAACAAGATACGAATGGCCTGACGGAAACAAAATTGAGAAGTTACCATGGAGACGTGTTTAAGGGTGGAGAGAAGGTTTCTTGGGACTCTCAAATATACCTTAGTCCTTTTTTATAGCATAAAGTGTTTGCCAAAGAAATCATACTGCACTATTATTATCCATCTATATATTTAGGGAAAAAAAAGTGATATTATTTATTTGAAATATTTCATCATGTCTGAGTATCATTGGGAAGTTCATAAACCATTTTGGTGAATTACCAGTATGTATTATCTAAACACTTGTATATAGAATGTTAAACAGTTTTCATTTAATCAGAATGTCAATATTACATTAAAAAAGAAAGAAACAGATCTTGAAGACGTGCAGCTAGACAGCATTACAAAGTTACTGAACCTATTTCTACTATGATAATCTTTTGTATAGACTTATGGCAGCATTATGGGAAATATTCAAATATGAATGCAACTGTTATAGTACATCAGATAATAAATACCAAATCTTTATCTTTGGGATCTGTGGATTTCCCTCATGTTTTAACTTGTATGAATATTTTCATTCTCCGAGCCAAATTGTTAATGCATGTTAATATTTATAGTCTATTCATGCAAATTAGGCATTTTACACCATGGGACTTATTGCTACCATACACATATTATCATGACCTAAAATTTGGGAATAGGAAGTCACAGGACACTGGTGAATGTAATATTCATCATCAATATCAATGAAACTCTTTCATTTTCTTATACTGAAAATCACTAATTTTCGTTGACTTTAAATTTCATGGAATCTTTCATAAAGTCAATTTCGTTGGTATTTATATTCATGGATTCACGCAAGATCTATCAAATGGTCAGTTTTTGTGGGGATTCAGTTTTTGTGGGGATTAACACTCGTGGACAAAGTTGACCATGAAATCAACTAAAATTATTCCCCCCCAAAAATGAGTGATTCTATAGTTAAGGACTTTAGCATAAGTGGACAATTCATAGTACATACATACAGTGGAAGACTCTTGTTTCAGCACTTATCAGTTTGTTTTCCAAGTACATCTTACAATACAAAGTTACATGTATCAGAAAAGTAAGGTTCACTTTGTGTGAAAGGATTTCAGATGACTGAGGGTATAGTTATGTGAGTTCCACACTGAATGGTTGACTTCATAGGCATGAAGAGTTAATACCAGTTGCTTTCATATTTGAATGTTTCCCATATTCATGTGATTTTTAAGTTAGGTTAAATTTGCACCTTGAAAGCAAGTAGCAATGTCTGAAGTTTTACATCTTTCGATACTGATACTGGTTTTTCATTTCTGGTAGGACTGATAATTGCATTGCTTTCTTGCATTGGCAAAGTGATTTAGAGCATCCTTTGATTGCTGAAGCAGAATCAGCAACCAGTTGAATAAACCTTGGTTAGAAATAAACCAATGGTTAAAAACATGTTCTGTTTAAAAGCATTATTAAAAGAATGGTTAGTATTTGTATAAAACCGTGGTTATAGTAGCCAATTTCGCATTTTAACAAATCTTGGTTTAAGTACCCGGTGATAAATTAGTTGATCGGGGGGGTATTTTAACTTAAGGTTTATGCATTGACTGCTGCAGATATAGAATATCAGACACAGGTAGACAAATCTATAGAGTATGTAACTTGTTGAAGTGTATTTGTAGTTAAAGACTTTTGTTTACATAAATTAGATAATAATTACTCCCATCATTGTAAACCATTAAAACTTAGAATGAATATGATTAACGTCCCCTATTTTGGTGCACTGTTATGTTTATGAATGGATCTTAGTATTATTTTGAGAGTGCAGTATTTCATTTAGCATAATATTTTACAGCATCTTTGCTTGTTTCTTTTATGAGAGTTCATTTCCAAACTAAAGATTATGAAAGAAGTAAAATGTCCTTATTAAAAAGGCATTTAGTTATTGCCTGGTATTTCTCTTTTTCTTAATGAAAGTTTAGGTGTTAATTATCAACAAAGTCACTGAAGAAAAATATATTTTGTTGCATATTGTCACTTTTTAAAGAAGCACTTTGTGTTTTTTTGTATGTTTTGTGTAGCCGAACAGTATTAATACAGTATTTCTTAATTCTTAGGAAATTTTGACATCAAAATCTTCTTTTAACGAAAAGTATAGCCTTCCACTGAGCTTTTATAGAATTGCAATATATATTGACTTGACTGTTTGAGTTAACCGTCACTTCGACAGTATTTCAGTCATATAGCTAATTACAGGTGGAGGAAGACCCCAATGCACGGAGGCATCCGGGTAGAACCACTAGCAATATATATTGATATTTATTCCATATTTCTTTATACTTAACCATGACATTGAAACAGTATTCAGGAAGACATTGAATCCTTCTATGATTGATGTTTTATCAAGATTAATTACTGCATATGTTACAAACCAGTAGTGGATATATTTGGATGAATAAAAACATCTAGATAGTTTTTTTTAACAAACATAGCTTCTATAAACATAAATAAATAAATTTTGTATGTTTTGCAATATAAGCAACATGTGATATTTTTATATTTGTTGTAAGATATTTTGATATATTTTTTCTTTCTGTTAGTTGTTGTTTTCTGCTGACTATATAAAAATACATATACTAAGGTAAGTATTTCTGGATATAACTTTCACATGAATGCACTTTGAATAATAAAATAATAAAAGTGGAATTAATTCTATGAAATACAGTGTATAATATGTCAAAGTGCTTTTGGTATTGTAACTTTTTATTAAATAAAAGAGCACTATATAATAGTTAGAGTAATTATTGTATCTTGAATTTGGACCCATTTCACTGAACTTTATAAACAAAAAATAAAAAATGCAAATCTCACAGAGGTCATTTATTTTCTTACGTCTCAAGAAGTGAGCAGTAAGGTAAAATATTGCATCAGTTTATGTGAAGTGTGGTAAAATGTCACATCTGTATATGTGGACAATGTGGTAAAATGTCACATCTGTATATGTAAACAGTGTGGTAAAATGCCACATCTGTATATGTAAACAGTGTGGTAAAATGTCACATCTGTATATGTAAACAATGTGGTAATGTCACATCTGTATATGTAAACAGTGTGGTAAAATGTCACATCTGTTTATGTGACAGTGTGGTAACATGTCACATTAGTTCATGTGAACAGTGTGGTAAAATGTCACATCAGTTCATGTGAACAGTGGTAAAATGTCACATCAGTTCATGTGAAGTGTTGTAATATGTCACATCAGATAATGTTTTATCAGGCAGATTAGAAAATAAACTTAAAAACTTAGGATTAAGGACTTATGACTGAGGTTACATATGTATGAAGTTTAGTGAAACGGGCCAAGACTTGTATAGTTTTGTTGTTGTTGGTGACATGTTGATTGTGATTAACCGAGTGCCTGGTCTGTACTTTTGTTATAACTACCTTCTCTCATCTGTACATCATCTGTATATTTAATGATTTATCTGCCTACTTTTAATCATTTATTGTCACTGGGTATCACTAGTGACCCGTTAAATCTGTTTAGGTATGCCTTATACTGATTCAGTATTTGTATTTTCACTTTCCTCTGATGTTTTGTGTGGGGATCTGTCAAATCCCTTTTGCTTGCCAAATGAGTGTGATGTAATGATCAAGAAATACGCTTAAGTACAAATTGATTTCTTATAGTATTATAAAGTATTGCAGTCTGTGAAATGATTTGTAGTCCAAAAATATGGGTTAATTAGATTTTCCTGACATGGGAGCCCAACTGAAAAAATTGAATTGCAGACTGGTTCAATCAGTATACTAGATACTGAACATATAATGCCTTTGTCTTGGCAAGGACAAAAGGTTAGAATGTATTATCAGATGAATTAAAAGAGTATGTATTGTATCCACTCTTCATTATACTGTGTGCCAATAGTTTATAATACTGGGTACACTGTATGGATCTTATTATTAATAATATAAAGCTGAATAATTTGAGTTCCACTCATCTCGTTCGAGACATTTCATTTACTTCAAACTAACAGAAGCACAGAAACTTTAGGAGTAGATAATATAAAATTTAAGTTCATAAAGGCCTATTCCTAACCACCTAGAACATTCACTCTACCTAAAAACCCTGTACATTTTACATCTTATTTTAAAATAATAATCTGTTATTCTATTTTATTGAATATCAATATCCATTAGCTCACCATGGTGCAAATGGATAACCTCTGCATACAGTTGAATCTGTATTTGTGGTCACCTGTATTAAACAGCTTACCTGTTTTTAAAGGTCAGCATTAATATTCCCAAACTGGCCTTTAATAACACATCTGACCCAAATTTAGTGACCACCTTTGCTAAATGGTCATTTTCTTACTTGACTGGCAGTTAAGGACAGGTTTTACTGTATGTAAATGTATTTTTGGAACCTTTTGCACCAAGGTGATTTAATAGTTTAATCATCATTTGTGTTTTCTTCATGTGTGCACCTCAGAGTGAAATCTGCACCTCTTATTCAACCCTTTTGTTATGTTTATCTGGAATGATCCGATCTATTTTATTGGTATTTTGAATAAAAAACATAAAATCGATATAAAACTGTTTTGTTTATTGTTTTTATCAACAGACATGAAAAAAGGTCATGCTTCAGACTCTATTGTTGCAAAATTTCTAACAATTCTTCAGAATTAAAACCCTGAGGAAAAACCATCGCCACCATTAAAACTTTAAAACACCTTCCAGACCCAGACTGTCACATGATTTCGATGACTGAATTCTATTAAAACAATCTCATTGGATATCAGTTTTTCTGAACTTAAACTCAAAATGCTGCCGCATACCTTAACCATGTTAAATTGGAAAACACGTGTTTATGCAGAGTATCAAGAGTCTGAATGAGATCATTTGTGATAAATAGCCCCTAGTGCCTTGATAAACATCTCTGCATATAAGAAAACATTTACCTAATTTGGTTTCTCTTGCTTTTGGGTAAATGTGAAAAAAAAAGAGTTCCTATGTTAATATAATAGGAATGTCAATTTGCAAACATTTAGATAGATTAGTCTGTTAGGATATTAAATGTCAGTATGAATATTATTTATCTTCCGTATTTCATCAATATAATTTCATGGGGGGTGCAAACTTCTGTGACTAAGTACTCCCCAGTAGGGCTTTGTGAGACTAGATTTTCAAAATAGCGCTGCACATAAAATTCTCCAATAGTCTCTGTTTCTGCTCCTTTGAACTTTCCTTATACACTCCATCAGATATGTTTTTACATTAAATCATGTTCATTTACTGGTAATAATATGTGACCTAGTTAAAGAGCAGAACATCTGAACAATTACTGCCTATTTCTGAACCTGGGCAGTATCCCACTTCAAGTTAAAGCAACCTTGACATTAACCTGAGAACGTCAAAAAGGTCAAAATTTTCCACATTGCATTATACATTTATGTACATGTACAATTTTCTGGTAGATACAACAATCATATGGAGTGGGTCATGAATTATATAAAATTTTGTTTCATTTATCTCTATTCTTAAAAAGATAAAAATGAGAAAAGCCATGGACAGTAAATGACGGCACTAAGTACATGCAGTATAATGATAAATGTTTTACTTTTGTCTGGATGCTGGTTTTGATCATAACTACCTGCACAGAGAGACAAAGAACTGTATAAATGTTACAGAACAGATAAATTTATTTAGGTATAACCCAAAATTAACAGTCTGGTAAAATTTCATCGTTTTTCCTAATGACTTGAAAAAAAATATTCAAGCAGACTTACGAAAGACTTGGAGCTAAAGTGCCATGCTTGAGCCACTTTGAGAGGAGGGGACAAATGGCATAATATGTATCTCTTTTGAAGATGCCTGAACTCTTAGCATATTAAACTATGTGTAGATGTGTAAGACCATCCTGACAACCATGCCATATTCCAATATGACTGATTCATTCACAGTGTTCCAACTACTTTGACCAGCAATATATAAATATGAAAACTCAGATCTGTTATGAAATACTTCACACATGGCCAATTAAAACCAGGGAGAAGAGTGTCACCCTAAAGAATGATGATGCCCCTTTCCAGTTTTTAGAGGAGTGAAAATCTAAGCTCCAACTTCCCCATTCATGGCACAAACAGTGCCACAAGCAAAGGTATGTGTTCTTCTGTGTGAACCTGTTCAACTTTTTACTACTGTAGAATCATTAATTTTCATTGACACCAATTTTGTGGAATCTGGAATAAGGTCAACTTAGTTGGTACATAATTATATTCATGGAAATCATGATTTAGAAAACGTAAGATCTATTAAATAAAATTTTTTTTCGTGGGACTTAATATTTGAGGATAAAGTCATCCACGAAATAAAAAAAATTAGTCCCCCCACAAACATTAATGATTCTACAGTACCTATTATCCCAGTGTGGCTATATTCAATCTGAATACAATGATTAACACTGGTAAGGTCCATTAAAATACACCACCCTGGTTCAATGTCTTCTCCCTACACATGCTGATCCAGCCAGAACTTGGTACACTTTCTCTGAATCAACACACAACCTCACACAGCCGTTCCTCTCTCCAAGTTCTGTTTGATCTCGGCTGTGTATGTGCCATAGAATCTCTCCAGCTTTTTGTTGAACTTGGCATTTCTCTCATTAATAAAGTCTATGTCAGCATCCTCATCATGAGTCCTACGCCGGCTGTACTTGGAGCGTTTCTCGATCCTGAAATGACAACGGTTGATCATGACACTTTAATCGTTTGTTTAACAAACAATAAAACACATAAAGCAAAAACACATTCTGTGCTGTGAATAAGCAATATGTTAACTGACTCAGGTCAAATCCTCTTATGGGAAAAATTCTCTTATGACTTTCCAAGCTTTTTTCTTGTTAAAAATAATCAAAATGAAGTGTTGCCATACATTTTCTTTTCTGTGTTATATCATAATCCCAAACAAGAAAGTCAGTAGAACTGACAGATGCTCCCCGAAGAACGTCATTGTTACAAATAAGGCCTTGGTCAATGGGTGGGAGGATATGTTGAAATCCCCATTCCTAAATCATCTATTCTTCTCATCAGATGAGATGTTTTACCAACTCTAATTTGGAGACTTAGTAACAGTTTACTATTTAATATGATAATACGTGTTACTCATCAGATCTTTCATTGATTTTTTTAAAGTTTTTATACTACTAAAAATTAAGTCATACATTTCAATGTGTGCTCATATCAAAGAGGTTAAGCAACACTCTTGACATATGACTGGATATTTGAAATAGTGTATAATGGCCTAAACAACAATTAGCTGACATGATTATGATTGACATTACTAGCATATTGAATTTTGTGGGGTTTTGTTTAAATGATATCTCCTGTTAAATTAGGCAAATGACATGAATATCAGTCAACAACATGGTAGTAGGGGCCATAACTCTCTTAAAAATTGAGGAACCAGGTCAATCGACGATATGCTATCTACTCTTGGTATAAAGCTTCCCATAAAGTTTCATTGAATTCAAGCCATTAGTTCCTGAGAAATAGCCCGGACAAGAATCATGCAACATGAACTATAGGCAAAAAAGTCAAGGGGCCATAACTCTTTGAAAAATTTAGGAATCGGTCATGCTGAAGATATGCGCATCTCCTCTTGGTAATATAGCTTCCCATAAAGTTTCATTGAATTCAAGCCATTAGTTCCTGAGAAATAGCCCGGACAAGAATCATGCAATATGTACTATAGGCCAAAAAGTCAAGGGGCCTTAACTCTTTGAAAAATTTAGGAATCAGGTCATGCTGAAGATATGCGCATCTCCTCTTGGTAATAAAGCTTCCCATAAACTTTCATTGAATTCAAGCCATTAGTTCCTGAGAAATAGCCCGGACAAGAATCATGCAATATGTACTATAGGCCGAAAAGTCAATGGGCCATAACTCTGTGAAAAATTGAGGAACCAGGTCACGCCGACGATATGCCTATCTACTCTTGGTGATTAAGCTTCCCATAAAGTTTCGTTGAATTCAAGCCATTAGTTCCTGAGAAATAGCCCGGACAAGAATCATGCAATATGTACTATAGGCCAAAAAGTCAAGGGGCCTTAACTCTGTGAAAAATTTAGGAATCGGGTCATGCTGACGATATGCGCATCTCCTCTTGGTAATAAAGCTTCCCATAAAGTTTCGGTGAATTCAAGCCATTAGTTCCTGAGAAATAGTCCGGACAAGAATCATGCAATATGTACTATAGGCCGAAAAGTCAATGGGCCATAACTCTTTGAAAAATTTAGGAATCGGGTCATGCTGACGATATGCGCATCTCCTCTTGGTAATAAAGCTTCCCATAAAGTTTCGTTGAATTCAAGTCATTAGTTCCTGAGAAATAGTCCGGACAAGGAAAGTGTGACGGACGAACGGACGGACGGACGGACGGACGAAGCGGCGACTATATGCGTCACCTTCGGTGAGCATAAAAACTTATAACCCTACAGTGATCCGTAACTCTGATATAGTTAAAGTGCAAGTTGAGAGAAGCTTTCGTTTAGCTACGTATTCGATCACGTGACCACCAGATAACATAAGATGTGTAAAAGTGTTCATATCAATTATAAATATGCTGAGTTTTCTCTCCAATTTATTGCCAATTAAACAAAATATGTATGTCTCTCATTAGATCGCAGATCTTATTTTATGAGTAAAAGTGTCTGTCTGTTAAGCATCTGCAAGATGCTAATTGTCTTAGCAAGATCTTTCAAATACTGTTCACCTGTTGTTTTTTTCCATCACGAAAAACAACAACGTTATTTAGGACAGTTTCCTATCACTGCTGAATATGTCTTTGATAATCCATAGGTAGTGAAATCAACGGGTGGGTAATCCGGTAATTTCACTACGCTATGAAAAGATTCACCATATTTCAGAGATTATAAAACACATTTTAGTATTCATCTTCAGATTTTTTTTTATTCACAAAAAGTGATAATTTGTACAGTGTAATGGGGTCACTTTTCTCTCTGTTTTATAGAGCAAATAAGTAACAAGGAAACACTATGCAGGAAAAGAGACTTAAGAATGAGATAAAATATGGACAAAGTCTACAAAGAAGAGCCTCAAGTATGAGGATCTTCCAATATTTGCCATATCTTAGCACCCTCATTGCAAGCAAGACTTCTTTAATTTTCCCTAATTTTAGAAGTGAAGGACATGTGATTTTCAGTGAAAATCAAACATTGTTACACTCAAAATCACTAATAATTTCTGATTTGAATCCTTTTTGATGCAGTATTTTATATATTGCAGCACACAGCAAGATAATGTTAAGATTTAGACTACCTTATCTTTTCTTTTTTTTATCTGAGACCCCTATATGGGTATTCCCCTTAATTATCCCCTTCATATGTCAACGGGGGGTCAGGGAGCCACTAAAATGAACTGACAACATAATTACAGGTATAAAGGAATATTGTTTCATAATCAAGTTTTTTACAAGGTATACATAAGTGTTTTCTTACTTCTTGCTATATTTACACTTATAAAATTAATATAAATGTACCATAGAATAGTGAATACATACTGTTTCTCTAAATCTGTCACCATTCGGTCAATTGCCTCTTTTGAGTCCTTCCTTTGGGTCAATCCTAAAGTATTACTGGTGGCATAGAAGTCATCACCCCTGGAAATAAAAACATTAGAACATATGTCATCCAATGAAATCATTACTGTTTGTTGACATTAAATTTCACTGAGGAATTGTCCTATTAGCGTCAGTGAATTTGGTATATTTATTTGTGGGTTATGAAGAAAATGTGAGGCTTACCACATGTACGATTTTCATAGTGATACTATTCATGGATATAATTATCAAGGGTTATCAATGAAAAGTAACCTTTTCATGAAAATTTTACAGTACTGTTGACAACAAAGACCATACACATAATAAAAAATTAAGCCAAAAGAGATATCATCCTCCTAAATTAACCCATATAACACTTTCCTACAATGATATCCACTGCATAAAGAATGCATCATAACATACACTAGTTTAAACTACTATTTTCTCCTCTCCTGCTTCCTTTCTGACCAGTCTGTCTTGACCCATACTTTTTCATTTAGAGTAACCCCCCTTTTACCAGTATAGTCCTTGATTATAACAAAATCTATCATATATTTTAATAATCTAGAGCTATCTTATTAGGCTTTCAATGTAGTTTATGCTCTATCAATGTATGTTTTACATTCAGAAACTGAAAGACAACTAACTGTTTCTCCTTCTGTCTTTTGTATTCATCCATGTCTGGCTTCAAGTTCTTTGTGTTCCTTTGGTATTGACGAAAAGTGGCAGCCTCATAATCTATAAAACACACAAACAAAAACAGTTAGATTCTGAAAATCAGCATATACTGATACCGATACAAAATATCCTATATATATAAAAACTTGGACCAACATCTAAACATCCATGATGATTATACCTATGTCCAACACTCAACCAGTAACCAAACCATTTGCCTAGACAAATGGGAGAGCACAGACAACTGTGACATTTTTATATACATTATACTTCATTTGTGGAATGCAGAGTAATAACTAAAACTTGAAATTCAAAATTACATTGTTTGTAAACAGTCAAACCTGTCTTAATTAGTCAGTCAACGGAACGAAAAAAATTGACCGCTTAACAGAGGTGGCTGAGGGTTAAACATATAACAAAATGCTATAGTTGTTTGGTAATATTAAAATTGACTGCTAAATGCAGGTTGACCGCTTTATACAGGTGGCCGCTAGTACAGGTTCAGCTGTATATGTATTTTATAAATGTTTATTACATGTATTTACATCATTACTTATACATAACAATAATCATCATTACGATATCTATTTTTTTATATTTAATGACGTCAAATTCAGTACTACATTTGCATTGTTTATTTAACCCTGATGATGACACGATGTGAACTGGAAACATTGATTATAAGTCCTGCCCACTACACATTGTCTTGAGATAATTTGTTATATCTATCTACTTATTCTTATATGCATACTGTAAAAAATGACTTAACCTCAAACCTCATCCCCTCACCTCATACCCCTAGAGGAGACCCAGACAAAGGGTCATATTATATAGTGGATAAAATATTACAGCCTGCATGGCAAAAAAAAACAAATTAATTTTTTCATACTTATATTTTTTAAAGCTCAGTTATTTAATTCAATTGAATTTTCTTCAATTCATGAGCTTGTATAGGAATATTAATGAAGTAGGGAATTAACATGATAGAGTGGGTTACTGATAAAATGATGACTGCTTTTAAGGTTTTATCACAGAAAGACTTAATTTAGAAAAAGAATCAGAATACACAACTGTCTTTGAATACTGCTCCATACCCAAACTAAAAATAATTGTGACATGTACAGACTAAATATCTCAATGGCGTTAACTTCTTTGTTTCCTTTAAGATTGTTTTTAAGCTCCTTTGTACAATTGCATTTCCCTTTGAAATTTAATTTTGAAACTCTTTTGTTCATTTGTATTTCCCTTTAAATCTGCATTTTAAACCTTTGTATATTTGCACCTCCCTGTTGAATTTCAATTTAAATTCCTTTGTGTATCTATATTTCCTATCAGCTTTTCTTTCACAAGCCAAGGATGTTAATAAAACCCAATATGTCAGTATTAACGAGGTGCTCAAGATAAAGTATAAAACAGGCATTCAGAATATAATACATACCAGAAAAGCCTGGGTCAGGGTTCTTCTTTTTCTTCTTTCTCTCCCACCTCTCAGCTTCATCAGCACCAATCTCCAGCAGTTTTACCCTATCATAGTCCTCTCCCCTCTCCTCACACTCCTGCAAATAAATTAATATCAAACATTTGTGGGGAAGAGTATTTACAGTATGATATTTCTGTTTGATAATATAGTTAAGTATGAACATCCAGGGTTTTCCTTAAGAATCAGAGTAGAAAGCTAATTTTAAATTGTAAACTGGGGGCTTATGTTTTCTTGTGTGTGTGTGTGTGTTTTTTTTTTTTTTTTCTTTTAATTAATCCAATTTTTCTACAATTCGACAAATTTGAGCTGCCCAAAAAAGATCTGAGGCGGTCAATCTGCTGCAAGCTGCCTCTTAAAGAAAACCTCGATTATTTCAGTTTTATTTTTTTAATTAATCCAAATGCATATTTCATACCTATCTTAATTAGGTGACCTAGAACTATCAATGAAGGTGATGAATACCCCTTCTACACCACCCTGACACAGAACATTATATGTTACTAAATAAGTGATTTGATATTGGCCTGTTATTAGTCGAGGGCCAATATGACTGTCCCGAGGACAAATAACAGGGCCAATATCAAATCACTTGTTCATTGACAATTTTATTACATAACTATTATTCTCTACTTTAGCCAATCATATTGCAGGAAAAGCAGGGCCAATAAATAATATCACTTTCGGCCCCGGTGCGACAGTGACACTTTGTAATGGCCAGTTTATTGAGATTATCAGTGTATAATTTAAAAGGCTTCTTTAAATGTTATAGGGCGCATAAATAATAGTTAATAACTTATGTAATAATAAAAGATATTGATGATTTTTGTAAAACAGTATGAAACAAGGATTCCTATATAGCCCCTTTCACTTTGTGTGATGGGGTACAGGGTTCATTCTAGAAATGAAATCAGTGGGGTCAAAGGGCCCACTGTTGGCAAATAAGTGGGGACATTGCCAAAAAAACAGGGGTCAATACAAAATATATCTTAACAAACAGAAAGTAACTTATAAGTGACCCATGCCTCTTAAATGTCATTCTGTATTGCTAATGTCTTTGAAACATCCATTAACTATGAAGAAAACTAAAACTATGGAACTTTTTAAAAATTTTGAACTTTTTAAGTCTGTTGAACATGTTTTGGTTATGACAAAAAGTCACTTTCATTAGTCATTAAAAGTCTTCCGTGCTTCCTCTCATTCCAATATTTAAGGGCACTTTTGAAGTCAAATTTATATACAGCTGCAGAAAAATCGGGTTTTATTTATTCAGCTTCCAGTCCACCCACATGATCTCTACTTTCTACATACCTGGTTAGCATACTTGAACAAAAGTGAATTGATCCTTCTTAGGGATTTTTGTTTATTTATTCAGTTTTTATTTTGCATATGTCACAATACATTATACTTTTATCGTTACCGTATCTGATTCTGAACCAAGAAAACTTTTCAAGCTAAGTTATGCTTACTTTTTTGTGACACACTAACAATAACTGTATCTGACGTATCCGTTCAACTATTGGCTGGGGGCCTCTTTTATCATTATTTTCCACTGATTTATTCTTATTTTCATCACTACTTGTCTTTTGTTGCTTCGACCATAGTCGAAAGCGTCTTTCGCTTTCGTTTTTCAGCCATCTTTGCAAATTATGAAGTGGAAAAGAAACGCCGATATTGAATGGTCGTAATATGCTAACTTGGTGAAAATATCGCTACCACAGCCAATCAGAGACGCTGTAATAAAAGCAGCTATAATTTTAATAGTGCACTTGATTGTGCGACATTTTATGATCAGAATAATGTTCCGGTCGACGCTTTTCTTCTCGGCAGACAGTGCGCCCGATCGGCGCATTACCGGCATTTTCTTTGCGCCAAACAATATTTTTATGCGCCAAATACGCAAAGGCGCGTTCTAGAATGAACCCTGGGGGTATGTTAAGGCATATTAGCAATCTGCTGTAACAGAACTGAGAAACTCAGAATGTCAAAAACTGTATTCAATTCATGTATCTGTTCATAAATGTAACTTACAAAATAAGTACCAAATTTTATTATTATATATTTTGAATTACAAACCTTTCTCTTCTTCTCTTCTTGTTCTTCCCATTCAACAAATTTACGTTTTTGTTCAAAATTAGATGGTAACTTTTTCCTTCTATCTTCTTCTACAACTTCAACATGGTTCAGCTTTCTGGCTTCATTCTGGAATAATAATAAAACACTTGCTACAATTTAAACATTAAAAGTATTATTCATGTTATATATTATTTACTTAAGTTAATTTTGTATGTTTGTTTATGGAGAAAAACCATGGCCCAGTAATAAGTTTAGTTCTTCATCAATTCATTTGTCTATTATTAAGAAATATTCCATATTTTGTGATGTAAAGCTGATTTGATAAAAAAGATGATTTTTTTTATAAAGTTCTAATCAAAACTGATTTAATATTAACATTAGCCTATGCACAGTAGCACTTTCTTTAAGGAGTTGATTTGTGACAGTTTACTAGTGCTCATGTGTTATTAGGATGCCTGAACTGACAATTAAATGCCAGTTTGTAATTGAGAGAGGTGTGAAAAAATTAACAGTTGGCAATTTTCAGACATACAACCGGTATAAGATTTTGGTTAACAAACAGGTCAGACCAAAAATACATCCCTTTATTGAAAAATAAAGGGTCTATACAGACACCTTGTTAATCTAAGACCAGCCTTATTCCAGGGTGCAATATATTGTGGTTCCAATGTACCAATATTAAGCCTTAAGTAAGACATGAAACTTCTCTCTTGGGTCAGTTAACTTTAAATCTCTTGAAATGAAATCCATGTTCCTAAGTTTTTAAAAGAAAGAAATATGTAAAATACTATACAGTACCATGCGGAGCTGCAAATTTTTCAGTCTGTTTAGTCGGTCTTTCTTGGCATCTCCAGTGGATGTGGATGGACCTGCCTCTTCTGACTGTTGGGTAAAAATTATAACAGACCTTCAATACATATTAACCATTAATAATCATTAACACATTATCAAAACAATATAACTATGAAAACAATAATTACAAATACTGAGAGGACTACTGCACTTTTGTGGTCAGTGATTTTTCTTTATTGATGATGTGCATGTTGACCACTTTACATTTTCATCCCAAGTTCTGTTCTATCAGGTTTAATTAGGGCCCACCTGATAATATAATTAGCTTTGTGCACAAACCAAAGAGTGTGACCCGCAAATCCTTTGAGCCAAAAAAAAAAAAAAAAATATATATATATATATTATTTGGGTAATTTTGAAGAATGGTTGAGCTAAATCAGCTAAAACGTTTTTTCCCCTTCTATAAATAATGGTTTGGTGGTATTATACTATTGGCAAACCTAACAGATTCTGCAATATGTCAGATATTGGATGGTATTGACGCTTATCGCTGGGAATGGGTACTTTTAGTTTTAGTCCAGCATTTTGCCAAGTTTTGGTTGGCAGTATGCAGAGATAGATGGACAGAAAATGATTTTTTACATTGAACAACACTTTACAGAGCAGAGATCTAGTGATGTTAAAGAAGCCTGGGCAGCAACAAATATTAAGAAAGAAGTGTTAAAATGAAATAAGTCTGTACTAATAACAAATAAAAAACAAAAGTTGAAATACGTCAAAAACATCACTTACTGACGCCATTTTGTATACAAAAGTCACGTGATTCAGAAAACTCTTCAAATGGCGGCGCCCATGGCAGATAAGAATCTGTTGAATAACATCCATTTGTCTGTTGAAAATCTAAATCGTTGTCATGTAGATACCATAAAAGGAGATTATCTTTATTTTCATTATGGTTGCGATGGTAAAGATGACAGAGTAAGTCGTTTTGGTGAATAAACAACAACACAAGTTGTTTCGCCCAGGTGCAAGTCCGACCATTTTTTTTTTAAATTGATAATTTATAAATTACATTTTAACTTAGGCTAATTTTCTTTTCATCTTTTTGTCTTTTATATTTACTCACCTGACAGTTTTATTTTTTCTTTTGGCCCTGCTACTTTTATCTTTCTCTTATTCTCTGCATGCTACTGAGTTCAGTTTTAGTTTTTAAATCGATTGGAAACAAATTCTTACAACTTATGTATACTAATCCCTCTCCGTGATCCTGGGTTGGACCAGTACTTGAAACTTGGGAAGGTCCTGAAAAATCCTCTATGAGGTTTGACCCATAACCTTTGGATCTGCAGTTGAGTCTGTTACCACTGGACCTCACACTCTTCTCAAAATAGATAGATAGACATTACTGTCATGCATATTCAATTTAATTTCTTCATTATGCAAATCTTCTTATGCCCGTGCATGTACTCAGTCATATTTGAAATAAAACAAAAACATTTTTACGATCTAGAATACAATTTGGTAATATGGGGGAATAAAAACATTTTTGGACACAGTACTAGTAAGGAATTACCAGGAATATTGCAGGATTAAAAATAAAAACAAATCATAATGTAACCAATAGGGAGGTGCTTGTGATCAACTCTTAATAAAATAAAAACCAATGGGTAAAATTGGTTTTTGTTTGTTTCAGGGCTGGGGGTGTGGTTACCGGACTCTACAGAGTATGTGTTCCTGGGTGAGGTGTCAGCAGATGAAGAAAGGGGCCGATCATGTGAAGTCCGTCCCCAGCATTCCTCAGGTACAGGAGGCCCTCGTTGAGATGGGGGACAAAGAGGAAAGATTTTTAGGGTCCAGAGACTGGATTGGATCCTTTGAAGTCTGCCTCTGTCTGGATTACTTCTATGATGTAAGTATAGAAGAAATATCATGACAGTTCAAATTGATATTTATCAAGGTATTTATGAAAATCATCATGGCATAACTAACTGCACAATGATACTGAATGTTACAAAAATATAGAGCAGAGCTTTGACCTTTTAATTATCTTGTTCAAATTCCATCAAGCATACTTAGTTCTAAGTAATATTTAATTTCTTAGGTGGTGAATTTCATAATTATAACTACTGAAAATTGTCAGTTTTTATGTCACCTGCTGTAGGCAGACATGACAAATAGGGATCATTTTTCTGTTGTTTGTCCATCCATCTGTCCATCACACTTTTTCCATCACACTTCAGCAGGTGACACACATGTTTGTTAACTAATATTGTCAGTTATGAAATATTAAGATAATGATTTATGACTGCTTAGTTATTTACTTGACTATTTCATTTAACAGGAATGGTGGAATGCATTTCTACCTATTAAATTCAATTATTACTTAGCATTAAGTTTTTTTTATAGCAGAACTGGAACCTGGTCTATTAAACTACAGATAAATTTTGCCTTTACTGCTAAAAACTGACCCACATTTTATGTTTTTAAGTTGTAACTTTTTTTATTTAGATACCATAAGACCACAATGCCATAGGCATAATTCATTTACATTTTTTTCATTCTGTTACATAATGTTACATTTTCAGGTACCTTGCAAAATTCTTCATATCAACAGAGGGAAGGATCTCAAATCTCACATATGTGACTTGGTCCAGCATTTTAAAACCTTTGGCTCACCTGTTATGATGGGTAGGTTCTGTGTATAGATCTGTCACTTGTAATGGCAATGGATTTTAAATCATTTTTGAACATTTGATTGTAAATTAATTTTTTTCTGTTCATTCCAACAATGACCCCTCTGAACCGGTCTGTAATATTTATAAAGGAGTGTCTTCCAAAACTGAATTTCAAGTCTACTAGATCCTTAATCAAACTTATCTCTTATATTTTCATATTATTTACTTTAACTGCTGAAGGCTTACAATCAATCTGAATTATTTGCAGTCCAGTCATATGAAGATATTTACTCTTGGCATATCAGATAGTTTCATGGACATTTTGAGTTCCCAGAAATCACAAAACAATCGATTTATGAAACACTGAAAAGTGTAAACTTTTTTAACAAGGAGGAGACAGTGACAGTTCATCCAAAGGTGTTCTAGGCAGGGATCCTAAAATTTTGGAATCTCAACCGGTCGACGGCAACCCCCCCCCCCCCCCCCCCCCCTTTACAACAATTCCGTTCCGTACCACCACCACCACCCCCCCCCGAAAAAAAACATAACCGAAAAAAAAATATCATTGATATTTTCAATCAACATACCCTGAATCATTTGCAGTGTGAAAATAGATCTTTTATTATATTTCAGCATCCTGTTGGCATAATAAGGTATTTTTCTGCAATATTTACCTCTACGAAATCGAAAGTTTGTTTACCGGAAGTGCATGTATATGACGGTCTGTATATGACTCTAACGAATCAATAAATTGTTGGAAGCAGTCGTTTTGGTGTTGTTTATTATGTGCCTTTGTGTTTTTTTTTGTCAATTTTTTTGATTATTTTTTTTATTAATTATTATTGTCATTAATTACCGCATTTAAAAGTCGACCGGTTACAGTTTGCAAACAAGCAATGGTCCATTATTACGGCATAGATAATTACACGGCACCGTCCAAATAACCGCTAAGTACAAACCGTCAATCCATTCATCTTAACTGCCCAATAATGACCTAGACGGGTGTCCCTGCCTGACCCCCACTGACACCTGCCCCGAGGGCACACCGGAAATTCAAGAAGTAGGTCAATTGGTGTGTAAGAGAGACTATTATGAACCGTTTGGACCGATTTTGAAAGTTTTAGACGAGGATTATGGATTTTTTTTCGACCGATTTTTTTGGTACTTTTTGAAATCTGAACCGGTCGATTGAGATCAAAATCGGTCAAAACCGGTAAAAAATCGGTTTTTAATCCTTTTGGGGTAGGAACCTCCCCCAATTTGGTAAGACATCTAATAGAATTAACCTTTTAAAAAACCTCACATTTATAGTGAGTCAGCCTAACCTAAATATATTGTAAAAACCTCACTTTTATGGTGAGTTAGCCTTATCTTAATATAGTAAACCTCACTTTTATGGTGAGTCAACCCTATTCTAAATATATAGTAAACCTCACTTTTATGGTGAATCAGCCTTACCTAAATATACTGTAAAAACCTCACTTTTATGGTGAGTCAGCCTTATTTTAATAAAGTTAACCTCACTTTCATGGTGAGTCAACCCTTATATCTAAATATATAGCAAACCTCACTTTTATGATGAGTCAGCCCTCTCTAATCATATAGTAAACCTCACTTTTATGGTGAATCAGCCCTCTCTAATCATATAGTAAACCTCACTTTTATGGTGAGTCACCTTTAACTTAATATATGGTAAACCTCAATTATATATTGTTATTGAAAAAAAAAGAACTTTTGCAACTGCATAATCCTTCTTGATGGATCCTGGGTTGGACAAGTACTTAGATTTGAAAGATCCTGAAAAAAATCTGATTTCATTGTTGGATTTGTTTACAGGACCCTCATTACTATGGCAGTGATGATGTTTCAGTCCAGTACCTACGTGACAGTGGATGGATAAAATGGCAGAAAGTAGAGGACTTTGTAGAACATTCTTTCTATAACCTATGTCTACCTCAGCTGAAGTCAAGTGATATTAGATGACATATCTCTGATGCTGATACTTGTTATTATATATGAAAATCATTCTGTTAATTATTTCTATACCACTGTTTTAGTTAAGTTCGGGGGTGGGGTATATAAGAAAAATGTGAGTTGTCCTGTCCCGTTTTCATAAAGTTTAGTATAATGAGAACTTGAGAGCCTATGAAGAACAGCTGTGAGACTTTGTACACATCTTTAACCCTTTACCTCATGAATATTCAGATACAAACAGAGGAGACCCTGTTCAGACAGTTTCTTCCTCCCAGGAGATGTCTATCTGTGTCTGTCAATGTGTCAAAACCGGTCTATATTAAGAAAAGGGTTAATGGCAGAAGGTCCATCATCAGTGAAAAACACACTTCTCAGTATGAAGTACATGTATTTAAAAAGGGCAGGTACCTTGTAAATGTGGACAAGATTGAAACAAAGATGGACAGAGTTAATTTACTCCTGGACCTTCACTTGCTGCTAAAAAGGAGAAAGAGATTGCTTTATTTCAACTATAATTTGTTTGTTTTGTTAATTGGGTTTAACGTCCCACCGATAGTATTTCAGTCATTAGGAGACGATGTCTACTTGAGACAGATATAGTGCTGCCACACTGCAGTATCACGCCGTAGAAATGTGGCATGATACCACACCCAGTCACATTATCCTGACACCGGGCCAACCAGTCCTGCAACTACCCTTAAATGCTGAATGCCAAGCAAGGGAGCTATAACAGTACCATTTTTTACGACTTTGGTATGTTGCGGCCGAGGATTGAATCCACGACCTCTTGCTCCTGAGGTGGACACTCTAACCACTCGGCCACCGAGGACGGTTTCAACTATAGTACATGTACTCTTATTTCAGCTATTTAAGTAACAGTCTTAGTATCTGGTACTCGGATAAGTGATGACCATGTATTTGTTGCCACTTCTGCTTTGACAGACCAGAAGCAGGGAATCAGCATATGAGTTAACTTAGTAGTTACAAATTTTCTCCTTATTTTGTACCCTAAATCATCTTTTATTTGATCCTTAACCTTCAACCTTGTGTAGGCATGTTTTGAGGTTTTGGCATAGTTTTTTTCCTACAGCTGTCTGATCAAATCTCCTGTTTGTTCATACAATATTGAAACTCAGATTATACTTAGTCTGCATTGCAAAGAAAAAATATACTATTTAAAGTTTTATAAATTAATATTAATCTAGTCATGAATTAGTTGTATTTGCAGAAATAAACAGCTTTGTGCCAGAATTTACAAGGTGATTTGTTAATTACTTTTCCCACAGTGTTTTCTTAGGACAAAAAAGAGCTACTATCAGATTCTATTTTGTTTTGGGCTATAAGGAAAGTTTATTTACAGACTGCATACATTTTATATTTATTACACTGATATGTAATTTTGGTTATGGTATTTTAAATGATTTTATGATGTATAATTCTTTGTTTTGTTATTTCTCTCAATTAAAGTTTTTACCAATGTTTTGAAGATCTTTGTTAAATCTATGACCAACTTCATCATATTTGTCTATTTTTAGCTCACCTGAGCACAAAGTGCTCAAGGTGAGCTTTTGTGATCGCCCTTCGTCCGTCGTCGTCCGTCGTGCGTCGTCCGTCGTCAACAATTTGCTTTAAACGACATCTCCTCTGAAACCGCTGGACA
This sequence comes from Solen grandis, assembly GCA_021229015.1. Lineage (NCBI taxonomy): Eukaryota > Metazoa > Mollusca > Bivalvia > Adapedonta > Solenidae > Solen > Solen grandis. Next base: position 47,189,306 of record CM037779.1, on the reverse strand, counting down.
GAATTTAATGAAACTTGGCAGAATGTTCCTTGGGTGAGGCTCTACAAAAGTTGCTAAATAAACTTGATCCATGAAGAACTCTGGTTGCCATGGCACAAAAAAAAAAAAAGAAAACTTTAAAAATCATCTTCTTCAAAACTACTGGCCAGATTTTAAAATAAATTGGTACAGATATTCCTTGGGTCAACCTATTTATCTCAGGTGAGCGATTTAGGGCCACCATGGGCCTCTTGTTTTCCAAAAATTATGGCATTGTAAGGGCTATAACTCCAGTGTGTGAGAATGCCTTGTTCCAGGACTGGTTGGCCCGGTGTCAGGATAATGTGACAGGGTGTGGTATCATGCTACATGTCTATGGCATGATACTGCAGTGTGACAGGTTTTACATTTATTATAAGGGATATTCTCAATGTTTATGGAATCAAACATGGTACATGTACAATGCAGTTTTAGGCAGCTGTAATGTGTGTCAATTTCTTTAGAAAATTATAAAAAAAAGAGATAAAAACCACACACAAAAAAACCCCACAAGATTTAAAGCTTATTAGCTCACCTGAGCAAAGCTCAGGGTGAGCTTTTGTGATCAATTGATTGTCCATTGTTCGTCATGCGTCAACAATTTCAACAATCTTCTCCTCTGAAACAACCAAATGGATTTTCATCAAATTTTACCAAAATGATACTTATGATAGCCTAATGCAAATTCCTAAATTTTTTTTTCAATTCCATGAAAAACTCTGGTTGCCACGGCAACCAGAAGGGAACATCTTTAGAATGCATTTCCCTAGAAATATAAAGACCTACAGATTTGATATTTGGGATATAGCACAATCTCATGTTGCCACAACATCAGTGCAAAATGTTTGCCCCTGGGGTCACAATGGACCACGCCTATGGCCACACCTGGATTTTTATATAAAACTATATAGGGATTTTTTGAAAAAACTTCTCTTCCAAATTAAGTTCCTAATTTTCTTGAATTTCATGAGAACTTTGGTTGCCATGGCAACCAGAAAGCATAACTTGAAATGCGTTTTCTCAGAAACATAGACCTACAGATTTGATATTTAGTACATAGCATCAACACTATCAACAAATATGTGCATCAGGGTTTACATGAGGACACTCCCAGGACCACACCCAGATTTTGTATGGAACTATATAAGGAAAACAAAAAATCTTTACTTCTGAAACCATTGGTTGGATCATGAAGAACTTTTGTTGCTATGGCAACCAGAATGCATGACTCTAAAATGCCTTCTCTTAGAAACATACAGACCTATAGTTTTGATATTTGGTATGTAATATCCTCTCATGGTTCCAGCCTTTCTACAACAAACCAAATTCATGTGATCGATTTAGGGCCATCTTGGCCCTCTTGTTAGTAATTAAAATACTTCTTATTGTCACATAAAAATCTTTAGGCCAGTTTCATATTTCTCATTTATTACCTTTGTTTAGACCATTTCACCAGAGGATCAACAATATTCGGTATAATTTGGTGATTTAAACTGACAAATCAGTGACGGGGGGAAAAAATCTCAAATATATTTTATTTTCCATTGATTCATATGTGGAAATGTACACTAGCATGTAGATTAGGACTTGACTTGACTATTTGAGTTTACTGTCACTTCGACAGTATTTCAGTCATATAGTGACGTCCAGCTTATTACAGTTGGAGGAAGACTGGAATGCACAAAGGCATCCAGGTAGGACCACCGACCTAACGCAAGCCAGCTAGAAGGTTTCCTCCCATGAAAATCCAAATGATCCTGCCAGGATTCGAACCCACGCAGTGAGGGGCTGAGTATGTAGATTAGGTGTTGGGGAAGTGCTCATTGATTTACAAAGGTTTACATATCATTTTGGAGTGAAAAGGTCTATTGAAACAGTACAAAATACTGATTTGAAGAAATCACGAAAGGGTGGACATTCACAATTCTAGATACCATGGACTAGCACTGTCATGATATACTTGAAGCTTACCACAGTTTAGTAAGATATATAAAGAGCATAACACAATACAAACCACAGTTTATTGCCATATTTGATCATACTATGATAAGAGGGTATTTCAAGCAATAATTATCTTGTTTTTCCTCATTAGAATGTAGAAGATAATTTGCTAATTACTTTTCCTACAGGGTTTTCTTGGAGGATCAAAATGAGCAACTTTTAAATTTTAGGCTATTTTTGGCTATAGGGTAGTTTATTTACATACTGCATACATCTTTTATTTATTTTAATGATTTTATGATATATAATTCTTTGTTTTGTTAATTTCCTCTATTAAAGATTTTACATCCAAATAAATATTCATGTGAAGAATACTGGAAATACTCCGAAATCGAATACACCATGTTTCGAGTGGTTAAGAATGAACTTTTTTGATATGGATTTGACTCCAGACTCCTTTTTCAGTTTTTGTAAGCGAATACTTTTGATCCCTATGTGAATGCTTTACTTAAGATGGCAGCAACAAATCTATATCAAATATTTGCAAAAATCATTATTTTTATTTTGTAAATGTGGTACAACGTTGAATTTACACAGTATTGCAATATACCGGTACTGGAATACAAGACAGCCCTAACATGGACTTTCAAATGATCAGCCAGAAACTATCTAAATTTCAGAACAATTCATTGCAGTGTGTTTAAAATGAGGATTGGAAATTGTAAGTATGACTGACAAGAAAAAATCCTTCACAAGTTTATTAACAATTTGTATTGTTTCACAAGACAAAGTTTCTCAAAATAAACAATTGTACCTTCCACATATTAACAATACATACATTAATACATACTTCTCTCTTGACAGTGTTAAAGAGGGACATTAGAAAAATGGCAAGTGTTGTACTCTTAACAATAATCAAACATACAACAGGTACATTTAACTGACAAAATATTCACTCCTTTGCATCAAATACTGTATTTTCAATTTAATAAATCAATGAAAAGTCTGTCTGGATCAGTAATTAATAAAGACAAAAAAACTGAAGCATTACTCAATAACAATCTTCGTTCGTTGTCATATGAAAAAAACAACAACAACAGAAGATAAAACACCCAAATCTGTTGGGACAATCTAAAAATGTTCTGCATTATTTCCTCAGAGGCCTACATTTTACATAGATGATTAAAATATTGAATTTTCACCCAAATTATTAAGACAACCATAGTTATTTATTTACTTTCTAACATCTTATTAAAATATTTTGAGTATATCTGTATATTACATGAAAACCCTAATCTTTCATAAAATCCCGAAACAAGTAATATAGACCACATTATCTAGGCATATTTTCAAATCACCAAATTCATATTTTTCTGACAATACAACATAATTACGATCAATATTAATTTAATGTTTTACTAAATTATATGTAAACCTTGCAGATGAACTACAAATATGAGACAAAATATTTAAAAGATCATCAGAAAGAAAAAAAAAAGAAAGATCCTTTTTAAAATGTGCAATCCATTACTGCTGGAAAGATGTATATTGTCATCAAATTTTTCCCCATTTCAAGTAAAGGATCTTTAGTAAAGAATTCAAATAAACTGTTCACCAGTGGCATCACATTTAGTACATTAAAGAAATCTGATGAATCAGGTCAGCTAAAGCTGGTTCCGGTTTCA
>CM037779.1:47135562-47185562 GCA_021229015.1 Solen grandis | reverse complement strand
AGTTTGGGAGGGATTTAATTGGGGAAAGGGGTTATAATTTTGGGAGAAAATGTCGGATTTTTAGCTAGGGGAAACCACTAGGGTAAATGTGGTAAATTAATCAAAATAAAATCACTGGTGTATTTAGCTGTGGAAACCACATCTATGATATCTATTAAAGCAAAGACCTATTCAACAGAGATATGAAACGTTCCTTAATAACGCTTATTCTGGTGACGAAAAAACAACAACAGGTGAGTGGAATTTGAACGAGACCTCGCTGGGACGCTTAACATCTTGCTGACACTTAGCAGAAGATGATTTACAGTATCAGTCATAAAAGAGATCTGATATCTAATGAGAGACATGCATATTTGGTTTAATCGGCAATAAACTGATGATATTTATAATTCATATGAGCAATTTTACACATCTCACGCTATCTCGCGGTCACATGATCGTATATGTAACTTAACGAAAGCTTCTTTTGACTTGCTCTTTACCTATATCATCTCTGTTATTGGTTCTTGGTTATTGGGTCTTTGATTAAAGCGACCGAGTGAGCGTTCCCACTCATTGCCAATTAATTTAGAACCCTCAACGATTAAATCATATAACTGAAGATTCTGACCAATCATCGTATTTGTTTAAAGATGGATTAAGACAAGGATATATTTATGCATCTGATTAAGATTACATCATGAGAATGGAGGCATGTAAATTAAACTACATTATAATTCAAAACAATTAGATATTTCATATGTTTATTTATACACATCTATGCAGTGTGTGCTGTCAACCAAAAAAAAAACACGTTATCCTACATTAACAATTTTTCTGTTAAACTTTGGAAGTGGAGAAACTGCACTGCATTGGATACTTACAGGTATACCGTAAGCTTTTACACATCATATTTACTTTACCCATTTCCTTTGATATTCTGAAGTTCTGTTTAAAATGCTCACGCTAAACATATTTTAATCACAGGGAGAAAGGACCATAAACTAAAAGACAATGAAAGCAGAGGTTATCACACTACAGAGTCGAACTCTCATACGTGAGCAGGTAAGACGCACATTTCGTTATGTTGTGTTTTTGTTTGTACATATATGTATATTGTAAAAATATTGTATCATGTCCAAAGTATGAATCTTGGTATTCTTTCATATAGTTTGAATAAGTTCAAGTTTAACAATGAATAAACAACGTTATATATAAATTAAATCTAAATCAGAGTAGAAAAATACTTATGTATGGCAAACGTGAGCTGCTTGTTGATTTTCTTCGTGTATTGAAAATTCAACAGACTGTTGGTATTTGTTTCAGTATGTAAAGAGATTCTGCATATATAGAATCCCCGGTATGTGTAATTATGTTTCAGTGCGTAACAAACCTTATAAATGCTAACCAGATCACAGACATGCAGCAGGTTGGTGAATATGTCTATAGCCAGGTGCATAAATTATTTAGTTTTACATTGCCTTCATTGCCTGTAAAAGTTACTTTTATTATAGTATAGTCGTACTAATACACCATAAGCCTACATGCAGAGGTTTTTTTTTAGTCATTGCCCTTAATCTTTTTTTTTTTTAATCAATCAACTGACCCTTGGGGCGGGGTAAACTTTGACCCTGGGGCCATGATTTGAACAAACTTGATAGAGGTCCACTGGGCCACGTTACTCGCAAAATATCTGAACTCCATGCCTTGTGGTTTCTGGCGTAAAGACCTTAACCTTTTGTTTTGGGTTTGTTTGTTTTTTTCCTATATGAAACCAGGTAACTTCTGGGGCTGGTCAATTTTGATACCAGTGCCATAACAGACATTCCGAAAAGTGCCTGACCTGACTGGTGATTTCTATTTCGGTCCTGTGATTATTTCAATGGAGTCTGTCCGAATGTCGGGTAGATTTTCTAGCAGCAATGTTAACTATATTTTCACATATGACTGAATTAAGTGTTGAAAATTCATTTAATTAAATCAGGAATCTATAAAGATATGGTGATAAAGTGTTAATAACTAAATAAAATGAATAAAATAATTGATAAACAATAATCAAATCTTGTTGCTTGAGTTCGGTCCTGTGAAGTTAATTTCGACCCTGTGATTGTGAATCTTGTTAATGTCCTGTGATCCATTAAAACTTTTCGGAATGTCTGCCATGACTTTAACGAACTTGGTAGAGGTCCACTAGCTACTGCTCAGGTGAGCTAAAAACTAAAAAGGAAGAACACAAAATGTGTATACCTAATAAAAGCTAGAACATGTTCTTACCTTTGAAATCCATAACAAAAATATGATAATCGTTTTGGTGACAGCTGATTTTGAGGTTGCCATTATCGAAGCTACAATATTCAAACATGAATTAAGTATAGATAACTTCACAATAATATTCGTGGCAGACAGAACATCTTGACGAGTAATATTTAACGACGACACCGTCGGTACCTTCCACAGTTTTTTTATTATTTTTGTACAAGTTTTTTCTTGAGAGCCTCTTTCAGAAAAAGAGCAACATATGTTTCTTTTGAATATTTAAATATAAAAATGACAGCAAAATAGAGAGTATTTTTATTTCTCTTTAAAAAAAAAAACTGCTTTCGGGTCCATTCGGATCGTACTGTCTTGGGGCCGATGGCTAGACATATCATAATAATATAATAAACGAAAAGTAACCACAAACAAAAATCTAAAAAGTAGGTATTATCCGTTTATTTGAGGTCAAAGTGATTCAGTTGACACAGACTTGCAAACTTTGTGAATATAAGATTTCATTTCAATAAATGTTTTCTCTGCTATTACGAAGCTCTCGGTATTCACCTCAGCAGCTATGCTCGTATGGACGTTAATTTGTGTGTGTGTGTGTGTGTGTGTGTGTGTCAAAGGCACGATTTAGAGGGTTATTCATTTCATATCCTGTTTCAAATCGGTTTGCATTCCAAAACAATAATACAAAGTTAATGTCATGTAAAATCCCATCCTTCCTTGCCAAGACAAATGTTGATCAAATATTGTTCGAGTTAATAATGGAGAAAAAATCTTACAAATGGTTCCCACACTCATACTTGATCACACCCCTACCATTCTGTACCAGACTGGTTCCATGGACATGACTTCATGTAATGTATGGTGGACATGACAGCAGACGGCAATAAATAAACCATGATTTGATATGTGATTATTCTGTGAAGTTATTACTTTTTTATGGAAGATTAATCTTTATTGTCACAAATTGTGTTTTACACTTACCCCAAAGATTCGTTCAGTACATGTGTATGGACCAGACATTTTCTGGATCCTGAATCCTCAAATATTTCTACTGGCAAAAATACTTAAATACCAGCTCTACAAAACCAAGTGCTAACAACAAAAAACAATTTTATAGTAAACAGCTGTTATTCAGATCACTGAAATTCAGTAAAAAAAAAATGGCCTCTTTTTTTTCTTTTGACTGAATATCAGGGTCCTGTGTTCAGACGTTTTTTATGTGGGTATTTGACTTCTGGTTTCCATACACATCTAAAAATCTGCAATATACCCTTTAGGTACAGAACGACATGATGTCATTGTTAACATACAGTCAGTGTTTGGGATGTTCAGCAATCAGAAGATTATTGACAGACAAGGGTGTCTGTGTGATCCACAAGAAGTGGCGATGTCTCAGTACTGCAGCTGATACAAAACAGAAGACTAGAACCAGAATGAAGGCATGGCAGATTCACCAGTATGGTAGTAAGTGGGTTAGTTTGTCATTAATTAAATGTCGGCCAGATCATTGAATATAATGAAAAATTTATAGACAATGTCTACGTTGGAGACTATTTGTAGTAAAATTGGCACTATCCATAAAAGATTTTCTCAAAAGTATAAATCTTATCAATCAATTAATTTTTTATCATTCTTGTTTCTCTAATCAAAATACTCAAATACTTCATCTCTTAACCCTTTCCCTCATATAGACTCATTTTGACGCACTCAGTAGGTACCACATAAAGCCTGATCTGCAGAAAACCACAGTTAAATTCAAAATCCTCATTTCCAGATCACTGAGGAGCAGCGAACAGCATAAAACCTGATCTGGTTTTATGCTGTTCGCATAGGTCTTTTCATGGTGCCTCTATGAGGGAAAGGGTTAACAGTTATAGATAGTTGATAAGGTAATACATTGTAGTTAATATCAACTTAGTCAAGTACTGGAAGGTTTCATAAAACAGGAATAGAAAGTATTTCTATCTTATTAAAGATTTAAGTATTACTCAAGTCTTAAAGCTAAGAATTATTGGTGGAATTCGAGAATGTAGGTCAAATTTTATGAGTATATTTTTACCCCACAGAAACGAAGTATATAGGGGCTATATTGGACTAAAGCGTGGTTGGTCAATCTGTCAGACGGTCAGTCTGTCTGTAGATGAGATTTGTCTGCCCTATTTCTCAACTACCTTTGCTCTATTTTGATCAAATTTTACAAGACTGATAAGTTCCAAGCCTTGTTGCGCATTTGCTTGGTTTTAAATGAGTTATGGCCTTTTATTGTATTTCTCAAATAGAATTTGTCCATGATATTTCTCAGGTACCTTAGGTCGGATTTTGATTTAATTTCACAGTAATATAATAATTACCAATCCAAGTTGTGCATATCAATGGCACATCTTCATCAGCTGGATTTTAAATGAGTTATGGCCCTTTGATATATTTATTGAATACATTTTGTCCACACTATACTTTGGGTACCAATGGTCTGATTTTGATTTTACTTAACAGCCTTAATAAGTACCAAGTCTAATTGTGTGTATTGTTTGCACATCATGACTGGCTTGATTTTATATGAGTTATGGCCCTTTGTTATAATCATTGAATATATTTTGTCCACACTATATTTTGACTACCATTGGTCTTATTTTGACTATAGTAGTTGAGCATGCTTTTTTACAGACAGCTCTTGTAAGTACAGTTATCAGATGCTTTTATATAAACATGGTACCTGGAAAGGTTGCCTGATTTTTATCTACAAAATGGTTAAGACCTTAATATAAGCCGGTTTGGGGGGAGGGGGCTTCTAGTCAGCTTTGAATCCAGATTTGTTGTTTGGATTATTTGCTGGAATTTATTGGAGATACAGAGGAAGATTCATTTTTAACAGAATTATCAGTTATAGGTTTGTTTTGATCTTTTTTTCACAAAGTTATGGCCCTTTGTATTTATTTTAGTCCCAAGAGACTACCTGTATAGGTTTGCGCTCCGTCCATCCGTCAAGTCTGTCCATTCGTCTGTCCAGAAATCTGGGTCCCACAAAAACTGAAAAACTGTTTAAGATAATATTATGAAACTTGGTATATGAATAGATGGCAGTATGGAGATTCTGCATGTCACTTTTTTTTCTCTCTGACCAAAATTCTGTTTTGCTATGGTAAAGGATAAATTATGAACCTCACTGGTAGGGGACTCATGTGCTGTGTGCAACACCAATACATGTACTTGTTTATTCTGATTCTTCTACAAAGACCCTAACGCATTATAGGTAGCTTCAGTTTCAAGAAGAGATGTATATATTTTCTAAATATTTTTGTTAAATAATGGGCCTTTGATATTTTTGCTTCAGGATTCACTACCACAGATATGAATTAAATAAAGCTTTACATTCTTTTTGCTTTGAAAAGTAACTGCTTCATCTGCTTTTGTGTCTGACAGTATATTTTCAGTCCCCTATCTTATTATTAGTATAAAATTCCAATATCTTATTAATTAGAAATTGTTTCATTACTGGTATGTCTTAGCAATCTTTTGTTTGATCCTTCACTAATAATCTGACTTCAAGGATTATCCATCCGTTTTACCTATATTCTTGTTTCCTTTGTCTTTAGTTTTCTTTATTAATTATTAATCATTAATCTTTCTACAAGAAGTTGCAAAAGAGCTTCTGCGAAGAGTTTATTAACACTTGTTTTACTCTTACATAATTATTGTACTTTCATTTAACCATTTACCTCTTATAGATATTTTTTGACATCTTGCAAACAGAGCAGACCCAGATCAGACAGCTCCTGAAGACCAAGATCAGACAGCTCCTGGAAGACCCAGATCAGGAAGGAGCTGTGTCATTGGGGTTTCCTCTGTTTTCTTATTCAGATTCTACACAGTCTGCATGGCCAAGAAATATGCATTAGTTCATTAACCTTTTTAAGTTCAGTAAATTAATATTCATCGAGGCATACATTTGTGTATGAATATTCATGAGGTAAAAGGTTAAATTAAAGCAGCTAGCTGTAAACTTGTCCATATTGAAGTAAATTTGATGAGTTTCTATTATAAGTAATCCCTTTTCTTCAGGTAATGATGAGTTCAACCTGTACCCAGCAGCGAAAATGCCTCGAATACAAGATCCAAAAGACATACTAGTCCAGGTTCATGCAGCCAGTGTGAATCCAATTGATGTACGAATGAGAGGTTGGAACATCTGTTTTGTCACTGATCGTAGATTTATGCTACATGTATAATAAGCTACATGTATACAATAATACAGCATCTGATGAGTTAACCCTTTCCCTCATAGAGGAAACCATGAAAAGACCTATACGATCAGGCTGATCAGGTTTTATGCTGTTCCCTGCTCCTCAGTGGTCTGGAAATTAGGACTTTATAATTAAATTTGGTAAGGTTTAACTGTGGTTTTCTGTAGATCAGGCTTTATGTGGTACCTATTGAGTGCGTCAAAATGAGTCTATATGAGGGAAAGGGTTAAGGTAAAGTCCCTGTAATAGTTCCCCCACATTTTGGACCTCATGGACTTTCTCGGAGATAACCAAGGTTTTCTAATGTTTCATTAGGGTACCTTGGTTACCTTGGTAGAGGTTAAGTGGTCCAAGACATAGCGGAACCATTAACGGGACTTTACTTTAATCCAAACTATCACAGAGGAATAGACAGATGATCTTTAGCAGTCATTTAAGTAGAGACCTTCACTTTAAAAAAAACAGCAACAAAAAAAAAAAAAGAAAAAAAAAAAGTAAATGAATAATTTAGCAACTGTAACTTTGTCATTTTTACATTTTCATGAAATTGAGTAATCAGCATAAGCCTATATAGCGATGAAAAATAATGTATGTTTGATATACATGTCACATAAAATAACTATTTCTACAATTTTTCAAAACTCAGTAAGTTAAGCAATAAATATCTTATAATTTGAGGGAGTCAAATCCAATATCAGGAATTGCATCGTTTCAAATTTGCAAAGATGTAAACAATGTTTTGTAAAGGTTACAAAATGAATTGAATATTCCAGGTTTAAATTGAGTTATAATTATGATCTATTGATTTAAAAAAAAGTATATATATTTATATTTCTTTTTAAAGAGCTAAATTAATTTATGTGTTGATTAGTCAATAAGAGTGGGTTGCTAAGACTTAAGTTAACGTTTAAAAATTAGTTATACACTAAAATATTTAGAGTTCAGAAATAGAATTTTCATTGGTAAAAAGTCAGAAGGGAGGAAGTATAGGGGAAAATGTAAACATTCAGCAGGGCTTAAATTAAAACCCCATTTTTGTGTGATTAAACATTGAATATAAGGATATGGCAGGATAAAACTGTGATAATCTGTTTAAAAGAATTGATCATTCTTTGTACCAGTGACTTTTTACCATAGTCTTATTAATGATTCCACCATTTTTTTCACACTGGTAGAATAGTTGGAACATAACAAATATTAGGTATAAAAGGTTTTTCAGCTAGTTTCACATGCACATGTACCCTGTAATATTTAATCAGTAAACCCACCCAATTTTTACCAGAATGTGAGAAGAACCCTTTGGTCCAAGCAGTTTAGTTAAAAAAATAATATAAGTAAATATCTTATATTGTAAGCATTAGAAATTGATTCCATGTAACTTGTCTATAACATTATATCATGGTGGGCCAGAACTTTATCCAGTTCATGTAGGCATAATTCTTTGAAAATTCTGGTACTCTCAGTGGAACATTTAACCCAAGTTAGTCAAAAATTTTTCTTTGATAACAGAGGGCTATGGAAGGAATTTGTTAAACCAGATGAGAAAAGGTTTGGGAAGTGGACCTGTTGGAAGTGAGTTTCCATTGATTTTGGGCAGAGATTTCTCTGGTGTTGTCATGGAAACAGGCCGTGGGGTGACCAGATTTAAACCAGGAGATGAGGTATGTGTGAAATTGTTACTGCTTGATAATTTCCCCTTTTGACTCGGTGCACTCCCATTAGATTTTTCATCAAAATGATACTATTGGGGAGTGGGGGCAGTAATCCAGAGATATACATATGTGTCAAGTCACAAACAGAATGGGCGCTGTCCTATTGTCTTGTTTTTTATGAAGTGTAAAGTATCGGTGATTTTTTTAATCTGCGAGATTTATATTTTTTTCTTCTCCAGGTCAGGTATGCAGCAGGTGCCTCTGTTATTGCTGATTATAACCCTTTCCCAACATACAACACAAATAAATCCCCCCTTTTTTTTCAAAAAAAAAAAGTCTCCTAATATCAGTTTGAGATATGACATTGAGGGCTGACATTGTAACTGCTGCCTTGTAGGTGCTGTATGATTTAGCCTGATTTGGGATAAAACAGATGCCAGCTTGTGGCTGTTCCATATTTGTGACCATAGCATAACATGATATTCATAACCCCAAATGGAACAGGATTGATATAACCTGTTTAAATGACAGAAAATTGTATACATTGTTATTCCATTTAGAGAATTTCCCCTATAGGTTAAGGCAGCTTGTTCACAGATGATGGGTAGAAATTGAAAAAATAATTTTCTTTTCTCTCTCCTTAATGTTGAAGATTCTGTTTCCTGACAAATAAACTCAGCAAGTGAATGTCTCATTACAAAGGAAAATGCCATTTTCATAAATACAACTTGGGAAAAATTTGCTAAATATAGAATATGGTATCCCTGTAGCAGGTGCTTGTGGTATCACATGACAGTTTCTGCAACATGGCGCTTTACTATTCAAGGGTAGGGATTTTGTAAGTTAGTGCATGTGTGAAGAGTGAATATGATCAGCCAAGTAATGGCATATGAAAATAGAAAATCTAATGATAGGTTTAAGTTTTATTATTCTAAATATAGTTTCAATACCGTCTGTGACGGTATTGCCTGTGATGGGGAAACCACCCATTTCTTTTACAATCACAGATGGTTGCATAAGGTGACCATGCCTCTGTAGATGGGTATTGGTAGACGTAATACACACTTAAAGTTAAAAATCAAATTCTTAGTCAATGACCATCTGTGAACAAGCTGCTTTAAGGTACAAAACATGGAAGTGTCACCTTACTTTTCTATATGGCGAGGGGGCATAAACTGTTACCCTTGTAATATCCCATCATTTATGGCAAGGGGACATAATGTATAATCCATGTATTTTGACTATATACTTAACCCTTTGCTTAAAAATAAATATACCATCCTCAGTGACCTCAGGAGTGGGAGGTTGAAGGTTTGATTCCCAGCCGCGATAAGTCGTAAAAAATGGCACTGTTATGGCTGTTTAAAAACTTGATTTCTTTCAGATATGGGGAGCTTTAGGAGGTCAAAGACAAGGGACACATGCAGAATTTACAGTCACTGGTGAACGAGAGGTAGAGACCTTTAGCTAGATAGAATACATGTTGATGTACCAGTATAGCCATTACATACTACAGTTTGGCTCAGTTAGATGCTAGCTTAATTTCACAATTTTTCCAAGTCATAAATTTGTTCACTTTGAAAAATATGTTAACTATTAATTGTGTTAACCTAACTTATATGGTGTAGATTTGTTACTATATTCTCCATTTAAATGCAAGTACCAATATGCAGTTAATACTATGGACCCTAAGTCATAAATTGTGAATATTGTCATATAAATGCATTTCTTCCAATATAACACAGTACATATGTCTAGACTCCCAGATAGTCTAGTGTCTGTTCTCAAACAAATCATCAATAAGGAACTCCATCCAATGGCATCCATCAACCTGATGCCAGATGGCCTCAAAATTAATTTTCATAGCTGTAAAATTGTTAAACTGGTGAAATCTTGCACATGATGGCAACAAACAAATGCATGTAAAATGCTTTCAATAGTTTCTGGTTTTCAATAACTTTCAACAAACAGTATTGGTATACACTGAATTTGGTGTCATGTCAATAACTGAGCATATATAAGGGGCATTCCCCAACTGCGATGTATCAAAGTTGTTAAAAAGGTACTGGTATAGCTCCCTTGCTTGGTGCTCAGGTTGTAAATGTGGTTCCAGGACTGGTTGGCCCGGTTTCAGGATAATGTGACTGGGTGTGGTATCATGTCACATGTCTGCAGTGTGATACTACAGTGTGGCAGCACTATATATATGTCTCAAGTAGACATAGTCTCCGCAATACTGAAATATTGTTGGCAGGATGTTAAAACATTAGAGACATGTTACTGTTTTTGCAAAAAGGACCATCACCAAGTCTAAACTGATAATTGCTGCATTATGATTTTTTAGAATTAATGAATATAGTAATTCCAGATGTTATTTCTATTGTGCAAAGTTGATGTTATATGATTCTAAAGTGATATTGCCAAGGTATGCTAATCCCTTTTGATTGCTCCTAGGTTGTACCAGTATTTTGTACCTGGGAAGGTCTTGAAAAATTCCTGCCTACAGCCAAGATTCAACTTGTAACCTTAGTATCCATAGTCAATAAATTCTACCACTGCAGCATGGCACCATGTTATGTTAGCAGCCTTGTCATCAAGTATGTTTATCTCTTTTGATGAAAATGATTATCAATTTTGAATGTTGTGTTTCAGATATCCCTAAAACCCAAGTCACTTTCACATGTAGAAGCAGCCTCAATACCATATGTTGCTATGACAACATGGGCGGCCCTTTGTCTGACTGGTGGAATGACTGAGAAATCTTCATATGGCTCAAGGTATTTTGATTTTTAGATTTTGTCCGATTATTTTTTTAGCTCACCCAGGGTTTTCTTTCTCAATTTGGAGATCCTGGTATCCTTTTGAAGAAAAAAATAGCCACTTCTTAACACTGGGTAAAAAGATAGCTTGGTGTAAATAGCAATCAGGGGGGAATCTGCATGAATTAAAAAAAAAATCAGAGGAGAAGATGCCTATGAATGCCCCCTGATAAAGAAGGAAAGAAAATACTTGGGTATCCTACACTCTTTTGAGTTTTACCCGAGGTTTTAATTATAGATATGGCAATTTTGCTTATGAACAATTTTCATTTTACTGAAGAAATGTGTCATAGGATGCTGTTAATTTTTTCAGGATATTGATACACGGAGGCTCAGGAGGGATAGGCACGTTCGCAATACAGGTAGGAATGGTTCCCAGTAATGTAGCTTGATATTGGAACCAGCTGTATCTGGCTCCATATTTAACCCATTACCTCATGAATATTTATGTGCAAATTAATGAATTGGTGAATACATTTTCAGCATTAATTATTGATTTGTAAATTTTCTTTTCTGTTGATGTAAATCTCAATTTCATTCATTTCAAAATATATTCAGCTCATGAAGTCCTGGGGTGCGACAGTGATCACCACATGTGCTACTGATGCTGTTCCTTTGGTAACAGAACTTGGGGCTGATCATGTGATAGACTACAAAACACAAAATGTTACAAAGGAATTGAGAAAGCTGGAAAAGTGAGTTCAAAGCTTGTTTGTGATATTTACAGTGCATGTCCAATACTGCATGGTAATACATTGTTGCTCAAACCATTGATTTAAATCTGTTATTTGTAATGGTGTCATTTAGTTACAATGCTGTCAACCATCCCAGGTGGCCAAGTTGTTTGAGCGTCCACCTTGGGAGTTGGAGGTTGTGCGTTCAATCCCAGGCCACAACATATCAAAGTTTTAAAAAAAAGAACTGGTATAGCTCCCTTGCTTGGTTGTAGTTCTAGAACTGGTTGGTTCCTTGCTAAGATATTGTGACTGGGTATTGTATCATGCCACATGTCTACAGCGTGATACTGCAGTGTGGTAGCACTGTATAAGTATCAAGTAGACATAGTCTCCAAATGACTGAAGTACTGTTGACAGGATGTTAAACCCATCAAACAAAAAAACATTGCTGTCCAGTATAAAAGGGTCTCTGGATTTTCAAGTAAGAGAAAGGCATTATAAAGAATCTGCTCTGTATGCAATAATCATCAGGAATTGTTTTAAAAAAAAGTCTAGCAGATTTTTTAACATCTTTATTTCAAGGTACACCTGTATGTTATTGTTAGAGGCTTCAATAAGTTAAAAAGATATAAGGTAAGTCAAAGCCTCTAAGAGGATTAATGCTGTACATGTATTATCAGTAATAAAAACCTGTGAACAAGGGTCACTCCATTAAAAAATCTCTCCCCTTCTCAGAGGTTCCCTTTTTAGCTCACCTGAGCACAACGTGCTCATGGTGAGCTTTTGTGATCGCCTTTTGTCCGTCGTCCGTGCGTGCGTGTGTGCGTGCGTCCGTCCGTCGTCAACAATTTGCTTTAAACAACATCTCCTCATGAACCGCTGAAGGGATTTTGACCAAACTTCACAGGAATCATCCTTATGATGCCCTCTATCAAAGTTGTACAAATTATTCAGATTGGTTAAAAAAGTAGGTCACAGGAGCTAAAAATAGATTTTAAAAATGCAAACTTTGAAAATCTTCTTCTGCAAAACTGCAAGGCCTAGAGCTTAGATATTTGGTGTGTAGCATCATCTTATGGTTCATTACCAAGATTGTTCAAATCATAGCCCTACGATGATAAATGCCCCCGCACCAGGGGTCACTTGTTTTACATAGAGTTATATAGGAAAATCTTTAAAAATCTTCTTCTATGAATAGGCCTAGAGATTAGATATTTGGTATGTAGCATCATCTTATGGTTCATTACCAAGATTGTTCAAATCATACCCTACGTGATAAATGCCCCCGCACCAGGGGTCACTTGTTTTACATAGAGTTATATAGGAAAATCTTTAAAAATCTTCTTCTATGAATCCATAAGGCCTAGAGCTTAGATATTTGGTATGTAGCATCATCTTATGGTTCATTACCAAGATTGTACAAATCATGACGCTATGGTGATAAATGCCCCCGCACCATGGGTCACTTGTTTTACATAGAGTTGTATAGGAAAATCTTTAAAAATCTTCTACTATGAATTCATAAGGCCTAGAGCTTAGATATTTGGTATGTAGCATCATCTATGGTTCATTACCAAGATTGTTCAAATCATCCCTATGGTGATAAATGCCCCCCCACCAGGGGTCACTTGTTTTACATAGAGTTATATAGGAAAATCTTTAAAAATCTTCTTCTGTGAATCCATAAGGCCTAGAGATTAGATATTTGGTATGTAGCATCATCTTATGGTTCATTACCAAGATTGTACAAATCATGACGCTATGGTGATAAATGCCCCGCACCATGGGTCACTTGTTTTACATAGAGTTATATAGGAAAATCTTTAAAAATCTTCTTCTGTGAATCCATAAGGCCTAGAGATTAGATATTTGGTATGTAGCATCATCTTATGGTTCATTACCAAGATTGTACAAATCATGACCCTATGGTGATAAATGCCCCTGCACCATGGGTCACTTGTTTTACATAGAGTTATATAGGAAAATCTTTAAAAATCTTCTTCTATGAATCTATAAGGCCTAGAGCTTAGATATTTGGTATGTAGCATCATCTTATGGTTCATTACCAAGATTGTACAAATCATGACCCTATGGTGATAAATGCCCCTGCACCATGGGTCACTTGTTTAACATAGAGTTATATAGGAAAATCTTTAAAAATAATCTTCTGCAATGAATCCATAAGGCCTAGAGCTTAGATTTTTGGTATGTAGTATCATCTAATGGTTCATTATCAAGATTTTCAAAATGGTGGCCCTTTGGAGATAAATGACCCCGCACTAAGTCTTCTCCTCTGAAACCATAAGGCCCAGTGCTTATATATTTGGTGTGTAGTATTGTCATGGCTAAAATGTTTAAGATTGAGTTATATCAGAATTCTTGTCTGTTTAAAAACCTTGTAATCAGTTGTAGCAATGGTACTCAAGTGATCGATTCAGGGCCATCATGGCCCTCTTGTTACTTCTTTTCTATGAACTTAGTCACAAGTCAGTTCCCAGGAGTGAACTCTCATTCATAAGTAAGCTCCAGGTCAGGAAAGATACAAAGTTTAGATATACTATAATGCATCTGTCAATAAAATAGTGTCAAGCATTTGACCCCAAATCCTTGTATTAATGACCACACTTCAAAATGGATGAGGTCATTACAAAATATAGTGTTATGTTTATCTCCGGAATTTTACAAGCCAAAGTCATAAAGAGACTTTACAGGACTGTTCAGCAGCATGGGAAGTTGTGCACTTGAAGTTTTGTTTTAAAATTCATTGAGTCATAGCAGAGTTATGGGACTTAGTAAAAATGGCATACAGTCGGGGGGTTGGGTCCATGTCCAGTAGCACATTTGTAGCACATTTCTAGTGTATTTGTTTAGATGACTAATAATTCATCGTCATATAGTTATAATATGGTCCAGTATAAGACTGAAGCCTTGGACCCCAAATAGAGTGATATGATAAACTTGCAATGTACATGTATTACTGTAAAATCATGATTTTTCACTGGCATTTAATTTTGTTGATTACATACTACAGAAAATATTGTGAGTACTTTTATAAATGGATTCATGTTCCAAAAAAACATGTTCTATTAGATGAACAATTCACTTAGAGGTAACTTCAAGTATTCAGTTCTCGTCTTATTGTTATTCTCGGACTATGTACACAAATGCAATAGCTCACCTTGAGTGTGACGTAATTTTACAGGGAAACCATCGACAATTGGCAAAATTGACTGACCCTTGTTTTCATACTTTTTTTTTTCATTGAAAATGTTTCAGAAACATAAAAACATACATTTAATAAAGAAGTGCTGATTTTATACCATTTTCACTAATGCTTCTTTTTATCATTTTTCAAATCACCTGTTAAATCTACCGATAACACCCAGCAAACAGACAGTTATTGATTTATGTAAACAAACATCTGTTCTTAAAATAGGGTATGTTTGATTACGATTACACTTCACAACAATCCTATGTACAAGTCATTTAGAGCTATAGTTGTTATTTATCAGATAGCAAAATTCACACTTGATATTATAATACAGCATGCCCATTACCCCCTGTAGAGGGTTTTTTAACCCAAAATTGGCCAGGTAGCTACAAAATTGCAGGGACTCTCTAAATGAAAGGATACAAATTAAAGAAAAATAGCAATTGTACCCCCAGTTACAAAACTCGGAGGGCACCTTATCATAAAATTGACACTGTGAGTGTGATAGTGTTTCTTGTTCTCATTTGGATCATCTTAAATCTTGCACACCAAGCTGTGCTGTTAGGAAGAACACAGAACTTTATTGCAACTGTTGTTGATGGATTTCCTCTATATTAGCACCATACTCATGATAGATTCATTTTTAGTTCACTGTCGAGAACTCAAGACGCCATTTTGGAAATAATATTTTCAGCTGTTGTTGGGTTTTGATAGTTATTTTTTAAAATTTGTTTTCAATAAATATTGACAGTTTATGGGAGGTAATGGTGCATTTGATGATATATTTGATATAAAAGTGAGGATTGTTTTGCTAATTTTTCTTGTTGTAACTTCTTATGCTGGCGAGAAGAGGATACTCCAGGATATTTATTAAAATATCTGAACAACCTCATATAAGACACTTCACTATTAAGACCACTAATCTCAAAAACCTTTTCTTCTATTTCCTGTTTATACCTCGGTTATCTTACCACCTCGTTATTCAGACTAGTTGACAGCAGTCCTAAGGGTTGTCTTATTATTTAGATTTTACTGTAAGTGTCCCATGAAAATAAATGATTTTACAGTTTACAATACTTGGATACTAAACTTCTGTTTCAGGATGGATGCAGTATTGGACCCTCTAGGTGGTGAAACTCCAACATTTTCCCTGGATATCCTGAAGACTGGCAAAATTCCAAGTATATCACCCTGGTGATGCCACTTCTACCCAATACTGACAGACTGGGTATCCCTGCAGGCCTGGTCCAGTCTGCGGCCTCCTTTGGTTTCAGTGCTCTCAAGGTTAGACCAAGAAACACTGCATCTCCTTTTTAAAGATATGGTCTTCTTTGAATTGGATAACAAGAAGTGATGAACTAATTATCATTCCATCATGAACAAGTCAAGTGCTCAAAAATTTATTGCCAATTATCAATTTTTTATTCTGAGATTGATGACATTGTGCTCACATTTGCCAGTAGTGTTTTGTTTTTCCTTTTTTTTTTCATTTTGGCTTATTTAGCTTGGGGAGAACCCCAAATAGCGTGGTGCCTAATACTGTTTGATACTTAAGTTCTATTCCTTAATTACACATAACAGAAATGAGTTAAATTTTCAAAGGTGTGATATGATATCTGAAAAAAGAAATAGCATAGTATGTATGACATGTTTGGAATTAAAATAGTTTAAATTTCAAGTCCTTGATTACATATGCCAATACTGTAGGAACAGGTCCATATTGGACAAACAGGATTCAGGTGAATTGGCCGTCAGTATATATAAATATATATGCCTTCAGATGTTGTAAGGTATTTTGTTTTGATTATGCAAGTGAAGAACCAATAACAAGTTCATTTGTTATCATTTACAGGGAGCCTCCAAGGGCAGGAGTTACAGGTGGGCATTTTTCATCCCAGATGGGAATGCCATGGAAAAAGTAGCAAAACTAGTCGACAATGGCAAGGTAAAGCATATCTTGATAGAACAGAAACAGAATATATAGAGCACATAGCAGGATATAGTATGTGTCCTGTTGCTAACAGTGGTTAAGAATTTGATTTTTTGTAGGTTTTAGCTGACAAATAAAAGAAATTCCACAGACATTTTTTGTTATCAGTGACCACTTAATATGTAAACAGGGATCAACCCTTACATTGATGTGGTCACTTGTTCTATACCATTATAACCCTTTCCCTCATATAGACTCATTTTGACGCCCTCAATAGGTATCACATAAAGCCTGATCTGCAGAAAACCACAGTTAAACCTTACCAAATTTAATTACAAAATCCTCATTTCCAGACCCCTGAGGAGCAGCGAACAGCATAAAACCTGATCAGCCTGCGAGTTACTCGCAGGCTGATCTGGTTTTATGCTGTTCGCATAGGTCTTTTCATGGTGTCCTCTATGAGGGAAAGGGATAAAGGTCTGCACTGACGGTTTGGCATTCAGTCAATGAATTTTCAGCAAGCACCCATTCACAACTAATGGTCCAGTCCACACCTAATTCTTTCAACAATTCTTGTGCCAACAAACTGAAATACTCTGCTTATCCACATGCTTTATATGGCAAAGCACAATGGAAAAACCTCTAACAGTTTACTTTTGTTCACAAAATTCACCAAATTCGGCAGGGGATAGCATTTCATCGGATTTTCTTGTTACTTCTTGTTTCAGATTCGTCCAGTAATAGATAAAGTTTTCAACATTGAAGAGCTACCAGAAGCTTACACTAAAGTTTGTGAAGGCCATGGCCGTGGAAAGACCGTGTTAAAAGTTTTATCTTAGTGTTCCAACTGAATTACTATATTGTCTACTGTTGAAAGAGAAACCAATGATTATATAACAGTAGTTGTATTTTATGTTTTTGAGTGGATTAATGCAATATAAATAAAAATGATTTTTGATAGTTTCACAGTGAAATTTGAAAATAAAAAGATTTTTTGAAAATTCAATTTTTTATTTCATCTTGATGAACATATAAAAACTGTATTCTCACTTTTGGCTGAGCCACTTGTGGGAATACAGTTTTTGGAATTCACTTGATTAAATGAAATTGCATGTTCCACAAAAATGAGCGAATCTCATCTATGTATTCTTTCAGGTGTAGGTATGTGCAATAATGATTGTAAACATGCATAATGTAAAAAATTACTTTTAAATTGTTTAGTATGTCAAAGCATATAGTGAAATGAATAGTCACAAATAATTAAAATGAATCCAGTAGGCTATAAATCTATCTTGTTTTCAAGTATATAAGATTTAAATAAATTGTATATTTTTACTGATAAATTGTGCTTGTAACCAAATGAAGACATATCTTTTAAAAATGTTTTGAAGGTGGTCATTTTTTTTTTTAAGTTTAACACTTACCTCCTAAATATTCATGTACATGCATGCATGTATGACTTGATGAATATTCATTAACTAAACTTAAAATGGTATATGAAACAATGGGGTTTTCTTTCTTTGCCCTGCAGACTGTGTAGAATCTAGTCTACATTATAGTACATGTATAAGCAAAAAGAGGAGACCCTAAAAGGTGCTGTATGATCGGGGTCTGCCCTGTTTGCCAAGACATCAAAACATTTCCTATACAGTATAAAGTTAATATACATTTATGCAACTTGTTTTAAGGACATAAAACCAGATGGTAAGTAAATCTTAATTCAATGTGGCTTTGATGATTAAAACATGTATATTCTTTCATTATTATTTTTCGATTCTATGGAACAAACTGATGTGCTCTCAAAGTTTATCAGTTGAACCTGTCTTAGCGGCCATCTGTGACTAGTGGTCAACCTGCATTTAGGGGTCAATTTTAATCTTATCATACCATTGCATCTCGTTATATGTTTAGCTTTCATTTAGTGGCTACCTCTGTTAAGTGGTCACTTTGTTCCCCTGGCTGACTACTTAAGACAGGTTTTATTGTGTTGTGGTCTAGGACTGCACTAGTTCAAAGTGTTTGTTATGTATTTATTTCATGTAAATAATCTTATTTGAAGAAGCGATTTTTGTACAGTTTTGTATTTTTTGTTGGAATGAATAAATCTTTAGTGTTGATCAATTCTCCTGTCTTTCTGTTTTATTGGATGACAAATACCAAGATAATCACCAAACTATGTTGACAAGCTTAACACCTTTATTATGTTGTTTGACAGACCCAGGTGCAGTTATGTACCCTTCGATTCTGATAATTATGTGAGTACATGTATCGGTTCTTTGATTTTTGTGTATGCTCAATCTGAAGTTTTACAAGGAGTTTCATTGAAGCTTCAAATAAGTGGTAATCATATGTAGATGAATGCTGCTTATTTTTAGCTCACCTGAGCACAACGTGCTCATGGTGAGCTATTGTGATCGCCTTTTGTCCGTCGTCCGTCGTCCGTGCGTGCGTGCGTGCGTGCGTGCGTCCGTCGTCAACAATTTGCTTTAAACAACATCTCCTCATGAACCGCTGAAGGGATTTTGACCAAACTTCACAGGAATCATCCTTATGATGCCCTCTATCAAAGTTGTACAAATTATTCAGATTGGTTAAAAAAGTAGGTCACAGGAGCTAAAAATAGATTTTAAAAATGCAAACTTTGAAAATCTTCTTCTGCAAAACTGCAAGGCCTAGAGCTTAGATATTTGGTATGTAGCATCATCTTATGGGCCATTACCAAGATTGTACAAATCATAGCCCTACGGTGATAAATGACCCCGCACCAGGGGTCACTTGTTTTACATAGAGTTATATAGGAAAATCTTTAAAAATCTTCTTCTATGAATCCATTAGGCCTAGAGCTTAGATATTTCGTATGTAGCATCATCTAATGGTTCATTACCAAGATTGTTCAAATCATAGCCCTACAGTGATAAATGCCCCCGCACCAGGGGTCACTTGTTTTACATAGAGTTATATAGGAAAATGTTTAAAAATCTTCTTCTATGAATCCATAAGGCCTAGAGATTAGATATTTGGTATGAAGCATCATCTTATGGTTCATTACCAAGATTGTACAAATCATGACCCTATGGTGATAAATGACCCCGCACCATGGGTCACTTGTTTTACATAGAGTTATATAGGAAAATTTAAAAATCTTCTTCTATGAATCCATAGGCCTAGAGTTAGATATTTGGTATGAGCATCATCTTATGGTTCATTACCAAGATTGTCAAATCATGCCAGGTGATAAATGCCCCGCAAGGGTCACTTGTTTTACATAGAGTTATATAGGAAAATCTTTAAAAATCTTCTTCTATGAATCCATAAGGCCTAGAGATTAGATATTTGGTATGAAGCATCATCTTATGGTTTATTACCAAGATTGTACAAATCATGACCCTATGGTGATAAATGCCCCCGCACCAGGGGTCACTTGTTTAACATAGAGATATATAGGAAAATCTTTAAAAATCTTCTTCTATGAATCCATTAGGCCTAGAGCTTAGATATTTGGTATGTAGCATCATCTAATGGTTCATTATCAAGATTTTCAAAATGGTGGCCCTTTGGAGATAAATGACCCCGCACTAAGTTTCTCCTCTGAAACCATAAGGCCCAGTGCTTATATATTTGGTGTGTAGTATTGTCAGGGCTAAAATGTTTAAGATTGAGTTATATCAGAATTCTTGTCTGTTTAAAAACCTTGTAATCAGTTGTAGCAATGGTACTCAGGTGAGCGATCCAGGGCCATCATGGCCCTCTTGTTATACAGTTGAGTTTCAGTTTCTGCAGAGTTACAAGTTTTATTTTTGTTGATACAATTAAGTATTTGGATGTTATTTGCATTTGACTATGAAGCGGTGTTTGTTCTTTTGTTCAGCCTTTTTTGGTTGGATATATAGATATGCCCTTATACAAACTGTGGCACTAATAATTTCAAATGTAAACGAGGTGCTAGGCGATGATGACATGATTTTTCTCAGCTGGGAATAGATAGTCCTGTACCTTGTCAGGAAACTATATGGCAGTTTTATTATACTGCAAAGTTCAGTCCAGTTCCTACCTTAGTAAAATATCATGTCTAATACATATACTTAATGAACATAATGTTATGTACACTGCTAATTGACCTATCAGAAGTGAGAATTTTAAATTGCATTATGATAATAATTTACCAGTATAATTATCTTGGCTAGTTTTTAGCCCATTTGACAAATTAACCCCCCCACCCCGACACTTTTAGAAGCCTTGGCAAACAGGGCAGGCCCAATTCCTAGAGAATATGTCAGATCAGGGATTCCTCTTTGCTCATACAATATTGTAGCTCAGATTCTACAGAATCTTTGTTTCAAATAACATTTTAGTTTAGTAAATGAATATTCATCAATCATAAATTCACATGAATATTCATTAGGTTATAAATCCAGGGTCATAGCTCTAAACTTACTGGGCTAGTTCAGCTCTTTATTTGACCAACTTTGGCTTCCTGAATATATGAAACACAAATTTATTGTGTCGCCAGCAGAAGTGACACATAGGGATCATGTTTCCAACATCTGTCCGTCACGCTTCAGCAGATGATGTGTTCCAGAGAACACTCTTGAATAAATTATTGGTAAAACTGATAGATGCCACCTTCCAGCTGAATCTGATCAGCAGATTTTCTTTTCATTGAATAGCTACTTTCTTCATGATCTCCCAGTCATTTTTCTCAGTATTAAAACTTGCTTATACATCTTTTGTCAAATTCATTTACCCATATCCTTATCAATTTTCTTTTCCAATCACTTACCCATATACTCTGATCAGCTCACTCATCCATTTATCATTATTAATTTTCCCCTTTCTATACATTTTTATTACTCAATAGGTACCACATAAAGCCTGATCTGCAGAAAACCACAGTTAAACCTTACCAAATTTAATTATAAAGTCCTCATTTCCAGACCACTGAGGAGCAGCGAACAGCATAAAACCTGATCAGCCTGCGAGTTACTCGCAGGCTGATCTGGTTTATGCTGTTCGCATAGGTCTTTTCATGGTTTCCTCTATGAGGGAAAGGGTTAGTTGTTTCTTTTACAATTATTTACCCATATACTCTGGTTAGTTCACGTACCGAGGTGTCCTTCAGGATTCACTCATCCATTTTTAAGTTCACCCGGTCTACATGTTGATTCACTCACCCAGTAATACAGTTTATCCCCCATGTCACCTTGTTGATTCACTCACCCATACATCATAAATTCATTCACATACCCATAATTCCATGGCAAATCCCTCCACCACAACTCCCTCCATTCAATTCACACACCCACCTCTGTTCTTCAGAGACAAGTTTTATGAGAAGAGTCAACTGCATACTCAGGAACTGAACAGAAACCAAAATCCATTTCATCAATAATTATTTATTTTATATTTCTTTTTCAACTGAAATTTTACAAAACTTGTACCAAACACTTGATAAAACTTTTTACATGATAATCAAGAACCATAATGACACAGGACACACTGTGGACAATTGCTGTACATAATTTTGATATAATCAAGTCATACAAATGCACCCTCTTCTAAGCATACACCTATACTAAAATGAAGCAAGTAATAAATAGTACATGGTAGTGCTAATATGAGAAAATATCAGTGTTCAGAGTAAAACTCCTTATTAAGACCACTTCTCTGTTCAGACCACTTCTAGTCAGAGCCTTCTCCCATATTTACAATTGATAATCAGACCAACTTATTCATCAAGACTAACTGACATCAGTCCCAATGATGATGGAAGTGATGTCCTTTCTTGTTTTATTTAACCTTTATCCAAGTCTTATTGTGCAGTGACACTTATATTACCCTCAATTAAAGATAAAAGAATGGATAAAATGAATATATTTTACCTTATTAATATAACATTTTGAACCTATCCCAATCTGGCTGTTCTGGGGGTATAAATATTTATTTATTCCATTCCGAGATCTCAGTATGAACACGATTACTTTTGTAGTAATTATATCTCCAATCATAATGATGAAACAAAATATCTTAATTCCTATCCAATTTAATTGAAGCGAAAGTCCATTTATTTACCTAGAGACCAGATATATCTTAATAATGTGTAAATAGCATTTGATCAATACAATGTCAAAGTTCACATACCGGTAATCATGATAAATAAAGTCAGACTGGAAATATGTACAAACTGTGCATAATTGGAAAATGGGAAAACAACATTTTGATTGAAATTGTTATAAAATGTACTCAAGTTTATCATATCGGGTATTCATCATTTATAATAGATTCTTAAAAAAAAAATCCATCTACAAAAAAAAACAAAAAAAACATACTTTGTGAGGTTTATAAATAACTTGGTGTATTTCAAAGTATTTTCAGTTCATATTAATAATAAGAATGCACCAACTGAAAAGAAATATTAATATCACTATGCAGTACCTTTGCTTTTCTCTTCCTATTTGATGATCCACCAAATGCCTGACAATATACCCGTGAGGTTTTATCAATATATAACAAATGGCTCTGTCAATTTAAAATGACAATAATGCAAGAATTACTCTGACCTGATACACAACGTCCAAAGACAGATAGTTACACAGCTTAGAGCAAATCTATATGTTTACAACCCCTTTAAAATGGGAGCAAAAAAAGGTATAACACCATACATGGAGGGATACATGGGGAATCGAATTAATTTATGATAGGTAAGCAGACAAACTTCATATCTAGGGCATTCTTTCCAAACTCTCATGTTTAATGATAAAATTTTGTGTTATAACAATGTAATTAATATTATAAATATTTGTGACTATTAAACAAGAGGGCCACAGTGGCCCTAGAATGCTCCCCAGAGTACCATAAGCATAAACAATTCAGGCATCAAACAGATTCAGATTTCAAATACAAAGGAAGCCTGTTACCTGCTTAAAAACCTTCACACACATTTTGATACTAGACTCATAGTAATATTACAATTTGTTCCATTATATACAATCAAATCATTATTACCAACCATCATTACAGGCAAAGCACTTTCATCTGGTCCACATATTCTGTAAACATAATTAAGTACAAGGTCTATGAATTTAGGCTCAAACTCAATATCCTTTACAAATCCCAACTGAGAGTAATAGGCAAAGCTTGTTCCTGGGTTTGAAAAATCATACTTCAATAACTTTTTTTTTATCAAAAACCGGGACATGGTCTTGGACCTAACTTAATAAATAAAAATGATTTAAAACCCAAATATAAAAATGTATAATTATTATGTAAACTCAAAATGTTATAACACACTTTTAAAGAATAAATAAGGCATAAAATTAATATCATTATGCTATTTAACAGTCACAGAAATTCTGGACTGTATCAACATGAGCAAAGATATCTTACAAGGAAAAATGAGGTTAACCATGTGTTCTCAGGTCTGGTTGTCAGAAGTTTTCTTGAATGGAATTTTATCTTCAAATCTTTCATCTTTATTAATAAAAAAAAAGCAAACTTTATCTCATTTGAATTAGCTCTAGGTAAACTTTTCAAGGAGATAACTTTTGTATATCAAATTAGAAAAGATGTCCAGTTCATGCTGTCATCCTATAAAAATACAATAAGACAGATTTATTAACAAGAGGGCCATGATGGCCCTGAATCGCTCACCTGAGTACCATTGCTTCAACTGATGTCAAGGTTTTTAAACAGACAAGGATTCTGATATAACTTAATCTAAAACATTTTACCCCTGACAATACTACACACCAAATATCTAAGCAATGGGCCATATGGTTTCAGAGAAGACTTGGGCGCAGGGTCATTTATCACCATTGGGCTATGATTTGTACAATCTTGGTAGTGGCCCATAAGATGATGCTACATACCAAATATCTAAGCTCTAGGCCTTATGGATTCATAGAAGAAGATTTTTTAAGATTTTCCTATATAACTCTGTGTAAAACAAGTGACCCCTGGTGCGGGGTCATTTATCACCATAGGGCTATGATTTGTACAATCTTGGTAGTAGCCCATAAGATGATGCTTCATACCAAATATCTAAGCTCTAGGCCATATGCATTCATGGAAGAAGATTTTTTAAGATTTTCCTATATAACTCTATGTAAAACAAGTGACCCCTGGTGCGGGGTCAATTATCACCATAGGGCTATGATTTGTACAATCTTGGTAGTGGCCCATAAGATGATGCTACATACCAAATATCTAAGCTCTAGGCCTTATGGATTCATAGAAGAAGATTTTTTAAGATTTTCCTATATAACTCTATGTAAAACAAGTGACCCCTGGTGCGGGGTCATTTATCACCATAGGGCTATGATTTGTACAATCTTGGTAGTGGCCCATAAGATGATGCTACATACCAAATATCTAAGCTCTAGGCCTTATGGATTCATAGAAGAAGATTTTTTAAGATTTTTCTATATAACTCTATGTAAAACAAGTGACCCCTGGTGCGGGGTCATTTATCACCATAGGGCAATGATTTGTACAATCTTGGAAGTGGCCCATAAGATGATGCTTCATACCAAATATCTAAGCTCTAGGCCTTATGCATTCATGGAAGAAGATTTTTTAAGATTTTCCTATATAACTCTATGTAAAACAAGTGACCCCTGGTGCGGGGTCATTTATCACCATAGGGCAATGATTTGTACAATCTTGGAAGTGGCCCATAAGATGATGCTTCATACCAAATATCTAAGCTCTAGGCCTTATGCATTCATGGAAGAAGATTTTTTAAGATTTTCCTATATAACTCTTATGTAAAACAAGTGACCCCTGGTGCGGGGTCATTTATCACGATAGGGCTATGATTTGTACAATCTTGGTAGTGGCCTATAAGATGATGCTACATACCAAATATCTAAGCTCTAGGCCTTGCAGTTTTGCAGAAGAAGATTTTCAAAGTTTGCATTTTTAAAATCTATTTTTAGCTCCTGTGACCTAATTATGCAATGGACCAGAACCATTTATACAACTTTAGTAGAGCTTCATCCAAGGAACATTCCTGCAAAATATTTTTCAAATTGGCCAAGCCGTTTAGGAGGAGATGTTGTTTGAAGCAATTGTTGACGCCGGACGCACGCACGCACGCACGCACGCACGGACGGACGCCGGACAAAAGGCGATCAGAAAAGCTCACCTTGAGCACGTTGTGCTCATGTGAGCTAAAAATTATTGTAATTTCTACAAAATACAGGAGCCCATTTCACTAAAAAATTATAGCAAATCTGACCATAGTCATATGTAGTCTTACATTGTATCTACAAATTCTTTATTTGCATGTCCACTGCATTATACTCATAAATCACTATTTACAGAGAAAAAAAAATCACAAGAAAAAAGCTAATTTACATCCGTGAATTTAAGTGTAGGAAGATCTTTGTCATACAAAGTTTAGTGAAACAGGTCCCAGAAGTACAAACTTTTGAGACAAGAATTTTTTTTATGAATACCTAAATATCACTATGTCCCCATTTCCTGAGGCTAAACATTTTCCATAAAAACCAAATATGTACACCTAACATTGATACATGTCCATCTTTGTGGTGAAATGTATACTGGAAATATTTTGAGTAAATTTCCTGAATTTTTTTTTTCTTCTGGACCCTCAAGAAGGGAGAAAAGGAGTTCATCAAAGAATATACAGTATTCTACTAAAAAGTACCTACAGTATGTATTTTTAGACTGCTAACAGACCAATAATAAGAGCTTTTATTTCAATGAACACACAAGTATGACTAAAGCTTGAATTAATCTACAACATCATCTTCTTCCTGTAAATCACTGTATTCTAGCTGGTAATTTAATTTTGCAACTCTACTAAACACTCTATACATGAATAAAGAAAAACAACAAAATTGACTGGTGACGAGAAATCTAAAACTCTTACTTTTCCACTCATTTAACCTTGTCCCATACATCAGTGGATATCTGTTTTGATATGTCGGCCTTGTTTTGCTCAATGACCAACATCACTTGCATTCAAAACAGATCAAGCAAACCATTTACTACAATGTCTTAGGTCTGAATCTAGGCACCACTGTACAGTAAAACCTCATATAAAGACAAGACCACCTCTCCATTAAGACCAAGATTCTAAGGACTCTGTTCCTATCTTACTGCATAAACTGAATTAATTATCAGATTACCCCCTTAGTGCAACCAGCTGACTGTTGTCCAGTTGTATTATTGAGATTATAATGTATCCGTCAAATATGAACTTATCTGGGTAAATCAAAAATTCATTATCTTCATGAAATCTTACATTATGTTGGGTCACATTAAAAAAAAGGCATAAAAAAAGGCATCATCCAGCAGTAAAAATAAATGTGTTGCTGTTTAAATTAAGCTTCGATTTTGGAAAATAATTCTCAATACGCAAACTGTCCACTATTAAAGCTTTACATGACTAATAAGAAAATAAAACTTTATAAGAAAATATAACAATGAAATTTTCACAACATCAAAATCAAACTACATACATGCACTTAGTATGTGACCCTTATAATTATCAAAAATAAATAATATCAATCATTGAAAATATAAAACTGAGAATATTTATATTTGTAATGAATATCTGAAACTGGAATTTTCAATGATACTTTAGGGTTACTTAGTATTTTCTAGACCTGACACACTTTTCTGTAGATTTATGTCAGAATTCTGACAACAACAAAAAACAACCAGTATCATGCCACAATATGAATAATGGAAAATATAAAATGCCAGAGAAATCAAGGAATTTATTTACATCTAAAAATTAATGAAACATAAATGCAGTAACAAATCACATGAAAAATAAATAATTGTATCAAAGTTACAAAAAATGTCTTAAAAATCTAACCCGGTTGTTTTACACCTAGAATTAAAAATTAAAGGCAAAGGAAGAAGACAAAATGAACAATAAAAAATTCTCTAAACCTTGCGTAAAAACTAAAATCAAAAGCATAACAACATTTTTTAGATGTTGCAACATTAATGACCTATAAATGCTGCATCTTTGTAGAAATTAACAGCCACATTAGTTACTAATAAAAACTTGAGATATTTTCAAGTGTAACAAAATGTCCAAGAAAAGATGAATTTGTTAACTCTCTATGAAAAGGGATTAAAAAAAAACAAAAAAACAGTGCATGTGAGAAAATAAAAAATAAAAAAATTTTTTTAAAAAAAATCCATGATAAATGAAACCAGACATAAAAATGGTAGGTAATATAGTTTGTTTTTATGACCAAATTAAGTCAATATTTGAAAGAGTTTTCTCCTCTTTATAGGGCTACACTTCATTGCTTTTATCATAATACTGCATTTAGTCATTTTTTTCTTCAGAGATAATAGACATTTTTCTAGGCAATCACTGATACATTTCGATACATACACAGTATCCTAGTGAAAACTAGAGCTATCATTAAGATTACTATCCATGCAAGATATAGAACTTTTTTGTAACACAGGATGTCACACGATACAACGTAAAAACATAAAGGTTTCAGATAAAACAATATTCTGATTCCTATTATAGAATCAATATACATGTACAATGTACTGTAATATTTAAAGGAAAAAATCATCAAATGGAAATAAAACTCTGCAGAGTTAAAAAAAATCATAACAACATAAAAAAAAGCCATAAACATTGTATTTGTTGTCCCATTTTAAAAAATCCAAACCACACATTATTTCTGTAAAGTACCAGAGGTTACAGTATAAAAGTCTTAACACTAATACACATATTCCCAAGCAATAAAATTTAATAAAAGTTCATAATTGAAGACCCTTTTTATAATCAAACTAAGTTAAATGCTGAAATGTACCAACTTTTGAAATTTTTTTTGAAAATTAAATATTTATTAATGATGTCAACCTAAATGTTGCAGCTGAGCTGGGATTAACAGTTGCAGCAACAGTATTTCTACCATATAGTGAGGTCCATCTGATAATAGTGGAAGAATGCCCTGTAGAGGCACCTAGATTCAGCCACCAAACTACCACAAGCCTGTCCTCCTTATATACTAGACAATGAACGTCAAAGTAGCAAAAATGGTAGAGACTCCAGTGAACTAGTACTACTATCAACATCAGGTTATATAGTTCTAAACATTAAAACATTTCAGAATCAAAGGCCAAGGTCAACTGCAATGTTAAAGTCCATCCAAATATTGAAGCAATCCAATAAAACATATAGAAGGTATAACAGCCTGAGTGGCTGCCCAACGACACCTGCCAGGACATCATCAATTTCAAGGACAGAATTGTTCATCAAAAAACCCTCCAAAAACAGCTGTAAAAAAATAAAAATAAAAAAAAAACACTTTACTGTGCTATATATACATGTTCTTGAAAAATGTGTTTTTTTTCCCCAAGAAAATAAATATAGACCTTATTAATTACAAAGACATTGATACACAAGATAAATCCATAGTTTAATCAGTTAAAACCTACACTACTGCTATATGTATGTATGCACCATGGTCCAACTCTTCCATACACATAAATTTTACTACGACACCTTAAACATCTCAAACACATTTACACGTCATGGCAAAAATCAGACAATAAAAATATCAAGATAATATGAATAAGAAAATACACAGAAGTAACAAAGCACTGATTAGGACCATCTGAGGTTAGGACAGTTCAATACAACAGAATATAAATCTATTTTATATTCAAAAGTACATTGTATTCATTTTCAATCTAGGTTGTATAAGTGCTCGGAGGGTACCATATTGTGTATGGGAAGTTTTACAAGAACCGTGCACTTTAAAATGAGCATTCAAATGAACAATACTTTAATATTAAATTTTGATCTTTCTTAAGGGCAGTATCAGCAAATGCAACAAATGCCTGTATAAAGCATTTTCCTTTAAAATAATTGTCTTTAATAGCAAAATAAAGACCAATCACAACAGCTCAATGTACTCAGGTGATCTAAAAATGGAATAAAAACAACAAGCATTTTAACAGTGTTTTTTGTTGTTGTTGTTCATACACTGCAATTGCAAGATTTATTCATCAAGAAAAAAAGGAAATAATTTTTCTATTTGATTAAGTGTTTTATTTTGTGTAAAAAAACAACAACAACAAACAAACCCATATCTGAAGTGAAATTTTACAAAAATAGCATCCTTTGCCATTATGGACCGCTTCAGAAAACATTTAAGGACGATTGATGCATTATTCAGATGACATTTTGGCTTTGTGTTGAAGAAAAATTGTGTGTAAAGAGTTTAAACATATAACGTTAAGATAAATGCAAGTGAATAGCACAGCCACTAGTCTGTAAAATCTGATTCAATGATCAGATTTTGTGATTTTTTAAAAAAAGATATCAGTGCACAAAAAACTACCACATAACTGGTTATTTCTGAAGAATTAATACAAGATGCTGCTCAAATTAGTTTTCTGATATAGATGGCTGCTTGTGTTTGTAGTTCAATTTGACATTAAAAATATGTCATCTATTGTTTTAAATCTTCAACAGAAACATAGCTGATTTATGCTTGCTTTATAAATGGTTGATGCAAAATAACTTACTATAGATTGTGATGGACTAAAGACAGATTCTGGGACATCAAATGTAAAGTCTCTCATAACTACCCTTATAATGTTAGAAGTGATTACAAATCATAAACTGGTTAGGGAAGACTAACACTTCCTTTGAAATATAAAGGAGTACACTGAAAGCTGAAGAATGAAACATTTTTGGCACACACACACACACACACACACACACACACACTTCCTTTGGAAGATATACACAATTTTTATGGAGAAAATACATATACATTGTATATATGTAAGTTGTAATATTGGACACTCTAAAGTTCATACAACAGCATCAGGGATCTAGATTATGGACTCTAAAGGATTACTAATGAGTATGACAAAAAATATATTTGGACAAATAAAAATTATTTTTTTTTATGTTTTAAACCATAGTAATAAAACATATTCTCCAGAGAAAATAGCTTCTGTCCTCAGAAATAACCAGCTATACAGTATGTATCTTGCACTTACAAATTTCAATTTTTTTTTAGATTATGAATCCTGATTCAATTTCAACTCAGAGTCTAAGAATCTATAACATATATCTGATCTACATATATCTAAGTTTTTTGGTTTTTTTGGTTACAAAAAATAAATTCAGAACACATACTGAATATGTAAACCCACCCAAGGTCCATATCAGCACTCAAGAGTCCTTACAGTGTCTATGAGCTTATATTTGGGCTGTTACTTTGACTATTGCTGTTGGCTATTAAACTGGCTTTCTTTCCTTTTGACAGCTGGGCTACCTGCTTTGCATAATCCCGGTTCTTTTTCTCCAGATCCCGATTCTTTGCCTGTGAAAACAACAGCAATAAATCATACACATAGAGTGACATAATGTTGGGGTAGAATTCAGATCAAATCTATCAAAGATTTCCTCCAGTAGTTCTGGCCACATGGAACAGATGCCATAACACCAGTACATCCCGATCATTCAGAGATGAAAGATAATTTTGTTAACACAAGAACTGAATACCAGAAATATCATTGAAGGAAATAAATACTACCAATGAAGAACTCTGAAGCCTCATCTCTCGTACAAGTGTTGTTGTTTTTTGTTGGTTTTTTTGTTGGTTTTTTTGTTGTTGTTGTTTTTTTTTGGGGGGGGGGGGGGGCTGGGCTAATTCTTACTTGAAATGGGACCATATCAGTGTCAACAAGAGGGCCATGATGGCCCTGAATCACCTGAGAAACATTGCCTTCAATGCCAAATACTGTAATACGAGTCCTAGTGAATACATAATCTATTCAGAAGTACAGCAAGATCATCTAATTTCAACACAAAAACTGTACCAGCCATCCAAACTTTAAAGGTCATTACTCTAATAAGTCTATATAAAATCAAGTGACCCCTAGGACAGAGCCAATTTTGACCCAAGGGCAATGATTTGATCAAAACTGGTAGATGTACACTAGTCAATGTTACTCACCAAATAACTGAACTCTAGGCCTTCTGGTTTCTGATAAGATTTTTCTAGTTTTTTTCATAAATAAGTCTATGTAAAATCAAGTGACCCCTGGGGCAGGGCCAATTTCATGATTTGAACAAATGTGGTAATGGTCCATAAGACAATGCCACACACCAAATACATAAGCTCTAGGCCTTGCGTTTCAAAAAGAAGATTTTTAAAGATTTCACTTTTAAAATCCATTTTTAGCTCATGTGACCCAGATATGCAATGGACTGGAACAATTTGAACAACTTTAGTAGAGCTTCATGCAAGGAATATCACAGGCACTTTTCATCAAATTTCGCCCAGTGGTTTCGAAGGAGATGTCATTCAAAATAATTGTGAACGATGGACAGACGCCGGACAGCCATTGATCCTAAAAGCTCACATGAGCACTATATGCTCAGCTGAGCTAAATATTAACAGATTTTGTCCAAAGCTTAATTTGGCCTTATCAAGTGGACAAGGGATGTTGGAAAATATCAAGTTGAAAAGGGGCCATTACTGTGTCAAAAAATTGTCAGATTTTGCCAAAAGTCAAACTTGGCCTTCATTTTATTAAGATATGCATTTTAATCAAATGTTATCTAAATCCGTCAACCGGTTTATGAGTTATTGATTGGACAGAGCCAAGAGACAAACCAACAAGCTCAATCATATATATCCCCCATTATAAGTATTTATGTGAAGGTATGTTTGTTGGGTTTATCATGCCACAGACAGTATTTCAGTAATTTGTAGTCTACTTGAGACAGACATAAAGCTGTCTCACTGCAGTATCATGCTATTGACATTGTAGCATGATACCACCAGGGGTTTACTTAAGGATCTGACTTTCACTTGTCCAAGGGGGAAAGTTACTTTGAACATCTACTAGCCCCCAGTGAAAACCAGTTGACTGATCTTGAAGTTATTTGGTGTTTGTTAATGTTTAAAATTAAATATGTGTAATATTAAGGTGTATTTTAGTTGATATGTATCAAAGACAATTTGCAAGCATTTTACCCCTGATATATATATAGAGAGAGAGAGAGAGAGAGAGAGAGAGAGAAAAAAAAAGAAAAAAGATTTCATTTACATAATCTATATTTTGCCCGCAATGATTTTAACCCTGCGCGGGCAAGTGGGTGTCCACTTAAGAAAACCCCTGTACCACACTCATTCACATTATCCTGACACCGGGCCAACCAGTCCTGGAACTACATTTATATGCTGAGCGCCAAGCAAGGAAGCTATAACAGTACCATTTTTACAACTTTGGTATGTCGCAGCCAGGGATTAATTCAAAAACCTCCCACTCTCGAGACGAACACTCTAACCACTCGGCCACCAGGGACAGTATATGAGAGGGTATAAATATAACTATCCTATTTAAACATCAGCATGTATGGAAGGAGATCCAAAATAAAGAGGAAATCCTTACAAGCACCACTTCTGGCCCTAACCCTACTGAGCAATAAACAGACAATTTACCTGCAATGATTCCACTGTCTCCCCATTCTTCTTAATCAGCTCTGATATTTTGTTCCTGAAAGTTTTCTCACTCTCATACTGAGCAGCCTTCACCTCTGTCATCTGATTGAGAAGAAGAAGAAATAAAATTAAACTAGAACTGCCATTGTCATGGCAAAAATACCCCCCCGCATGCCGCTTTGTCACAGGAATTTTTTAAATGGCGCAAATGGGGGTTACAGTTCTTTGGCACTACACTTCTTTTCAATAAGATCTATCCACATATTAAGTTTCATATTTAAATCTCTTATCCTTTTTGAGTTATGGTCTGGACAAAAATTAAGTATGAAAATTGACAAAGGGCAATAACTCAAAAGCTATGCAACAGAGACTTATTGTTCTTGGGCAATGCACATCCCCTCAATAAGATCTATCCACATATGAAGTTTCATCTTGAAAGCTTTTATACCTTTTGATTAACAGCCTGCGCAAAAATTAAGTATGAAAATTTACAAAGGGCAATAACTCCTAAATTATGCAACAGAAAGTTATGGTTCTTGGTCACTGCACGCCCCCTCAATGAGATCTATCCACTTATGAAGTTTCATCTTGATGCCTTTTATACTTTTTGAGTTACGGCCCGGAAAAAAATTAATAATGAAAATTTACAAAGGACAATTACTCCAAAATTATGCGACAGAGAGTTATTGTTCTTGATCACTGCACTCCCCCTCAATGAGATCTATTCACATATGAAGTTTCATCTTGATGCCTTTTATACTTTTTGAGTTAAAGCCAGGACAAAAATTAAGTATGAAAATTTACAAAGGACAATTACTCCAAAATTACGCAACAGAGAGTTATGGTTCTTGGTCACTGCACTCCCCCTCAATGAGATCTATCCACATATGAAGTTTCATCT
Source organism: Solen grandis (assembly GCA_021229015.1). Lineage (NCBI taxonomy): Eukaryota > Metazoa > Mollusca > Bivalvia > Adapedonta > Solenidae > Solen > Solen grandis. The sequence continues at coordinate 47,151,406 of CM037779.1, read as the reverse complement.
TGATGCCTTTTATACTTTTTCAGTTACGGCCTGGACAAAGAAACCGATAGACATACAGACAGCCGGACACACGGACAGACAAGCTGAATCCAGTATACCCCCCTTACAACTTCGTTGTGAGGGGGTATAAAAAAAAATCTATACAGCTTCTTATATCATAAACCCTGAACTGATGAAATGCACCTTTCTAAGTTATGCCAGGGGGGTAAAGTCTATTTCCATTCTGTCTGTCATATTCCTGCCTGTCAGAAACTGTTTTCTGTCAAAAGCTCCTTCTATGCTGGCTGCCCCAATCAGGGGGCAAAACATTGATAGGTAATAATTGCAACATTTTCTGTGTCGCGACCAGGGATGGAACCCAACACCTTCAGATTCATAGGCAGATGCTCTTACGACAGGGCCTAAGGTAGGATTCATATGAAGTTTATCACACTGATAGAACACAGTAATTTATCAGCATAAAATAAAAGTAACAAATAACAGGTGGCTCTGTGTCACTCACCTGAGTTAGATTGCCTTGTTAGGCGTGATTACATAAAATGTGGCATCTAAAGTGTTTGCAATGTTTTTCTAACATTTGACTAAGTGACCTAGGTTTTGATCCTACTTAAATTTGCACTCATCTGGGATTTCATGCAGTCATCATTCTTATCAAGTTTATTGAAGACTGGGAAAAAAATGTAGCCTCTAGAGTGTCCACAAGTTTTTTTTTAAAATATGCCCTGGTGACCTATTTTTTGACCCCATGTAGCCAAGTTTTGAACTCACCTGAGATTTGATGTAAACAAACATTCTGACCAACTTACATGAAAGTTAGGCCAAAAATCTTGCTTCTAGAGAGGTCATAAGGTTTTAATAAGATTTACCCAGGTGACCTACTTTTTGACCCCATGTGACCCATTTTCGAACTCATCTAAGATTTAATGTAGATAAATATCCTGACCAATTTGCATGAAGACTGGGCCAAAACTATGGCCTCTAGTGTCTTCACAAGGTTTTTCTAAGATTTTCTAATATTTGACCTAATGAACCAGTTTTCGACCAAACACGACCCAATTTCAAACTCATCCTACATATCATGTAGACAAACATCCTGACTAAATTTAATGAAGATTGGGCTAAAACTGTGGCCTCTAGAGTGTTCACAAGGCTTTTCTAAGATTTGACCTGGTGACCTAGTTTTTGACCCCACATGACCCACTCTTAATCTCATTCGAGATATCATGTAGACAAATATTCTGACCAATTTTCATGAAGACTAGGCCAAAACTGTAGCCTCTATAGTGTTCACAAGTTGTTTTTTTAAAAGACTTGGTTGAGCGTCCCACCTTTTTTTCTTTTTCAAGCAGCTGTTGGTCCTTGATGCTTATTTGTCTCTTTAGGTTGTCCACCTGCTCCTGAAGCCGGTTGATAGCGATAATGTGTTCTGAGCTGTTCGGATCCACTGGGGACTTCTCTGACGCCAACACTGAACTGAACAAGAGATGTGGAAATTAAAAAAAAAAAATGGGTTTGGTTTTTGAAAATAATGTACCCATTCAATCTCCATGTCTAACTTTCACTCTAAGAAACAGAGTCAGTAAGTACACTGTTGTATCATAATTATTAATTGTACTAAGTTATTTTATAATATCTCGCTGCACAACAAAATCTGTAGTCTGGATAAAGAAAGTTGATTGTCACCTACTGACCCTGTTAGAACTGAATTAGTTTAGTAATAACCTGATTTTTCCTTAACACACTTATCAGAACATTTATATTAAATTATCAAGAAGTTGACCAGCCAGCACAACCTTATGAATTTTTTCTTTCAAAGGTCTAGACCTTTACTTTTTTATTTTATTTTATTTTTTTATTTTTTTTGGTAGGTGTGTGTGGGGGTGGGGGGTGGGGGTCATTTGACTCATTTTTCAAATGGAGAAAACAGTCTTTAAGGGGGCTTAATTCACCAAGGAAAATACTGCAAAGTGAAGAAGTGTGTAACTTGATGTAGATATATTTCAGTCTGATAATCATCCCAACCTTCTCCATCATGAATCACCACTGAAACAAGGACAAGAGACACATACCTTTTTGTAGGAGTGAGGGTACCACTGACACCATTTGAGTCGCTGTTTTCTACCCTTACTCTCTTGCTGGGGGAGTGAGAACTGGAATGAGATCTGAAAAAAGGAGCTTCCATTTCATTCAAGACTTTCGGTGAAAAGATAAGAAAAATACCCATGAATACAATCATTGCAAATACAAACCATATATTTTCCCTATAAATTCTCCCCCAGCCCCGAAAAAAAAAAATATCAAGTGTCAGGCTATGTCAGCCTCTTGTTACGTGTGCAAGAGCATAAAATTACAAAAATTCTCCCTTGCCTTTCCTAGCATTTCCTATATTTTGAAACAGTAATATCAAGACAAGAGGGCCAAGATGGCCCTGTGTCGCTCATCTGAAAAAGATTGCTGTGTTAAGCATGATTACAAAAAAATGTGGCATCTAAAGTGTGTGTAATGTTTTTCTAACATTTGACTGACTCTGATCTTACCTATATTTCCACTCATCTGGGATTTCGTGCAGTCATCATTCTCATCAAGTTTAATGAAGACTGGGACAAATATGTAGCCTCTAGAGTGTTCACAAGGTTTTTCTAAAATTTGCCTACTTTTTGACCCCATGAGGCCCAGTTTTGAACACATCCGAGATTTGATGTAAACAAACATTCTGACCAACTGACATGAAGGTTAGGCCAAAAATGTGGCTTCTAGAGTGGTCATAAGGTTTTACAAAGATTTACCAAGGTGACCTACTTTTTGACCCCATGTGACCCATTTTCGAACTCATTTGAGATTTCATGTAGACAAACCTTGTGAACACTATAGAGACCAATTTGCATGAAGATTAAGCCAAAACTGCAGCCTCTAGTGCCTTCACAAGGGTTTTCTATGATTTTCTAAGATTTGAGCTGATGACCTTGTTTCTGACCCCACATGACCCAATTTCAAACTCATCCGAGATATCATGTAGACAAACATCCTGACCAAATATTATGAAGATTGAGCTCAATCTATTACCTCTAGAGTGTTCACAAGCAATTGTTGACTAGACAATGGACAAAAGGCAGTCACAAAAGCTCATCATAAGCTAAAAATTGCTGCACTTAAGTTCACTCACCAAGACAAGAGAATTTTTACACCCCTGAGTGTATTAGTATTTCACTTCTCGCCAGCACTCACCTTTTGTGATGATGCTTAGATTTGTGATGATGATGATGGTGGTGGTGATGATGACGATGATGTCTCTCTTCTTTGACTGGCTCTTCCTTCACTTTTACATCGGTCGAGTCATTGCTTTTTTCATCTTTGTGTTCACGCAGAAAAGCAAACGATGATGCAAAAGACGGTGGGGTAGATTTTTCACCAACATTCACACTACTGCTTCCAAGTAGTAGTGGTTTGTTGTCTTTCTGAGGAGTTTTCGATGATTGAGAGTTGTTATCAAATGGTGATATTTTATCACCAGCCGCACTGTGTCTACTATTACTCCCTGTGCTCATGTCTTCAACTTTCTCAAGTTTTTCTGATTTGTCAAGTTTGTCCAATTTATCACTACTGCTTCTGTTGGCCGTCAATGCCTGCTTCTTTTCTTCATGGCGCTGACGTGCCTTGATTAAAACACGCTTATACGCCAGTGAACACAGCCAACATAGAGTCTTGCCATCAACCTGAAAAAGGTAATAAGTTTCATATTATTAAACCTTTCAATACTGTGAGCATTGTGACTGCCTCTGTGATCAGTACAAACCATAGTCCGTATGCACATCCATCAATTAAAAGGGCTATAATGGACTTTGATGGCTCACCTGAGTATCTTCACCATTAATGACCTTCAAACTGACACGGTGACCAAATTTTCACTAAGGCAAATATTCAGGACTATTTAAAATACCTTCAAATGATAGTGGTTGAAAGTTCTGTGTTCAACGCACTCTTTGAGCGTGTAGGTTGGTGACATGTTTGGTGACAATATGTATAAAGAACACCCAAACTCTCCAAAATCCTAAGAAAAGAAAAGTTAAGGTCTTGGTGCAAACTTACTGTAACTACATACAAATAATAAGCAGTTACACTAATTTCATACCAAGCCCTTGAGGTGTGCATACAATTGCCAGTAGATGTTTTATCCAAAAATATGTTTTCCAAAAACATGATTAAGACTAAGGGCCTTAGACTGATTAAGGAAGAAAAATATTTATGACCACACAATTGAAATATGTATTTGAATTTTGTGATGGCATCAAGTCGTAGAACAAGAAATATATCCTTTTATTCACTGTAGAGATTATCATTAAATAACCTTCCTCCTCCGTGTCCTATGAAATGTAACTTACCTTTCGTTTTGAGTGATCTGATCTGTCAAAAGCACAGTTCATCTTGCACTGCTCACAAGGTAATGGATTGCCAAATTTCTTCTCATAACTTGTGCACCGTTGACATTTGCTGTCCACAAAGGCGGCCATTAGGTTGCAGAACTTACACACAGATGGCTGTGAAATTTATTCAAATAAAATAATAAATTGTTGAGATTACAACAAACATGCAAGCAAAAGAGACTGGCTAAAAACTGTTTTTCTTTACAGTCTTTAGTATATCAGTCTTTTATACCTTATTATGGTAAGGTTTGTTGAAAATTGTATTAACCCTTTCCCTCATAGAGGAAACCATGATCTATGCGAACAGCATAAAACCAGATCAGCCTGCGAGTAACTCACAGGCTGATCAGGTTTTATGCTGTTCACTACTCCTCAGTGGTCTGGAAATGAGGACTTTATAATTAAATTTGGTAAGGTTTAACTGTGGTTTTCTACAGATCAGGCTTTATGTCATCATAAGTACCTATTGAGTGCGTCAAAATGAGTCTATATGAGGGAAAGGGTTAAACAATATGAACTGGTATTTAAGCAGACATGAAATTATCCAATATTATAATTTCAATGACACTGTTACAGAAATGACACAGAGGATTTGTCACCAAAGGAATGTTTAACCCTTTCCCTCATAGAGGAAACTATGAAAAGACCTATGCGAACAGCATAAAACCAGATCAGCCTGCGAGTCACTCGCAGGCTGATCAGGTTTTATGCTGTTCGCTGCTCCTCAGTGGTCTGGAAATGAGGATTTTGTAATTAAATTTGGTAAGGTTTAACTGTGGTTTTATGTGATACCTATTGAGTGCGTCAAAATGAGTCTATATGAGGGAAAGGGTTAAGTGTGCTGAGAGCTTAAATATTTGTACAAAAAAAATGTATATATTGAACAGCAAGGTGGGACTTAACCTTCTGAATGTCTTTTTTAATTCAAAGAGTCTTTAACATACTCCTTATCAAAAATGATCTACCGTGTTAGTCTGATATCCCCTGAACATGTTTATGAAGTCTTAAACTCAATTCCATACCTAGTACTGAGATGATAGTACTGAGATGATAGCATTATGCATGCAAAAATATCTATGGTAGAAAAGGCCAAAAGGGCCATAATTTGTGTTAAATTTAGTGAAGAGTTGTCTGCTTTGGTTTTCTGATTTTCCTGAATGCACATATTATCTTTCAAGTCAATGGGAGATTTCAATATCTCTTACATTCTTTGGTAAGTTTGGATAGTTGATCTGAAAATCAGTGGGAATGTTTCCAAGAGACTATCACTCAAATAGTAATCCATAATTGGTATACTTCTACTTACTTCTCCATACACTTTGAGGTTGTGAGTACAGTGCCTACAATTAGAACTTGTTGCTCCTTTCCTGAAATAAATCAAGCAACACTATCATAATATGATAAGCTTAAACTAGACCCATCAATTATGGTGATTCCATTGCTTCCCACCTTAAGCGCAAGTATAATGCAATGTGACTTCCTATATAGTCGGGGCCTCCATGGCCAAGAGGGTAAAGTCGCTGACTTTAACCCAGCAGGGTCATTCATAATTTCATGTGAGGAAGCCTTCCAGCTGGCTTGCGGTAGATCGTTGGTTCTACCCGGATGCCTCTATGCAATTGGGGTCTTCCTCCACCTGTAATTAGCTGGATGTCACTATAGTATATGACTGAAATACTGTTGCAGTGACGGTAAACTCAAATATTCAAGTCCTATATAGCCCCTACTTCTATGATCCAGGGGTATGAAAATTCTAAACTTGATGCTGTGTTAATTTATTCTATACTTATATTAAGACAACAAGGGATGTGGCCTGTCTAGTGATTTAATTTTGGTTAATTTACTACCTTTTACAGGTGGTTTCCCCACAGCCAAAAACTCACTTTATACCCAAAATAAGTACCTATCTTCCAAATAAAATAGTATTTTTCTTCTAGAAAAAAATAAATTATTGGAATTTCAATGAAATTTGTGTTAATCTGAAACTTTCTTTGACATGAACAAACTTTAATCAAATAGTTTTATTGTTAATTAAAAAACAGTTTCATTATCTTATGATTTCCCCACTTTTTTAAATTACACTAATTTATGCAAAAGGAAAGCCACAGGTAGTAAAAAAAAAAGAAAAAAGTTCACTGCTGTTGAGACAAGCATCCCATGACACAATTATTTGTTAAAAAGGTTTTTTGTATAGTGGAATTATCTATCAATAAATAACAGCCTTTATAAGCATCACTTACTCTCCAGGTGTAAATTCTGCTCTGCACAGTGAACACTTCACAACAGGTTGATAGTTCCTGCATTTCTGAAGAAAAAAATTCTTAATTCAGAAATCATTAATTTACACACGGTTAACTTACATATATCAGATTTTCTAGTTGGAAAGTATTCAGGACCAAGAAAAATTCAATTAGCACTCCATAAACCCATCACATGTAGATTGCAGTCATGGCAGTTTTGGCTTTTGACATTGTCACTTCAGAGTTCAAGTATTCAGGGATCGAAATATTTTCTTAGAGCCACTAGTAGCTGCTTTATTATACTCGTCCTGCATGAAATGCTTCTCGTCCTGCATTTCATGCGTGATTTTCAAGATTAACTATGCAGCTTAAATCTATTTATAAATGTAATAAATCTTTAATAACTGAATAAATACTTATATAAAAGAGAATGCAATCAATTAACCAGTTTCCAACTTAAGATGATCTACTTTTGAAACTTGTATAAAAAGTCGTGCTCTAGGCCCGGTAAAACATGTTTGCCATTATTTTGACATGAATTTAAATGGAATTATTATGCTTTTTTGGGAGTATTTTCTTTTTTATATACTTTTTCCTAAGTGCTTTTCTTTCACTTTACTCTCTGAATCATTGCCGCTCTTCAAATATTTTAACACTGCACACTTCTCCATTTTCGAAATTCAACAGACAACACTGGTTTGTTCGATTGAAACTCAGGAAAGATATTCATGCATGTTTTTATATTCAACATCAAAGTTTATTTTTCGATCATTTTAACCAGCATATTGATTCGGGTGACTCTTTTTACCGGAATCCCCCTATTTACCGGAATCTACCGGAATCCACTTAGATTTTACCGGAATCCCCCTTATTTATCTTGTATTATGTTATTTTATATGTTTTTATTATAATTAATGGACTTTAATACGATATTAGTAATGAATTTCATTAAATACATTTGTATCTGTTTTTAAATGACATTTGACGTAGGCCTACGTTGTCGTTTACTGTACAAAATCGACTTAGCTATTTAAAGAGATTCCAATTCAGACATGGTAACTTTTCAAGGTTAATATTATTGTTTTATCTTATTAAACTTACATGTCATATCATTTTCGTCTTATAATTGCCTATGGGTGATACCGATAGGCAATTATTTATAATTTGTTTCGTTTACCGAACGAAATGGCAGAATCACTTTACCGTGTATTATCCGGTATCAACCTAAAAGCCAGGTACATAGTTTTATTTTCCTTGGTGGTTGTCTGACTAGAAATTGCAATGTATTTCTCTCTCTCCATCTCTCTCTCGTTCTCTCTCTCTCTCTCATATGGTTATGAGAAATGATGTTTCCATTAGTAGATATAACTGGCGCGATTTAATTATACCCATATATAATATAAAACATTTAGTACGGTTCCATAAACTTACAAACGCAAAATTATTTTCTATTTGATATTATACATACATGCACAACTGGGGTGATTGGCATGACCACTGTGGCATGTGCCGTGTTAACTTCGATAAAGGTGATAATCCAATTACCGAAAGCGTGCCGCAAGGTGAAATACTGTACACGCGTCAACTGTCACGCGGTACACTTATGATCAGTAACTCCATAGAGGCGTCACGCGGCATTATTGAAGATACTGATACATGTAATTCACTTTGATTCACCAAAACATCAATAAATTTTACGTCAAATCTGTTTATTAAATATGGCAGTTATAATAAAACACTTTTGATATAGCTTTTGTCTGTATTTTGACTGTCATGTTAGGCCTACTATATACCATTTTATTTATACCGAGGTAGACCGGAATCGACATCGTAAGTTAAGAAACGAGGCTCTGCAGCAATTTTATGTTTGTTTTACCAATTAAACGAGTAATTGGAAACTTCAAATCCAAATGGAATAACAACAAAACACAAAATGGGTGGATATATAATGATTTGTATAAATATGGGGCCAAGGAAGATAGGAGGTTGACTTGTTCGTTGATGAGTGACCGTTTGTTGCTTATAACATGTAACCGTAACGTGCATCTTGCACAACATTTTATGGAGGAAAGGATGAAGTTTATTACTTCCTTAATGTTGTTGAGGAATATATAATATCCATGCATTAACATTTATCTTTCTGTCCATACATATTTTTTTTTTACTATAAGTCTATAATTCAAAAACGACGAAAAAATGAAAGTATCTATTTTTATCACAGCATACGTATGAATTGTATAAACTACTAACCTCCTACGGTCATCGTTAAGGTATTATTTGGTAGCGGATTTTAATTGCACCCCGCGGAGAACTTGCTAAGTGTGTGTGTCACAGCAGGTGCTAACTTGTTAGCCGTCAAGAAACAGTTTGATTAAATCGGTTTAACATAAAAAGAACCGCATAATTACGTTTCTTTACCCCAATGCTGTTAGACAATATAAGTCGGCATAACACCTTATGTGCAAACTTTTTTTTTCCAATAAGCGTGTGTGTGTTTTAACAAGAACTTGTTAAAACGCCTCTTAATTACGTGTTAATCTTTCTTAATTTATTCTTTAATTTAGAAATCACACACTCATTACTCGCGTTAAATTCTTCGTTGTTAATTGGCGGTAATCAAAGACCGCATAGTCGCTAGGTATTCTTTTAGCTCTGCAACCTGTAAATTTTGATTGTGTAATCTGCTTTAAAATAAAAAGGTGGCGGTGACTGAAAAGACGATTAGGGATGTACATTATTTATACATTGAAAGTATATTTTGGTTAGGAATAAAATGACCTTTATAAGTGTCATAGTTAAGCACTCTTCAAATTCATAATTTTGTTTAAAATTTAATTGCAATTTAAGAAATAGTCAGACCAATATTGTCAGCGATAGAGCCTCGTACTCAAACTCACGCTGTCTATTTCGTGAGACGTGATTCTATGTTGATGCCGCATATTCCACTTAATAAATCGGCCATGTTCAGTTTACTTAACTTTTATAAAGCTCTACGTACCAACCACTGAAAACTAAAAGATGAAAAGGATATGACAATTTTTATTAGTATTATTACGAAGATCAGATGAAATAGTCATTTAAAACCACAAGGATGACTTCATGCCGGAATCCACTTAGTTGGTACCGGTAAGTCAAATACATGAAATGTCCGTTAGGAAAAGAACAAAAATGCTAAATGCAATTGGCTTTCATGTGATCACATTTTCTTAGGTACTTCCAATAACGTAAGTCAAAATATGCTTTATTTGACATGAAAATAAGGTGGATTCCGGTAAAATCTAAGTGGATTCCGGTAGATTCCGGTAAATAGGGGGATTCCGGTAAAAAGAGTAACCGTATTGATTCAAAATATTAAAATAAAATTGAATAATTATGATATAAGAAAAAATAATCACACACAAAAAATTCACGACAATAAGCTCTCTATGCATAGTTCAACTGTATGCATGAATCAAGTGAATCCGTCAGTGTTATATACAGTGCCTGTTTTAGACATAACCAAAAACACTGGTTTTCCTTCGATAAAATCGAAGACATATAAAAACAGGTCTTAATAAAATAAAATGTAAACACTAGTTGTCTTCTACTTTGGAGATTTTCCACTCGACCTGTCAGACGAGCAGGCTACTTTTTTCTACTCGCCCAGCCGCACATTCTACTCGTTAATATGACTGGACAAATGGAATTTTCGATCACTGGCCTATCAGCAAATTATATCAATTTTATGAAGGGAACCTGGATTAAGAATACTATCGTATCTATTACTTTTTGCCAGGGAATCTGGATTAAGAATAATAATGTATGAGATAATGACTTAAATTTGGGAACTAAATTGTTAAGAGTTTCTGCTGTCATTAGATGTATCTATTACCTCTCTGTTTTGTTTATAATTGTATTGTTTTTCAATGACGTTTCTTTGTCCCGATTTAAAAAATATCACACAGTTAATGAATATTTATATGACTATATTCAGGAAATACTTGACATTTGGAAAAAGAAACATGACAGTTTGTTGTGCCAAATACTGATTAAAAAAAATAAAGATAAAATAAAAGTTGGTTCCTTTCAAGCCTCCATCTGCAACTGAACGCTATGATTTTCAAACAAACGATTCTGGTGAAAAACTTATCTGAAAGAAGTTAATGTCTTAAACAAGTCTGCGGGGAATAAAATTTACTGTATTTTTATGAGCTAACAAAGTAACACTTTCGAACATACGTACCTTGCAAAGTTGTTCAGAGGAAGAAAGTTCTTCAAAAGGATGCCTGCCGTGACATTTCGTACAGGCGAAAAGAGCTGCCATTTTATACCAAGATATCCGTCTTTAACACTCAAAAACACGGGAATTAAATAGCAAATTTTAAACTCGCATTTGACTTTGAAACCGGAAGTGAAAACAAAACCGGATACAAATTACGCATGCGTATGTAGAGTCTTATTGTTTTGAGCAACAGTTAAAGAATTTGATCTTTACGAGATGTCAAGATGTTTCCACTTCTAGAGAAAAATGATGCAATCTCACGATATTAGTAAATTTAGTTGATTATTCTAAGTACTGTCAATGTTGCAGATGCTATGAATCTAGAGAGACCTAACAAAAATTATGATATTCAAGGAATAAAAAGAACATATTCTTGCTGTGACTTCTAACAGAAACAAGGAGACTGTTCGGTGCACCGTTAATATTACATTTACGTAAGAAATACGTTTACACCACATGTTTAAAGGGAATATAGATAACAACAAACATGTCAACAGAGAATGAACAAGATGATGTTGAATTTACCTATGAAGAATTTTTACTTATGCATCGTCCACAGCTTCTTAGCTCATGTGTTCCAGAGCTATATTGGGAATCATTATTTCAAAAGTTAAAAAATGAGGTTAGAATATGTCAGAAAATAACTGAATTTCATGGAAACAGGATCTTAGAAGAGATCAACTCAATGTACCACTGCATTTTTCAGTTTGAGACAGTGATGGTTATTTAATATTTTAACAGCTACAGCCCCCAGAGTGTTTATAATTAATTATTTCTTCTTTCTTTTATTGTAATGGCTAGCAATCATTTTCTGATTATTATGACCATATTTAGGCCTTGAGGTCAAGGATTTGTCACGTATGGATCCGGTTTATTGCTGTCAGAATAGACAGCATCAGAAGAGACAGTAGTTGGATACAGGGGAGTCTGGGTGTGATACGCTAGCTAGCCAATTGACCCCATGGTTCTTTTACATGCCCAATGTAAAGCACCGATACACGGGAGACAAGTTCCTGGTTGGAATCAGTACCAAGTACTCGGAGTTCCCACAGCAACTCCATTTTGCCGAGTGCCATGCAAGGGTGCACCTGGTACCAATGTTATATGTCAGTGGTTTGACGCAGTCACTGGATGAAGTGCCCCAACTTTGATTCAAACCCTAGACCGTAACCCAACACAAATCAGACACATTTGTATATAGCTGATCAGCTATCACATTTGGTTAGGACGTAACCTTAAACTGCCAAAGGGATTTGGCAAGACAGTAATTAAGCCCTGCATTTAGTTAAGCATAACACTCTTAACTGTTAGGGATTTGGTTCTGTGCTTGCATTCTATATGCAAAGATACAACAGGGATGCAAACAGTTTAACACTAATACTAGGGACTTTTAACAGTAACTGAAAACAGGATGGGTCTGAGTGGTACCTGGGTAGTATAGTGGTAAATATTCACTTCTCATCATTGTGTCACGGGTTCATATACATGAGAGAGTTCAGTGGTTGCTCATCATTTTTTTTTGGTTGGGGGGGGGAGTAAATAGAATCATATTGAAAAGACAATTTAAACAAAACGCATTGATTCGGACAAGAGGGGTTCTATGCCATAGACACTTTTAATAAGAAATGATACATTGAAGATGTCACTTTAGAATAATATTCGAGTGGTAATCAATATATTCGAGAACTTAAAAGTCCCAGTATCTTATAGTTGTTAGAGTTAAATCCGAATGCACCTACAACGTATATGTCTCTGTTTGAATTTCATCCCTGAAAGACCTGGAGAAATGCCTAATTTACAGGAAAGATTCTATTAGAAAAATTACAAGTTGTGGCTGTTTCGTTCTATACTACTCAAAATTTGCTAAGGATCACTTAGTGAAATCCCATTTACTTGTGTATTTGCTAGATTTGCTTTTGACGATCACCATTTTGAGTGATACCTCATAGCTGGTTTATTTGAGGCAATAATAATCATTACAAGTTGCCTTTCCAATCATTATATTAAATAATTCAAGTGTTCTGATATGCAATGAACAATAAGTGATCCTTAGCAAATTTTGAGTAGTATATATTAAGCTCAAAACAACATCAGCATTAAATTAGCATATATGGTTTTTTCAGAAGTCCGTGGATTTTCTTGATATCTCCTCTACTACAGTGTATCAAGATTTATTCAAGCTGTATCAAAATTCCATGAACTTCTGAAACACCCCATGTACACCGAAACATCTGTGATTTTACTGAACAGTGTGTTTCAGAACATGCTCCACCCATTTTTAGCTCGACTATTCGAAGAATATGAGAGCTATTGTAGTCGCCCTTGCGTCAGTGTTGGTGTTCAGCTCTTGGTTAAAGTTTTGAATGCAAGTTACTATCAACCTTATATCTCAATAACCAATTATGGTATTGACTTGAAAGTTTATGAATATGTTCAGGAGCATCAGACAACCAAAGTGGATAACTCTTGACTAAATTTGATGTAAATTATGGCCCCTTTTTAACTTAGAAATTTTGGTTAAAGTTTTGCATGCAAGCTACTATCATCCTTATATCTCAAATACCATTCATGGTATTGACTTGAAATGTTATGAATATGTTAAGGGGCATCAGACAGCCAAGGTAGATAACTCTTGATGGGGAATATATTACAAATTATGGACCCTTTTTTAACTTAAAAATTTTGTTAAAAATTTTACATGCAAGGTACTTTTAGGCTTATATCTCAATATATCCAGGTATGCAATTGATTTGAAATATCTTTAATACATTAGGGGTATCGTATTATCAAGGTAGATAACTCTTGATGGAATATGTTACAAGTAATGGCCCCTTTTTAACTTATAAACAGTTCAGGGGTTATCTTTGATAGAGGATCTGCTATCTCTAAATTGGTGACACCACTTAGGGTCCAGCAGATTTAGAGAATGCAGGCTCACTATAAACTTTTTGTAAATCTGCTCTGGTCTCTGTCATAGATTTACAGAGTTTTGTGCAGAATTTGATAACAACATGCTGCTTTACAATTGTATCATCTTTTTTTGATGAACATCAAGTAGATTATGACAGATTGACATCATAATATTAAAATTGACAAATATTGTTCGGAGAGGGTTGTGCTTTACTGTAAATGTATTAGATCTAATCTTTATGGACTGACAAGAAAATATGGCAATGGTTCTCAGATATGATGATTCACTCCTTGTATGTCACGATTTTTGTGAAATATGTGAAACCCATCTTATCGAAAACACTTTCCTAGTAACAGAAAACATAATCCAGATTGGATACAATTTTTAAGAAGTGGGAAACACTGATCATTATGTATTATTTGATTGCATGAAAATTTAGAGTCCAAGAGTTAATAGCACTGATACAGTGCACTTATGACACCAACAATTGCAGAATACTTACCTTCTTTCTCTTTAACTTTTTCATCTGTGTGAAGAATCCACTAGAAGAATTGGCCATCACAAGAAATAATTTTTTTTCAGAAAAATATAGACTTCTCAACTGTATTCTTTTTATAGGAGATACATGTATTTTCATTATTATGTATACATGTATATTTTTATTTCCATTCTTAACCCTTTTTTTGTGTCACCTGCTGTAATTAGAGGTGACACATAGGGATCACTTTTCCGTTGTCTGTCTGTCCGTACACACGTAGGGGTACTTACGGGGCTAGGGAACAATAGGTTAGGGTTAGCAGCCTTTGATCTTTTCTCTTAAGTGGCTAAAATTGTCTCTTAGGTGGCTAAAAGAACAATAGAAAGAACAATAGGATAGCCACACAAGTATACCTGCGTAAGGCCGTCCGTCTGTCTGTCCCTCACACTTTTTCCTGTCGCGCTTAAGCAGGTAACACACATGTTCCAGAGAACAGTCTTGTCTAGTGTTGTAAGCATTTATGCTTGTGCATTCTTAATCATTGTACAGAATAATCTACTACCATTCAATGCTAAAAATGTAACAACTCCTTAAGCTTATTTACTATTCAAACAATCTCTCAAATCACTGCAATTGATTTTTAGGTGATATCTATCTAAATCATGACATTCATGTTTTACAGGTGTTTGATGCTGGATCAGTGTTCCAGATTCAGTGTATTCAAACTTCAGATGAAGATGAGGAAGAAGAGGGTCATTCTTGGCAGGTGGTAGTCAACAGTGAGGCAGGTATACAGTGCACAGAGAAAGACAGGTTAGTTATATAGGTCCAACATGGTACCGGTGTACTTAACAAATGCTTCTAACAGAAATGATAGTTTTCATTATTTATTGAAAATAACTAACCAGCCACTTCTCCATTGCGGCAAAAGTTTTATCTTGAAGTTGAGTGGTAGAAGCTACAAGAACATGTACAAATAAACAATTGGCAGTGATGCTGCGACGAATATCACAAGATTTTGTAAGTACACTGGTACCATGGAGTCACCTATATCATGGAGTTCGACTTAAATATCTATATGTCATGTATATCTGAAAGGATATAAAGAAGTTTTGAGTTCAGTGACAAAATGGAAAAAAATGAAAGTACAATTAAGAGCCCCAGGCATTAAAAAGCATGTTTATTATTACTATACCACATTTATATAGCACTCTTTTCAATGTACGTTCAAAAGTATGTAACCTTTGAGTTCCCACAGTCATTGAATTTAGCATTTGGATACATTTAAATATATAAATAATATTTGTCCAAATATTATTTTTTTATAGTCTGTTTGCATTCAAACATAGAGGTTACTTTTCAACTTAAATGCAAGGGTGTCCTGGTTCTCTGCTTGCATTCAGACATAGAGATTACTTTTTCAACTTAAATGCAAGGGTGTCCTGGTTCAGTGATAATGTACATGGCTGCAGAGTGCAGATCCATAGGTTGCAGGTTCAATCCGAATCAGAGCCAAGAATATTTCCTAGATGT
>CM037779.1:47105207-47135462 GCA_021229015.1 Solen grandis | reverse complement strand
AACGTTGTTGCGGTATTTCACCCAAAATTTTTTAAAGGGAACCCTTTTTAAAGAAGGCGGGGGTAGGGGGGTTTTCAAGTTTTAAAGATATTTTAAGAAGTTTTCCTGTCAGTCTTTGAGACGAGGCTTTACCCAAAAAGAAAAAAAAATTACCTAATTAGAAAAGCGGGGGGAGTGATAATGCTTTGTAAATTTACACCGTAAACGGGATCCAAACCTCTGAACCAACGTTTGATTAAAATTAGACACGTCCAAGTTTTTCCCAAATGACAATTAGGACCCTGTTACTTTTTCATTACATTGTTTTGAATGCCTGCTACGGATGTGAATTAAAAACAGATTCTGTAATTATAGCTTTAGATTAGACAAAGTGTATCAGCTTGGTAGCTTAAGATGGGTCGAATCTATTTTAGAATTTGTGTGAATCTGATGTCCATAAGGAAAACTGATTTTGTGATTTTGAGAATGTATAGTAATTACGTATCAAAAACCACTGTACACGTGTTGTTTGATGATCGCGTTGAATGGCTAGTATTAAATAACGCTGATATTGTGATGACGTCAGTTTTATTTTCCTCAATAATTGTTGATAAATACTGACAACCAATATCTTTTTGGCATGTAATGAACACAATGTCTTTTACAGATACCATGCTGCATATATGCCATATACTGTTAAATCATTAATTTTCGTGGGACACCAATTTTCCTCGATTTCGTTGAGGGTTTTATCCATGAATAATAATCCCCTAGAAAACTTCTCTTATATAGTCCTCACGTTTTATCATTTAATAATATTATATATGTCGACATTACTTTCTTTTTATCAGTTATTATTGGTAATTATCAAGTGATATGCAATGAAAGAATCCATCTACAAGCATAATAACAGGTACACTAATCCAGTCAGTTAGAACTGAGGAGTTTTAAAATCTTAACATCAGGTGCCCTTCTTAAAAATGATGGTAGATATCGAATGATAATGAACATACAGTTTAAGTAAACAATCTGGTAAATGACGGGTTACTTGATTAGGTTTACTGTACAATAGATGATGTTGGCGTTCTGCAATTTAAGAAAAAATAAAGGACATATAAAGTGAACCTTTTGTATTATACTTTTTGGGTGTTACTTATATACTTTCATATTACACACAGGAAGCTAGCTCAGTCGGATAAAAGGTATTATGAGACACTCGAGTTACATATGAACGCTATCCGAAAGTATTTAAAGACATTAACAATGAAACGTACTAAACCAAAAAAACAACAACAAACAAACAAACAACACTCTGAGGCATAGTATTGCAAGAAATAGCACACTCCTTTCTTTAAGATTGCAAGGCTGAAACTTTCAGCCCTAACTTTTTCAAAACTATCGGATGTTTTAAAGTATCGGTAAAAATACCCCACTTTCGTTTCCTTTTCTGAATTCTGAAGGGTGCCCTCGATGTACACACAATTCATCTTAGCTGTAATCTTTCGTCGATATGGTGATGCTTTCAAAGGCTTGTGAATCTTAAGTTCTAGGCTTTGGTTTTATTTCCGGAAAGAAGAAATCGGTTAGGGATACCGCCAAAACTGCAATAATTGGACATTGGGTTAAGTAATTTAGAGTCGTTTTGGGAGGAGACAACGCTACATATAGTCCGCGCCGCTCAAACGTCGATATATCGATCCCGGTACAGCACAACTGTTCTCTGTAGTCTTGTCTTCCGTTATTTTGATCACTTCGTTGCGAAAGCTTAGTGAGGGAGATTACCCATTTAAGACTTCTGTATTAATAGGCATTTCAGATGTAAATATTACAGCTGAGATATCGAGGCGAATCACAGTTGTACACCAGAAAGTTTTGTTTTATGAATGGAAAAAGGTGTTTGGATAGAGAGCCGAACTAGATGTACATGAAGGATTATCAGCATATACCTCTATCGTGATATAAAACGCTTAATGCAATAATTTTGGATGAAAATTGAATTACTCGGAACCTTGGACGAACAGTAATGGGGAAATAGATCCGTCTAGAAACGGTGACACGTTGCTTCCTCCTTCACTAATGCCATATAAGGGATTATTTTCAAAGGAGGACCGCGAATTTCTTTAGCTGTGTTGTGCGAGTGTGCAGTGCACCAGATGGCACGTGCTTGACGAGGGAGGGGCACCACGGAACATGTGTCTACAGAACCGTGAACAGGGAAGCTGTGCTGAAAATAGAAACTAGTTCGGGAAACCCATGTATAATTCAAGGAATATTGCACAATAAAAATAAGGAAAGGCGATGGATTGAATCTCATACATATGCAGATCTTTTAAACCTTACAGAATAGTAGTGTACTCATTTTAAACTAACACAGATACGGTTTCGTGTTTTTTATCATACTGAGAGAGATAGAGAGAGCGAGAGTTCTGTGTATTACGATATTCTTGCAACTGTTTACGATATCACTTTTATTCGTGAAAACGTGTAGTTACTTTATTTTTCTATTTGGAAATAATTCTCTGGATTTTATTTCGGGTACCGCGGATGGAATACCGGTAAGTTATCTTGATGTTGTTTTTGTTTAATCTCTCTTGTAAGGTACATGTGTGAATGATTTGGCTTGATGATTAATCAATGAGTTTGGAGATAAACATCTTCGCGAAGAGCTGACTACCTGACAGGAACCCTGCGATCGTGCTTGCTGTCTTCATTTAAAATGCGAAAGTTATTCGAATCTATTACTACTGGTCCATTAATTTTTAATATAGCCGTTAAACGAACACAGGAAAGTCCCATCAATGACGGTTCGATAAGATTTATGGGCGTAAACTGGATTCGACGTCCCTAAGCTAGTCCCCAAAGTTTTTTTTTCATGTATATCTGGAAATATATATTTTCATGAATGATTTGACTAGTTATTGGTCGAAAACTATCGTCGTGTGTTTGACAGAAAGTCTAAGTATTGACCAAGTTTCCCGACGAATATATGTTGGTCTCTCGAGGCGATGAAAAATTTGCCTAAGCTTGGTGGCGAAAATTGACAAAATGAAGGCGAATTGCAAAGGCTACCTAATCAATCTACTTATAATCGGAACAATTCAGTGAATGCAATCTCTTTGTGTACAGTATGTACAAAAATAAATGCAGAATCGTTTAAATCACGTAAAGGTTACAAAAGCTAAACATGTGTAAAAGATCTATTGGAAAGCAAACCATTAATGTACTACAAGGTACAGTAGTGTACAATACCACTCAAACAATGTCTCTCCACTACAAATATTTGAATGTGGCAAGCGAGAGCTATCTTATATTGGATGTATTGGATCTTGACATGAATAAGATCTCTCCGAATGATTGGATATCAAAAACAACATATTGTGTAAAACCTTAAGATTACTTGTACCGATCGGTTCCCACACCAATTTTGATAGACACTCGAAGTATTAAATGTATTGAATGTGCATGTGTTAAACGAGATAGCAGAATAAATTGTGAATCAATGTTCAACTGACACATGTGCACATCCGTTCTCTGTTAGGCAACACACTTTTGAAAAACCCAGTAAAAAACATAATTTAAACATTATTTGTTTTTTTCAGGGCTCCTGTGTATATTCATCTTGCTTGTGTTTTGTGTTTACTTAAATCACATGCATGTCGTTAAGTGTAGCTAATTTCATTTCTTCAGCTGTTCACTGCTGAACATTCTCGGTATAACAATAATAGTTCATTTTTGCCTGTTTTTTTAAATGTTTCTTATGGTAGATCATTAATACATCGTCTCACTACCTGTGTTTTGATGCAACCCACTCCTCTATTGTGGAACACTACCGTGTGTACATGCCGACATATCTACCTGAGCACCGCTGTTCCTTGTATAAAACAACTTGTGTTTCTGCGAGTGGAACAGAGCATTTATATTTTATACCAACGCGGTCCGTTCCAGAAACCCATCTGACTCATATACTGAACAGACCTTGTTAACACGCGCTGTTTTCATACACTCCACATCTGCTTTGCATACACACTTGCGGTGTTTAAGCTATCGACTGTTTATATATTTTCCGGTTAATATCGGCGGGATATGTCAGTACGTTTGATCTGTCTAGCTAATTAATTCAGGTTGTTATTTCAGTTTATACAACTCTATTGCCGATTGTTATTTTTATGAAAATAAAATAGATTCCCAGATGAAAAAAGTACTCGTGAATATTTAGCTAATATTAAACGCATGACAAGTGTTTTAATGAATAACAAAAAACAATGACACCAAAGTAACGTCGGATGAGCATAACGGATGCATGCAATAGTCAATTATATGAATTAATTTTCCTCCTGTCCTGAGAAATGAACAACAGGCTAAAATGGACAGCTTTATCAAGGAAACCACAAAAATTAATCCCCATGAAAAACTAGAACGTAACTCTAGGAAATTTCGCACCCAAGAAATTTGTTTAATTACAGATACCACGAAATTTAATGTCAAATATACATTAACAAACATACTGTTACGTATACTATTTAAATGATTAAAT
Organism: Solen grandis; assembly: GCA_021229015.1. NCBI lineage: Eukaryota > Metazoa > Mollusca > Bivalvia > Adapedonta > Solenidae > Solen > Solen grandis. The sequence goes on along the minus strand of CM037779.1, from coordinate 47,130,949 downwards.
TTGTATTACTTTTTAGTAAGGGTCACTTTGAAGTGGTCATATTTATCTTTAAACAATGTAAATGATGGTAATCACAACTATAATCCATGCTTATTCTGTCAGATTAGATACATATGGAATGTGTCAAATGACTTACCACAATTTTCATGCAATGCAGTCAAGTAGCTAGCTGACATGTCTGACATTTATGAATGTCACATTATCATGACATTTTAAATTAAATTGTTAACAGCAGTTTCTGTACTGTATTTGCTGAGTGTCACATTTCGCCTTTCATAAATTTAAGGTACTATTGTGTCCAATTCAGTCGGAATGAAAAGCTATAAATAAACTGGTATTCCGTGTGTACACAATTGCGTGCGGAAAATTTCGAACTAATAATACGAGTCATGAAAAGTCTCTAAAACATGGACGGCCCATAATTTTTGTATGAGGCTTTAATTCAAAAGAGTTCGATTTTTTTTTTCTTCGGGGAAATCAGTAATATCAATGATTGATGAGGAATCAGACATTTATTTCAAAGAACAAATTATCGATGTTCATTTAAAGTAGCTGGCACACATACTGCAAGAAAGAGCAAGGAAACATTTCTCTTCACGATTGTTCTGTATCAATTATATATACGTTGGACAATTTCTGTATAGAGGGAATAAATATAAAAAAGTTGAGTATTGGACATGAAAGTTTCTCTTATCTATAGTCAGCTAAAAATGCTGACCTTATTTATTTATACATACATAAGTTATTTTGAATTCGACTTATTTTATTCATGAAACTAAATGAAAACAAGCTCCTTAAATTTCATTTAGGCTAACTACCACTGTGTTCACCTCCCACAAGACTTGCGCTACGTGCTTACTTGGTGACCCTATATATTTCTATGTAGGGTCATATAGGGCCAGGGGTGTTCTTTAACCTTTAAAATGAAGAATATTACACATGATTAAATATATAAATGATTAGAAAAAGTGGTCCGACGGATAAAACAAATCAATTATTGAGTTTGACTCTGACCTTACACTGAAATAAATGGGGTCTGTAATGTTCATAGGAGGACTTGGCCAGCGTGTAGGGTCAGTATTAAAACCCTTTTAATTATCAAATGCAAATATATTACCGAATGCACAGGCTTCATTAGCATACTCAATTTCTGTAAATATTGATTAAAAAGGACATTAGCAAACACTTTAGTTGAAATTAACTCGTATCCTCACTTGAAGGTCAAGGATAGCGAACAATTTTAAGACGTGCATATCAGTAGATGACATCACTATAGCAGATGTCATTAACTAAAACGAATATTCATTCCACATAGTAAATCGTAAAATTTTAATTATAACACACACACTCGACTGTCGTCGTGAAACACCCACAGTGCTATCAATTACTGTCAACTTTTAGAACGCAAGTAAAAGAAATACTTCTTGGGGAATTAATAAGACGTTCAATCGCCACGATACTGATCCGTCTCCCGCTGTAGCAACCTCTCCCAAAAGATAAGTGACACAGTGTAACACGTATTGATTTCTGGTAGCTTTATGACGTTCCGTGACGTTACAGTGACACGGAGTGTTAACATACCAACACGTCAGCCTTGTATACCGACATACACAACCGAAATTGTGCAGGATAGGGTTTCGACCTCGTCTTTAGCATTATCGAATATTTTGATTCCTCTTAAAGTTGTTTCCTTATTTTTAAAGTGATATCGAGCTATTTATGTAACTCACCATGGCAAGCGTGTATTGTAAACGATAAATGTCATCTTACATCAACAATCAAGTGAAACAAATTGTTATATAACTTTCTAAATATTTAAATCCAGGGGCTATATGCCTAACTGATTAATATCCAATCTGCTGTCATATTTATTCGTGAAGAACGATTATGCTTAATATTCTAAACATTGTATTGCAGACAAAAACAGAAACTACCACGAATATTTATACCATGCAGAATATATATAGGATCTGACATGAATTGTCATTTCATCAAATTTTACTAAACGAATTCATAAAAATGTCATTAAGCGAGCCTCTGAACGTTCATAAAATGTTATTAAGCTCGCCAGAGGCTCACTTAATAACATTTTCATGAACTCGTCTAGTAAAATTTGATATGAAATGGTAATTCATGTCAATTTTTTTTATCATATGATCAGTAATGACAGTAAATCGCGATTATAAAAAAAGCATGAATGAACGGACTGTGAACGAATTACTTCTGTAATCTAACACCAAGAAAATAGTTTCAAACTAGAGTTGCATCCGCAACATCATCGGTTTTCTCACTTAGATAAGCTTCATACAATGCTATTGTTACTTCTTCTATCATTCCTTTCACTTTTTTATATGAAATTGTACCTCTTTTTTTATAAAGCTAAATAAACTGTGTCCTACATTTGTAAAACAACCAATAAAGGTTAACATCATCCCGGCCGTGGTATACATTTAGCCAAGGAACAACAATGCCAAAACATATACATAGATATTCTCTTTGTGTTTCCATTAGTGTACATGCTGTATATATTCTTACATCATTTCCAAATGCTGTTTTACCCATATAACTTCAACTACTGCTACTGATGATGATAGCAATGCATTACGCGCTATTTGTGATAACTCTTATGTATTATAATTAGATAATTTACATTGTCCAATCTCTAATACATGTAAAATGTAATACTCGATAACACACCACCAATATACGTCTTTGACTTCGATGTTCTATCAGAGAGAGAGAGAGAGAGAGAGAGAGACAGAGAGAGAGAAATGTGTGTTTATGACGCGCCTACAGGTAAAGTACGGTCTATCAAACACAAAATTACATGTACATACGCTTTGAGCTATAGAATACACACACGATTTACGATTTAACAAGGTACAGCTTATTGGACATAGTCTGACCATTTTTTACCCGATCTTCAAAAACTGCATATCGTTAGAAAGGTAAATAAACATTCTATAAATCTGATAATAAAATTATAATGATATGTGATTAACCTCTGAGATAAATGCAGAAAACCACTGTGTGTACCTATAATTGAGTTTTTTCATAATTATTTTTTTCATTTGATGTCTGACTTTTAAAATTTTGGTACCGTTAGAAAGGTCTCTTAAAGCATAACATTTTATACCCGTTATGTCTCGATAGAATATTTACCGTTTTGAGCTATATGAGGTCAAAGAAAAAATCGATATTGCTGATATGACCTTGACCTTTACTACCTTTTATTATTTTAAAGTATAAGCTGATTAAGAACATCATACTGCACATTCAGTGAAAATTTCATGAAAATCGAACAAGAAATAAATACAGGAGAACGAAAAAACATGAAAAAATGACGAAAAATGAAATATTTTAAAAACTTGAAATTTTTATTTTTTCCGTATTCAGTGATCTTTAAACGCCTCTAGCGGATAAACGGTGCATTTCCTGAAATTGCCACACTATATATTTTGTGCGGCTAGGTCTTGCGAATCTGTTTAAACAAACAAAATTCTTCTATCTTATCAAAGTCGGCCAATATTTCTGTTTAAAGGGACCTACCATATTTTCTCTTAAAAAACGCGTTATTTCCAAGATTCGAACTTTGGTCCCCTCCTGAACAGGAAATGATATCTTTTTTGAACTTCTAGACCTATATATTTTGTTGGGGTGCCAATAAGGAACAGAATAAAAAAAACCGTATCTAAATCCGACTTTGGATTTTGGAGATTTTTCAATACAATCAATTACATAATAAACGCCACCTAGCGGCACAATGGGAGACAAATCTGAAAAAATGGCTCCTAAGGATCTAAGTCAGGACAATGTGAATAAGTGTTAAAAATTTCATGGTCGTAGCTTAATCCTACGTTACTGTAGGCTCGGGACAAATTTTTGACAGAAGAAGAAAAATAAAAAAAACTAGAGTTGCATCCGCAACATCATCGGTTTTCTCACTTAGATAAGCTTCATACAATGCTATTGTTACTTCTTCTATCATTCCTTTCACTTTTTTATATGAAATTGTACCTCTTTTTTATAAAGCTAAATAAACTGTGTCCTACATTTGTAAAATAACCAATAAAGGTTAACATCATCCCGGCCGTGGTATACAGACACGTATGGCCAATACACTGAGAACTATACACACCCCAGTTCACCAGTACAGGTAGACCAGCATTAGACTGCAGGAAAGTCACTTGACCGCGAGTTGTTTACATCATCCCAGCTACGCTGTGGTCAAATGGCCAATAATACACTGAGAAATATACACACCCCAGTACAAGTAAGATAAGCGTTGGACTGAAATATTTTAAAAATTGGGCTTTCGCTACGTATGAGAAATCTAACATAACTCGACCATTTTTTACCCGATCTTCAAAAACTGCATATCGTTAGAAAGGTAAATAAACATTCTATAAATCTGATAATAAAATTATAATGATATGTGATTAACCTCTGAGATAAATGCAGAAAACCACTGTGTGTACCTATAATTGAGTTTTTTCATAATTATTTTTTTCATTTGATGTCTGACTTTTAAAATTTTGGTACCGTTAGAAAGGTCTCTTAAAGCATAACATTTTATACCCGTTATGTCTCGATAGAATATTTACCGTTTTTGAGCTATATGAGGTCAAAGAAAAAATCGATATTGCTGATATGACCTTGACCTTTACTACCTTTTATTATTTTAAAGTATAAGCTGATTAAGAACATCATACTGCACATTCAGTGAATATTTCATGAAAATCGAACAAGAAATAAATACAGGAGAACGAAAAAACATGAAAAAATGACGAAAAATGAAATATTTTAAAAACTTGAAATTTTTATTTTTTCCGTATTCAGTGATCTTTAAACGCCTCTAGCGGATAAACGGTGCATTTCCTGAAATTGCCACACTATATATTTTGTGCGGCTAGGTCTTGCGAATCTGTTTAAACAAACAAAATTCTTCTATCTTATCAAAGTCGGCCAATATTTCTGTTTAAAGGGACCTACCATATTTTCTCTTAAAAAACGCGTTATTTCCAAGATTCGAACTTTGGTCCCCTCCTGAACAGGAAATGATATCTTTTTTGAACTTCTAGACCTATATATTTTGTTGGGGTGCCAATAAGGAACAGAATAAAAAAAAACGTATCTAAATCCGACTTTGGATTTTGGAGATTTTTCAATACAATCAATTACATAATAAACGCCACCTAGCGGCACAATGGGAGACAAATCTGAAAAAATGGCTCCTAAGGATCTAAGTCAGGACAATGTGAATAAGTGTTAAAAATTTCATGGTCGTAGCTTAATCCTACGTTACTGTAGGCTCGGGACAAATTTTTGACAGAAGAAGAAAAATAAAACTAGAGTTGCATCCGCAACATCATCGGTTTTCTCACTTAGATAAGCTTCATACAATGCTATTGTTACTTCTTCTATCATTCCTTTCACTTTTTTATATGAAATTGTACCTCTTTTTTATAAAGCTAAATAAACTGTGTCCTACATTTGTAAAACAACCAATAAAGGTTAACATCATCCCGGCCGTGGTATACAGACAAGTATGGCCAATACACTGAAACTATACACACCCCCAGTTCACCAGTACAGGTAGACCAGCATTAGACTGCAGGAAAGTCACTTGACCGCGAGTTGTTTACATCATCCCAGCTACGCTGTGGTCAAATGGCCAATAATACACTGAGAAATATACACACCCCAGTACAAGTAAGATAAGCGTTGGACTGAAATATTTTAAAAATTGGGCTTTCGCTACGTATGGGAAATCTAACATAACTCGACCATTTTTTACCCGATCTTCAAAAACTGCATATCGTTAGAAAGGTAAATAAACATTCTATAAATCTGATAATAAAATTATAATGATATGTGATTAACCTCTGAGATAAATGCAGAAAACCACTGTGTGTACCTATAATTGAGTTTTTTCATAATTATTGTTTTCATTTGATGTCTGACTTTTAAAATTTTGGTACCGTTAGAAAGGTCTCTTAAAGCATAACATTTTATACCCGTTATGTCTCGATAGAATATTTACCGTTTTTGAGCTATATGAGGTCAAAGAAAAAATCGATATTGCTGATATGACCTTGACCTTTACTACCTTTTATTATTTTAAAGTATAAGCTGATTAAGAACATCATACTGCACATTCAGTGAATATTTCATGAAAATCGAACAAGAAATAAATACAGGAGAACGAAAAAACATGAAAAAATGACGAAAAATGAAATATTTTAAAAACTTGAAATTTTTATTTTTTTCCGTATTCAGTGATCTTTGAACGCCTCTAGCGGATAAACGGTGCATTTCCTGAAATTGCCACACTATATATTTTGTGCGGCTAGGTCTTGCGAATCTGTTTAAACAAACAAAATTCTTCTATCTTATCAAAGTCGGCCAATATTTCTGTTTAAAGGGACCTACCATATTTTCTCTTAAAAAACGCGTTATTTCCAAGATTCGAACTTTGGTCCCCTCCTGAACAGGAAATGATATCTTTTTTGAACTTCTAGACCTATATATTTTGTTGGGGTGCCAATAAGGAACAGAATAAAAAAAAACGTATCTAAATCCGACTTTGGATTTTGGAGATTTTTCAATACAATCAATTACATAATAAACGCCACCTAGCGGCACAATGGGAGACAAATCTGAAAAAATGGCTCCTAAGGATCTAAGTCAGGACAATGTGAATAAGTGTTAAAAATTTCATGGTCGTAGCTTAATCCTACGTTACTGTAGGCTCGGGACAAATTTTTGACAGAAGAAGAAAAATAAAAAAAACTAGATTTGCATACTGCAAATGCACCGGTTTTCGTGATGAGAAACAGTTTCAAACCTGATCAGCCAAGTTAAAATACCAGAAAAACAACAAAATGCAAAATGCTTTATATATCTTAGTGTTTTTCTTCATTGGTGAATTCAGCTGTGACCAAAACTTAAATTAAAGGCATCTCGAAAGGAATGTGATGTCCCAATGAGCCAGGCCCCCATCTGCTGTGATCAGACCTGTTAATATCTGGTCATCACTGCAGGGAGTCTTTAGCCAATACAGTAGCTATATGTGTAAAACCTCTGATGGGTTGATGCATAACTAAATTACCTGCTACAATGGAAGTGAGATAGTAGGCTAGTTTTACACATACATTCATGACCTGTTACATCCCAACCTAAAGAGCAAAGCTAGCAGAGCAGAGTTCTAATTATAGAACATAGGTATCCAGTGATGCAAATTCTGTCAAATTTTCTCAGTTTTTATTCTGGGTCATGTATTTAAATTCTCTATAAATTCATCAATTCTCGACAGATTTGCAAAATTCTTTTTTTGTTGACGAGGTAAGACATTCTTTTTTCCAATGATGACAAAATATATCACACATTTAAACTTTAAAGGCTTTGAAATCAGTTCAAAGTATGACCAAACTTCAAACTACCACCAAACAACCAAATCAACCCCGATCTGAAAAAACTAAATTTCTTCAAAAAGTACTCTTTAGAGGCTTTTGATTTTACCCATATTCTTTCAATAAAATATTTTTAGATTTTGAGATATTTAAGGTCAAAGAAAAAACCAATAATCGCAATATGACCTTGACCTTTGCATTTTTTTAAATTTTGAAACTGTGAAGTCCCTTGAAACAACAAACAATACAATCTGTGAAAATTTCATAAAGATCGATTGAAAAATAATGGCAGAATCATCAAAAAAGTAAAAAAATGCCTATTCTCGAAAAAAAAAATCCTCCATATTTTAGTGCACTTTGACCGCTAATTGAAAGCCATTTTATGCATTTTCTGAAATCGCCACCCCATATATTTTGTGCGCAAAGATCTTCGGAATCAATTTCAAAAAACAGAATGAGCGTATCTAATCTCTAACAAAAATGGGCATGTTTTTCGTGGACACACCATAATTTGCCAGATTTTTTCAAAGATTCAAACATTCAACCTCTTCTAGCTCAAAATTTTCAAAGATATGGATATTGCCACTCATCATATTTAAAGGGGCAGCTGACAGAGAACAGAATGCAAAAAACTGCATACAAATGAAATGTCAAATGACAGAGTTATCGACAATTATATGTTTTGATGCTAAACGCCACCTAGCGGCAAAACTTAGTACTAAAATAAAAAACAAACTTAATGGTGCACAACTTCAGATACATGTGAGTATGCATGGAAATTTTCATATTTGTAGCACTTCTAATCATGCCGCAACAGCGGCCACAAAAAAAGTGCAAAGAATAATAATAATGGAAAAAAAAAAAAGGGAAAAAGAAACACAAGAAGAACAGTAGGTTTTCGCGGCTGCGTTGCAGTCCACGAAAACCTAACTAGAGTTGCATCCGCAACATCATCGGTTTTCTCACTTAGATAAGCTTCATACAATGCTATTGTTACTTCTTCTATCATTCCTTTCACTTTTTTATATGAAATTGTACCTCTTTTTTATAAAGCTAAATAAACTGTGTCCTACATTTGTAAAACAACCAATAAAGGTTAACATCATCCCGGCCGTGGTATACAGACACGTATGGCCAATACACTGAGAACTATACACACCCCCGGTAGACCAGCATTAGACTGCAGGAAAGTCACTTGACCGCGAGTTGTTTACATCATCCCAGCTACGCTGTGGTCAAATGGCCAATAATACACTGAGAAATATACACACCCCAGTACAAGTAAGATAAGCGTTGGACTGAAATATTTTAAAAATTGGGCTTTCGCTACGTATGGGAAATCTAACATAACTCGACCATTTTTTACCCGATCTTCAAAAACTGCATATCGTTAGAAAGGTAAATAAACATTCTATAAATCTGATAATAAAATTATAATGATATGTGATTAACCTCTCAGATAAATGCAGAAAACCACTGTGTGTACCTATAATTGAGTTTTTTCATAACTATTTTTTTCATTTGATGTCTGACTTTTAAAATTTTGGTACCGTTAGAAAGGTCTCTTAAAGCATAACATTTTATACCCGTTATGTCTCGATAGAATATTTACCGTTTTTGAGCTATATGAGGTCAAAGAAAAAATCGATATTGCTGATATGACCTTGACCTTTACTACCTTTTATTATTTTAAAGTATAAGCTGATTAAGAACATCATACTGCACATTCAGTGAAAATTTCATGAAAATCGAACAAGAAATAAATACAGGAGAACGAAAAAACATGAAAAAATGACGAAAATGAAATATTTTAAAAACTTGAAATTTTTATTTTTTCCGTATTCAGTGATCTTTGAACGCCTCTAGCGGATAAACGGTGCATTTCCTGAAATTGCCACACTATATATTTTGTGCGGCTAGGTCTTGCGAATCTGTTTAAACAAACAAAATTCTTCTATCTTATCAAAGTCGGCCAATATTTCTGTTTAAAGGGACCTACCATATTTTCTCTTAAAAAACGCGTTATTTCCAAGATTCGAACTTTGGTCCCCTCCTGAACAGGAAATGATATCTTTTTTGAACTTCTAGACCTATATATTTTGTTGGGGTGCCAATAAGGAACAGAATAAAAAAAACCGTATCTAAATCCGACTTTGGATTTTGGAGATTTTTCAATACAATCAATTACATAATAAACGCCACCTAGCGGCACAATGGGAGACAAATCTGAAAAAATGGCTCCTAAGGATCTAAGTCAGGACAATGTGAATAAGTGTTAAAAATTTCATGGTCGTAGCTTAATCCTACGTTACTGTAGGCTCGGGACAAATTTTTGACAGAAGAAGAAAAATAAAAAAAAAAAAATGACAAATAAACACAACGAGAACAATAGGTTTTCGCACTTAGTTGTGCGAAAACCAAAAAAAAAAAAGAACAATAGGTTTTCGCCCAAAAACAAATAAACACAAAAAGGTTTTGCACTTCGCTTTGCGAAAACCTAATAATAAATGAAAATAACCATTTAACGTGTGTATTTCTCATACATTTCCAACATTATATGAATAATGAATCAAACACATTTAATCCGGCTGTTTGAGTTCAACACTCTATGCATACATACAGAATACACCCGCGTGACGCGGAGTGATGTAATTCGGCCTAAAAGTTATATGTAACGGGCTAAATGTAAGAAAATATGTGATGGTTATACGAAACCGGAAACAGATGTTTGAGCACACTGTCATATGATAAATTATTATAATTCTTTTGAACATAAAAATACCTTAATTGCTCTAGTACGATGTTAGAACAAATAAAAGAAAGAAAAATGTTCTTGGCCTAAACGTGTTCAAGGTATTACTGTAAAATCACTAATTTTCGTTGTTATTAAATTTTGTGGAACCTGTAAATAAAGTCAATTTCGTTGGTACATAATTATGTTCATGGATGCATGTTCGAATGGACGTAAGGACATTTAAAAAACTTTAAATGAGACTGATATTCGTTGTTAAAGACGTTCACGAAATAGAAAAAAATCAATCCCCCACGAAAATTTATGATTCTACCGTACACTCATATAGAATAATTGTATTACCCTACAGCTGTGCCAAATAGCACAGTGACTAGAGTCAAGGATTTCAACGCACAGCTGTGTCTTTCATCGACGACTAAACATTCAAAGCCTAGAGCCACATACAATTCGTAGCACCACACTGTTTTCAGCTGAGACTATATCGTATATATGCCTTTCCTAATAAAATGTTCGACATGTTTCAGACAAAATCATCCGGCGGAAGATAATGAACTATATATCCTTGCTATCACCATAACTGTCAGTCGCATCCAGTCTAGACTTCGAAAACGCTTTTAATTTCGAAGATTTTCTTCGAATTGCACCAAACGAGATCAATGGCAGTCCAGGTCGGAATATGTTTACAGCAAAACCATTCCAGGTCCTAATCTCAGGAGTTATCATTCACAGACTGACGTTCCTAATGCTGCACTTAAATGTGAGTCTAGAAAAATAGGCTTTTGACAAAACCTAGTCAAAACATCTCAAGGCTAGGAATATCTTCAACACTTACTAGTCTTCTGAGTCCAAATTGAAGCTCTGTAGGTACTCTTCAACTAATGTGTTGCCTAGTAAAAAGAAATATAATTTCCTAAAATAGTCGGATGCAGAAGTAACGTAATCATCTTCTCTAATTAGACCGATCTGGTTAAGGAAAACGTGAATGATCCATTATATTATTCTCTTAAAACGCAAATGATCTTAAGTTAAAGGCAATGTGTTTTGTGACCTTCTTGGTCGGAACCGCCTTGGATGTTGGAAGAAATAGGAATAAAATAAATTTGAACTCATGAGGGTACGAGTATAAGTTTAAAGCAAGTTAGATCCGAATCCCCCAGCGTCCTGCCTCCTTAATGTGTTCATCAAGATTAATTCGCTAAATCTTAAGGCCAGGTAGTAATTTATCATGGATGTTTACTCATTTTTTATAATTTCTCGTTTAACATTTACATGTAAGAATTTACATGGAGAGGTTTGAGAAATTGAAGAAAATGTCTGACCCCCGCACACAGCATTAGCGAAGATGGTGCAAATGCATTTCAATTTTTACCATAATTTTACTCTTTTTATCAGGTTACGTTCCTAGGGTTAAAGTAGTATAACATTCCTTTGGGTTTTCGTCATTTTTAAAACAATAATGACCATATAACATCAGCCATTTATCTTTTTTATTTCTAAAACAAATCAGGTAAGAAAAACTCGTGTTTTCAAGTTAAAGTACCTGTTATGGTTCCGCTACGTCTTGGACCACTAAAACTCTACCAAGATAACAACGATACCCTAATGGAACATTAGGAAACCTTGGTTATCTCCGTGAAAGGCCATGAGGTCCGAAATGTAGCGGAACCATTACAGGGACTTTACCTTACTGTTGTGTAAGGTGGCTCAAGGAACTGATGGTAACCTTAATTGACACAAGTGCTTCTACGTGTACATGTTTAATATATGTTACTTAAAGTAAATAATATATAGATTCACTTTGAAATGAGAAATCGAGAAGAATGTGTGATGAACACCTTGACTTTGATGCATACATACAATTTGAAAGATAACTGTCTCTTTACTTTGAAACAATGGCTATTCAACCCTAGTAATTCAGCGCCCGAAACACTAGATTTTTTTTGCAAGATTCTATCGTATATATATATACACAGGCCACATTGTTTACAGGATAAATCCGTCGCATTGTACACAAAAACGAGGTTCTAATGGGAAAAGCGGTTGTGCCATAAGGCACAGTGGCATGTAATTGGTAAACTCGTATATTTCTCAGAAACTGGCGTAAGCCAGTATCTAGGGCTTAATGGCAGCAGCTCTCTATGATCTTGATGCAATTATCTTAGAACTTTGTATATTAAAATGCCGAAGTCTATCACAGGTGTGGCGTGATTATGTCTTTCCCGGTCTCAGCGGTAGTCGTTTGAGGGGTCTATCACAACCTAATTCCCCGTGTTTGACTTAAATACAAACCACTCCCTACACAAGCTGTATGTACTTATATTGTCTTGTATTTTCACATACTTTTACGCGCAACTGTTTTGTAATTTGGTTGCCGCACTCCTCAGCAGCCAATTGTCAGACTGTCAGATCTAGGAAGGTGTTGACTTTTTGTAGAACACATTGGCTGCCACACTGCAATATCACGTCGTAAATATGTAAGAGAACTGACAATGCACCTCGTCATGTAATCTTGGCACTGGCACGACTAGCTCTCTGGAATTCACAGTTTCAAGCTGAACACAATCAAGGATGTTAAATGTGCAGGAATCGAACTATCTTTATAAGCTCCCGCTAATTGTGTGTGTGTGTGTGTGTGTGTGTGTGTGTGTGTGTGATTGCTCTAATAGTTAAAGTACGTGACTTTTGTTGGTATTATAGTTTCTGATGCATGCACTCGCACGTTCAGTATACACGTAGCCATAAAGACATTCCATTGCTCATACCATGCATAAACTACTAATAATACATAAGTAATGCAACTCTTGTTCAATATTGTTATGTTATTCACGGGCTGGAAATTAAGTAAGAAATAAGCCTTTGCTAGTTTGCTTAGTTGGGTTTAACGTCCAGCCGACAGTATTTCAGTCATTTGGAAACTATGTCTTATTGAATGATATATAGTGCTACCGCACTGCAGTATCACGCCGTTGACATGTGACCTGGTACCACACCATGATACATTATCCTGATACCGGGCCAACTATTACTGAAACTACATTTAAGCTGGGCGCCAAGCTAGGGATGTTTTCTAGTACCATTTTACGGCTTTGGAATGTCTCGGCCGGGGTTCGAATATACGACCTCCCAATGCCGGGACGGACGCTCTAACTTCTCGGCCATCGGAATCGGTATATACATTTTTGATCTCTGTTAATAATCACACATCACATAAATTATACCAACCTGTGTCACAATCTCATATAACATAAATCTGCAGGGACTATGACATAAAACCCGTGCAATTAGCCCAAGATAGGCTGATGAAGCAGCACGAGATCTGCGTTTAAGATATCAAAATTCTCATTATAGGGAGAAAAAATAGGTTGTCATTTTTTTTTCTCAATTAAAAAGACAGGTGTGCGGCTGGAATGCATATGGAAGACAGAAAGACAATTAAAATTTTTTGTCTCTTGTCAGATCAATATTTTTATGCTTCTGACAGAGATTAGTATAACATGAAAACTGAAAAGTTCAATAGATGCGACTAGGCTGTTTTATTTGATAACAATCTAATTAGAAAACCCGACAAATACTTGACAATAAGAGTATTTCATTGAAAAGCGTAAGGGTTGAAATTGGTAAAAACTTGATACGGAAAATTAATTGAGAAATAATTATATTCAAGGGATTAGCTCACTTTTCGTTAACGTAAATGTGAATACAATACACAAATCTGCGAAGTACACATCGTACTTCCAAACTGTCAGAAAGGCTTTGAAACGGGGACTGAGCCGTATCACTGACAGGCTCTCTTGGGTATCACTATGCCGTAGTACATAGACAATAAATGAAAATATACCTTATAATACTGCCTTATCTGTCGTAAGCAAGCCCGTAAGCGGTCAGTGTTAGATCCCCCCGAAGAAAATCACTATATTCTGACACGGTATAAGCGGTCAGTGTTAGATCCCCTCGAAGAAAATCCTATATCTGAACGGTATAAGCGGTCAGTGTTAGATCCCCTCGAAGAAAATCACTATATTCTGACACGGTATAAGCGGTCAGTGTTAGATCCCCTCGAAGAAAATCACTATATTCTGACACGGTATAAGCGGTCAGTGTTAGATCCCCTCGAAGAAAATCACTATATTCTGACACGGTATAAGCGGTCAATAGCTTTGAGCGCACATCGGCCAAGAAAGGCTATTATATGACGAAGATATTCTATAAAGGGTCCACTTTGCTGAGAAAAGAAACCAACCTATCTGACTACATGTACCTCATGTAACACTGTATAAAAAGTGAGTGGGGCTCTAGTCTCAATAATGATCGTCTTGATTTGGGTAATTTGAAACACAGCCTTACCTTATTCATCCCGACATTCGACTGTTATCATTAATTGAAAAAAAAAACAACAAAAAAAAAAAAAAAACAAAAAAAAAAAAAAACGCCACAAAGATGGAACCCCTTTGTTAAAATCTCAAAGATGAGAAATGTATGAAAGGCACTACACCCCACCCCCCTCCTCCCACGTACGGTGAATTTCAGATTTCAGAATCTCATAGTTTGCTCTGCATGGTAATTTTCATTTTCATATTTGGCCATATCTCTGTTGGACCTCCCCTGAGGTAAATGACTGGATCCCCGTATGGGAATTTATTAAAATGAGGAATCGCAATAACTAAACTAAAAGTTCTTTTTTTTACACTCTGTCCTTGACCAAAAAATAAAAATGCAGATCATTTTATGAGCGACATTGTTAGCGTCTGTACAAAGAAAACAGCTGCTATGCTATTGGCCATATTCCAAATGGCTTCATATATGCGGATGATCAAATTCAATTTGAGTTAATGTTTCCGACTTTTAGATATTTAAGAAACTGACATCTAAGCGTTCGTCTAGCTTTCCATATTTCGTTGTTTTGTTTCTGCTTTCATTTATGAATATTTCCTAAGCTTATTCTTGTTACAATAAAAAGTCCGGATAACTCGAATGCTTAGCAAATACACACTGTCACTAAATGCTTGCTTTGTTATCAGTTAACTTCAGTTCTCCTTTGAAATGGAAGCAACCTGCGTAACGGAACTCGATGTATCAATATTACAGAGGGCCATAGAGATGGTTCAAGAACTTCACATACCTGAGGAGGAATAGCTGACGCCTATATTTATTAACCCAATGTCAGATTTATGTAGTTTAATGTCATTAGTCATGAAATTAATTATGAGAAACTCTTCAAATTGATTTTTGGCTGCTGTAAAGTTCGATGCCTTTCCTCTATAATAAAGATAAGTGTTCTGTTACAATATGGTTTTTAAATAAGAAATCGAAGACCAAAAAACAAAACAAAACGGCAATCAATCATTGTTGAATAACTGCATTGAAAGTTTTGTATTTAAGTATACAACTTCAAATGAAAATGTTTTTGTTAATGATTTAAAGCCTCACTTAACTCTATCAAACGCATGCACAAATGAAAAAAGTGTCTTGATTAAAGTATAGAGTACATACAAGAGCAGTGAATATGTTTATATGACATGGCGGCAACTTTCTTTCTGCATGGAAACATCTCTGATATCGGTGTAGCATTAGCCAAAACGCTTAAAGGAGCTTGTAGTAACAGCTAGAAAGTGTGTGTAATTAGACACTTTGATTACAGAATCTACTATTTGAAATTGAAATAGAATAAATTCAATCGACTCTAGGAATGTCCGTAACACGCCACGCGCTTCATAAAGAAGATTTGTTGCACTGAATTGTGTGTACATGGGGTAGACTTTGGATACAAAGGTATTCAGGGCATAAAGGTACCAAGGATATTAGAACATTGTGCAGTTGCCATCGAGTCGCAATAAAACATGAAGGAGAAGAGAATCTTATCTTTGAACATACATCAGTCACAAACGGCAAACTTTGCTGTAGAAAAGTGTTATGAGAATGTCAAAAACTCATAACGGGCGATATTTTCTTTTCATCTCTAGTGTCCCCTTCTGTATTTATCTTTGATCTCAGATGTTTCAAACTTGATCATATCTGATCAGAAAAAAAGCTAGAGCCTTCCGGTAATGTAAAGAATATAAATAAACACTGACTAACAACAAGCACTATAAAGTATTTCCCTTTTTTGTACGTCTGTAGGGAAGCAAATTGTTGCAGTAAAAACCATTCCGACATAATTTCAATATTTTTTTTCCACTCTCAATAGACAGATGAAATGATTCCGTACTACGATGCCACACCGTAAACTATACCAATACAAATTTCACACGGAATGGATTAATGCTAGAGAAAACGTATCGGTTAGAACAAATTTATAAATGAATCTGAAACTAAGCCAGATCCATGCATGTTAATCGCTGACCGAAGAAAACTTTATTCATGACGTATATTTCATGCTTGTTACTCCCCTCCCACAAGCTTATTTTCAATCTAAGCATCTTGTAATTATTTCTATGTACCCAGTTGTTTACACCTAGCCTTTGCACCGTTTCTTGTGCCACTTCATCTTTTTTCCCTGGATCATATCGCCAGTTTCTTGCAGGAACGGTTTCATCCAGGGAGAGAAGGTTTTTGCTTGATTGACAGTCATTAACTGATAAGGCCCAGTGTGAGTAATGCCGTTAAAGCACCATAAAACAAAACATTAAAGGTCAGAGTTGCGCAATCCATCTAGCAATCGAGGTAGTAGTCCAAATGAACATTGGATTAGAATAGAATTTCATTTTCTTAAGATGGCTATTATAGTACGGCATGATATGAAATATCGGATGAACTTTTATACAGTATGTCACACATATCACTGTGTGGGGGACTAGAGAGGCAATAAAATGACACTTCCATTACCAGTAATCAGATGACTCTTTGTCTGGTTGAGGCTGATGACATCAATAGTTGTCAGTGTTTCTTTATGCAGTCACTATTAGATAAATATTTCGTGGTGCAGTCAGTAATCGCATTCACGTCAAAAAGAGTCGTTGGTGTATTGCGGATGACATCTTTGGTAATGCACGGCAGCGTTTTCAGGAAGTGCGTTTGTACCACACTATTTGATGAACTGGTGTTCGGTTAATGATCGCAAGTGGATGGGGTGAACTGATGTGCAACTCAGACAAGAAGAGGCCATCGGTCGGTTTAAACACGCGTTGGTACCTGCAACATTGAAACTACACGTATTGACACTGACAGATCATTTGCCGGCAAATGTGTAGTACTATTTGTTTTGTAAACAATGATACCCTAGGCCATTGTTCAAGTTTGAACAGGAAGGGCGTACATATACCTGTAAACATCTGTGAGAGTGAATAGTATACCACGATAAAGTGCGTTCAATACCGTGCTTTGAATCTGATTGTTTGCTATAGTCAGCGTACAGGAAAGCCAACTCTCTGTAGAGCAACTAGTTTGTGGAAAACGGTCGCTAAATAGAGGTTCCATTGAAACTTAAATACAGGACGACTTGTACAAAGCAGCCAAAATATGATTTCTGTACTTAAATGACTAGTCAGCAGCGTGCTAGTTTTTCTAACTTTATTAGAAGCAGACAGATAGAAATCACAGTTAAGTTTTCATACTAAATAAATAGAACCATATACTCGTGAAAGCCTGCGAGTGTACCGCCCACGTAATCGAGTGTTTTGTCAAGGCCTATACTAGTAACGAATACTTGGATACCATGTCTGTTTTCAGACGTATACCCTACGGTGCATAATGGTACAGTCTGCCATTAAATTGAAGAAATCAATTTTGATAAAACCTTACAAACTACAATATATTTGATAACAAACGAATGTATATTTAAGTTGTCTTTCCACTGAGTTCCATGCTTCACGAAAAATGCCGAAAAGCACAAAAGGTCATTTGTTGTGAAATGTCGCCTATATAACGCACAGTCAATATCTTTAAGTATTTATTTTCACGTTGAATCGACTCGACAATCCTATTTAGAATTTTGAGGAGAAAACAACTTTTAGGAACCGCATTGTTGTGTTAGCACTTGCCGAACAAGATCAATAAATAAGTAACAATGTAAATGTTTACATTACTGTAAAATGTTCTAACTCAATTTGGATTTCATTGTCTGCTTATTGAAGAAAGGCCAGCGCGATATGACCTGAAGTTGTATTGTACATGTACATTTGAAAGAATTGATTAAGATCAATCATTTACAAAGCAAGTGATCGCATATTGATTTAGCCTGAAGAAATGATAAATCATTATTTATTTATTTATCATAGATTTTGATGCTTAAACCAAGTAATTTTGAGATAACGTGTAGAACGAGCTCGAGATGGTCAAGATTTTTGAGAGTCCAATTTGATAAAATAAATCGGTTTATGATGCCTGACTGTCAAACAATGATGCTCATCTCTGGTGTAGCAATTTGGATTGGTCTTGGAGTAAAAACTGTTTTTTCGGAATGATTGAAATATTTATAATGTTGATCTCAAGGTGTGCACTACTGCATTTAATTATGTTGATGTACACATGACCGGGACATGTATGATTACTACGAGTCTATGGACTGGTATTTGCGTCAAATGTACAGTTAAAAGAAGAAAAAAAATCACTACTGGGTTGGTTATGAGTCGTCAGTATGAACATATCAATCCATCAATCAATCAACCAATCAACCAATCAATCAATCAATCAATCAATCAATCAATCAATCAATCAATCAATCAATCAATCAATCAATTGAATAATTCGTACTCTTAATCAACCAAATAAATCTACAAATATGTCAACCAATCGATCAATTATTATGAATATATTGTTATAAAAAGAATTTGGTGTAAGTTTGGTCGATAGGCAGGCATGTGTTAGCTAATACTTCATTGTTATTAAATTAGATTTTTGCAAAGTGAGAGAAAACTCAGTATGCATCTCGGCTGTAGTCGAAAACGTATTGATCGGAGGGTGTGAAAGTAACATGTAACTTCCAGGGAGCTGTTATTTTTTACAACCGTTGGAGGCAATCTTATCAATGAATTCTAGGCATCAGCGGGGACCAGTTTTCTGATACTGACATGTTATTGACACTTTATTGCCACTACCGGAAGTATAATTCGACAGAAGGTGTTAGGAAGAAGGTGAGGCCAGCCAGTAGTGTAACACGTGCGTTGCGCGTGCTTATACAGGAGTCACCTATTATGACGTTCTTTGTTTGGTCATCTGATAATTTATGTATAGGTTTAACATGGCACTTGAATTACTGCATTGTTATCGGGACTAGCATATTCTACTTGGTTACATTTGACGCCCATCGTGAATAAGTAATAGTTGTTCAGGTGCTTGTGTAGGTGCAAAGTTCCACAGACAACACACTCTTGAAAAAAAGAGAGTGCCATTGTCACCTATACATTCTTGTCATAGAGCTAGCTTCTTTGGCCACGTGGTAGTGTGATCGACTTGCAAAACGAGTGTCCAAAGAGTTCGATGACAGATCGGGGCAATGGATTACGCACAACAAATACCTCACGCTGTTTGAGGAACAATTGCACATACATGTTTCATGCCAAAACATGTATTTTGAAAATCCAAATAAATGCTATATTAATTTTATAAATTACTTTGCGTCATTAAAAATAAACAATGAACACCACATTTTTAAGCCACCATAATTAAGAAAAAAAAAACGTGTCGTGAGTGTTAATGAGCGGGTATATACCTGTCCAAATATTATAATATAAGGTTCTATAAATTGCACAGAAGAACGTTATGAACGCTTTTTACATGTCCAAATGAGTCACATCGTACACAAACCGACTTGTATTAATCGAGTAGTCAAAAGTTTTTGATTCAATTAATCCCCAATTTTTGAGTTAATGTTTTGTATACATATCTATGACGTACGATTAGGGTCTGTATTGCCGACCCAGCATCATGCTCAGTAAAATGACGTCTGCAGATTGCTGGCTAGTTTTCTTTAGAATTTGAATCTGATTGTTGCTGAAGGTAACAAGGTTGAATAAAGTGACCCGAATTGTTTTGATTAGGTTGATGGTACCATGGTGAGCGTTCTGGGGCCACCATGGCCCTCTTGTTTCATTGTCAAAATATTAAAGGCAAGGTGAGAAGCAGGAGTATAAGTTATCTTAAGTGATAGTTCTAGTTATCGCCAGTCCTTGACCAAGCGTTTGGCGCACGTTTGCAAAACAAAAATCTCACATTACCGGAATGATTAATACTTGTAAGGGTTTAGTCAAGTTTTAATATCCATGTATTGTTATTATTTTATAGACATTACCTTGACATCGCGTTAACTTATGCAAACGCTTGCAAAACAGAAATCTCATATTACAGAATGATAAATACTTATACTTTTCAATGTGTCTCACTGCTTCAATACCTGCCAATAAGAGGTTGAAATATTTAGGAATTGTAAGGTTAATATAACCCACACAATTACATTTCCAGTGCAGTTCAAATTATATATCTTAGGATAACGTCTTAATGAATTATGGATTAATGAATATTACACTCATGATAGTAATTATCCAATCTTACAATTAAACAAGTCTTTGGTAATAGTTCATCTGTAAAATTCTACATTAAGCAACCAAACTCACCCAATTATTTAAAAATTCTGGTAAAAATAAATCCTAGTTGCACCATCAGTTCACTTTAGAGTACATGACACTTCCAATTTTTATTTTTTAGTCATTTAATTTAACAATGGTTATATATCAGTGCAATCCTTACACAACGTCGATACGGAACGATTGAGTTACATAGCTATCAATTGATAGATCGGTAATATGGGTATAATGATTCACAAACATTTCACGCGCTTTACGGTCAGTCAAACCTCGAGAAAACGGCAAAAATAAGTTCATGTCGTTTCGTTTTCTCCCTATAACCTACGCCAATCTTTAAAATCTGAATAGAATAGAATAGAATGGCCAGGGATAGATCAACAAATTATATCATATTCTAATTCACAAAAAAAAAAACAATAATTTTCGAGATATAAGCAGTTCAATGCACTTGGGGTAACAAAGTATTCGTTTTTTTGCCATAACTCAAATGATTCAACCCCGATCTTCAAAAACTAAATATCATTTGAAAAGTAATTCAAAGCGCTACAAACTATACCATAGTGTCTCGATAGAATATTTATAGTTTTTGAGATATTTAAGGCCGAATATTCTTTTGGGACACTAATCCCTACTTGACCTGTTGGGAGGCTTTGTCCTATAAATTGGTATGATTCGTCTTGGTACGCATTTGCAAGCGTATGCTTCGTCTTACATTCTGCACAGAGAATGTTATAGTCATCTAGAGTTTATTATTTTTTTTTTTTTGACAAGTGTTATCATATTTGCAAATTAATTATGTTTTTATATCTTTGCATTTCGTAGGAGTCATGTTAAGACCTGCAATCAGTTGCCATTTATTAATAAATATGTAGATTTTCTAGAGGGAAATAATACAATAAACAATTAAATTCACTCTTATTCAATACTTCGGCAAAAGTCAATTGACGTCCCAGAAAAGGTGCCAAACGTAGCGTCATCTTTTGACGTTGTTTTGTATTACGTTGACATCGTTCATAACAATAACAATATGGCGACTATTCAAACGTCTATTATGTAGAACTTGCTAACAATTCGAAATATTGAACAAGAGAGAATCAAATTGTTATCTGCCATTTATATACAATTGTCTTACACTTCTTATATTCTAGAAAGCAGAAAGCATTTAGCACTATACACTTAGTAAAGAAAATGTGACAATCTTATCTGCATGCAAACCCTATTGGGTTTGTACTGTTTTTCATTAGGCCTTACCATTTCTTGATTTTTTGTTGTTGTGAAATTAGCACAGCGATATACATTAAAACTTGATAATAAAGTTTCATGATATGTAGTGTAAGATCTTATTTTCCCCCAGATCATGGAAAAATAAGATAATAATATCCTTCAATTTTTCGAATGTGACACATGGGATTGACCGAAAATGGGGAACACATATTTTTCACAGATTATGTCGAAACTGAAAGATACAACATCAATAATAATGTTGTTGTCCTTGTCGTTGTATGCAATGGCGAATCAAGATATTTGGTAAACTAGTTTAATGGGCACGTTAATATGTTAGTGAATTGGAACAACAACGACAATAACCCTAACTAAACATTCAGCATCTCTAAAGCAACCAGTTGAAAAGAAAAAAACCAAGACGATTATCAAAACTTCGCTCACACCATCCATTCTTACAACGTCAAGGAATATAACCAGCATTTAAAAGGCTTTCATATTTTTTTATTTTTTTTTTGTTATTATTATTTTTTTTGTTACAGTCATTATAAAGTATTAAGCACTGAGGTATGTATGAAGCCCCGTAATATAAACGAAAATTCTTGAAACGGTCCTAGTTGCATCGGCTCCTCTAATTGGTCAATCGATATCGCGCGCTTTTAAGCTTGTTGTGTGGTGTATGCTGGTTGTGCCGATGCTAAAATAGCGAACATCATGCTCGTTGAACAATGATGCTAATCTTACGAGCATGGTGCTCAGTGAACAGTCTGCCGACCCAACATGATGCTCCTCTTAAGAGCATGATGCTCAGCGAATGATCCGCCGACCCAGCATGATACTCACGTTTAAATCATGATGCTCAATGAACAAACTGCCGACCCAGCATGATGCTCATTGACCAATCCGCCGACCCAGCATGATGCTCACCTAACGAGCATGATGCTCAGTGAACAATCTGCCGATCAAGCATGATGCTCATCTAACGAGCATGATGCTCAATGGGCTATAATCCGATCCAGCATGATGCTCATGTTTGAGGAAGATGCTCATTGAACAATCCGCCGACCCAGCATGATGCTCGCGTTTTAAGCATGATGCTCACTGAACAATCTATCGACCCAGCACGATGCTCATCTGACTAGCATGATACTCAATGGGCTATCTGCCGACCCAGCATGTTTTTGCGGAATTTTTGCCCGATGAGCATCATGCTCAAAGTAAATGCCGACCCAGCATAATGCTCATTGATCGAGCATGATGCTTGTTGACCCAGCATGATGCTCATTGAACAAGCATTTGAGCAAGCATATGCTCCCTTTGAGCATGATGCTGGGGGAAAAAGACCCTAATCGTACGTCATACATATCCGAATCGTATTGAATTCCCTTTTTTTTAAGGTTTGAAACAGACACATGCTGACGTAAACATGGGTTAAGTGTTCGGCCATTTTGAAAGTTTCCGTGCCTTTGATAAATTTACCAAGATAACCTTATCTATTTTAAAACCAGCGTTTCATAAACTTCACATTCATGTTAATTATGACTGTAATTAAATTAGATTTAATTGCTAGATATTTATTTTTATTGCAATTCGGGATTCGACTGAGGGTTTGAAGATAACCGCCGGTACATGTATAATCCTCACAAATCAAAATATTGACTATTCTGCATTAAGTAACCTCAGTCATGGTCATTTTAATGATTAAGCCAAATAACAAACCCAGAAAACCCAGACGAAGAATGTTAAAGTGATTACACGTATGTTTATTTTATTCAAAAGATCTTACGATGGCTCAAAGCTTTATTCCGGCGTTAATGATATTATGGTCTTCCCCTTGAGTACCCTTTTCATGGTTAAGCTTTATTCTGCCACACCAACTTATTAATTATTTAGTTTCTTAATCATTATGTATATATATATATACTGAATTTGAATAATTGAGTTATATATGTTTGTATTTGTTCACCAGTCGCGAATAAAAGTAACAATTAACACAAGTAATGATTGTAACTGAAAATTAGGAGAACTTCCTTTTGGAAAAAATAACTATGTTGCCATAATTATTTAATGTTAGTTCCTAAAACAACAGCATTTACGAAATGATATCTATTAGTACTCACAATATATTTATCAGGAAAAACGAATATGACGAAATACGCGCGTCTCTATATTTTAGTAGCACTTAGCGCTAAGGAAGGTTGATGGGATTGGCGCCTGATCTAAAGTTGATTCCTTTTCATAACCTCTTATTCACAAATATTTTATTTTTCGTTTGTTAATCAATACACTTGCCTTTCCACTTTTTCCATTTTCATTCCATTCGTCTTTCATTCTGCCCGCCTGTCTTATGTTTTATCTACCTACGCTACCCTCGCGCCGTTGTTTGGTTAAAAAAGCTCAACATGAAGTGAAGAAATCAGTTATATTTGATTAATAGTATTTCTGTTTCCTCTATCCTAAACTTAATGCAATGCATGGTAAATGCATATTTATGATATTAAATTTATCTTCCTTTAATCGTGTATGATTGTTAATTTCTCTGTGGTTGAGTGGTTACAGTCTGAGTCCAAGTCCCTCGGTTCTCTTTCAAGCAGGTTTGCGGCAGTCATTGGTTCTAACCAGGCACCTCTGTGTACTTGGATGTCTTCTTCCGCCTTTAATTACATAAAACGACTTTACACGATTGAAATCTTGTCACAGTGACGATAAACGTCAAAAAAAAAAAAAAAAAAAATAAAGCAGTAAAAACAACAAAGAAACATCAGAATCCTTGTTTTAACATACAGAATGTGTACTAATTTTTCAAATTTAAGAAACATTTTTAGGATGGTTTGGGAATACGGATCTTGGATAAAGCCATCTGCCGAGGCAGTGTCAAGGTGCATAGCACCTGGGTCTGTAAGTTAATAAGAATCATATAACAGTCGGTCGGTCGAGATACCAGGTGTAGTCAAGTACAAGCGCACCTCAGAAATACGTATACGAAAATAACATGTGTTAGGAATTGTTCATGCCAATAGGTCTGATTTATGTTTGTAACATTCTCCTATTCTCCATTGTTTCAAAATGTTAAGATTCCTGTATAATTATGCAATCTTTACTAATTACTGCTACAAAGGAACTTAATTGTTTTATTTTATTTAACCGAATCATATGGAATTAAGTTTCAAATTTTATTTCAAATCGATGCCATATTATAAATAGCCTTTAAAGTAATTTGTAAGAAAATATGTTTATTATTTTAAAGAATAAATTTATACAATGATAGTCCGTGTAATGGGCCTGTTATGATTTGCAAGCTCTGTTGTTTTTATTTCAAGAATAATTGTAATTTAACAATTTTAGCTGATTTCGATGGCAAACTCAGGACATCAGCAGTGAAGCGATAGCAAGTTTTATACCTCTAAGACTTTTCTAAGTCTCTCATCTCTAAGCTGTCAGTGGCTTGCTATGTTTTTCTCCTGTACGTCCAAGAATATCGACCATAGTAAAACGACAAACTATGTCATTTAATCAATTAACTTATCTGTATGCGAACGTACACACGGAAAAGACACAAATAAACAGACACCAT
The DNA here is from genome assembly GCA_021229015.1 of Solen grandis. Lineage (NCBI taxonomy): Eukaryota > Metazoa > Mollusca > Bivalvia > Adapedonta > Solenidae > Solen > Solen grandis. Next base: position 47,105,473 of record CM037779.1, on the reverse strand, counting down.
TAAAAATCAGTTTATGTTGTTGCACGGATGGGTAGGCATCCGATATTAAATTTGGTTAGGAATGAGAAATGTTTATCAAATTTGGAACATGTGTAGCTTGCAAGTAGAGGAGGGTAAGGGTTGATATTGGATTAAATTTAGTCACGTTCAAGATCGGAATCAAATATTGTTTGTTTGTTAGGTTTAACGCTCCATTGACAGTATTGCAGTTAGTTGGGGACTGTGTATCGGAAACAGAAATAGTGCTGCCACACTGCAATATCAAG
>CM037779.1:47055107-47105107 GCA_021229015.1 Solen grandis | reverse complement strand
CCGTTCTATATGCTCCATTACTGTAAACCCCATCAACGCCGCATATTTTTCTTAAAGATATCGCTCGTTCTTTTTAAGAATATTTAACATTTGTATATCTATATATCCTTTTCATTTTTAAATATATACTTTGACGATTACTTGGTTGTAACTGTTTATCATCATTTTTTAATGATTCTCGCCTAATCCAGCGGCAAGGAAGCGAATACTAGGAAAAAATCTTATCTATTTTGTCATATGTTGTACAAAGTCACCGTTCAAAAGTTAAAGTCGTTAAATCAATTTCATTCCAATCACATTATACTTCTTTTGTCTGTATTTATTTCTATAGGTATATGTACACAGATCAATTCGATATCCATCACAATAATGTCGCAGAAATGTTGCATGCAGCGAAGAAGTTTCAGCTGACAGGACTGAAGAAACTATGCTTTCAGTTCCTCGATTCGGAAATGAACGACGAAATAGTGACAAAAATTATGGAGCAGGCTCACATCTATAACGAAACAGTATTTTACGAAAAATGTAAACGTTACATTTTTATGAACGGTAACTCTGTCTTGAGGAAACCTCAGTTCGCTGAACTTTGTCGGGAGTGTGTCTGCCATTTGTTGAAATCCGATGAGTTAAGAGCGGAAGAAGAAGCTGTGTTTGAAGCGTGCATCACGTGGGCTAGTGCTGAATGTCGTCGGCAAAAGAAGCAACCGACGGACCATTCCCGTCGGCAAGTTCTTGGCAAGATTCTGTACCTTATACGGTTCCCTTTAATGAGCGTGACGTACTTTACCCAAAAAGTGTCATTAAGCCAGCTTCTATCCCATGACGAGACTCTGTCCATATTTCAATATTTTCATGGCGAGGAACAGCAACTTCCCAACAGGTTCAGCCGAAATGAGAGAGTCACGGCTCCAAGGGGATTCATGGACAACGATGACCCTGTCATACAAAGCGCAGTCATGACCCCTAGCGTAGTACGTGTCCGACGGTTCCCGAAAAGTGGAGGGCCATGGAAACAGAACGGTCCCCCGGATGCAATCTCGTTTAAAGCATCACAACCGATTGTTCTGTATGGGGTTGAAATATACGGTGTCCATCAAGGACAAGAGACTTACTCGTTGAAACTTTTAGTTTACGATGATATCAGTCGAGATGAGATCCGTAAGAACGAATCAAGCGTTTTCACGAGTACGATGAAAGATAAATATGAGGTTTACCTGAGCCGGCCAGTGAGAGTGCCGCCTAGAAGGTTGTTTACGGTTCTTGTTGGTATTAGGGGTGCCGCTACCCGGAAGGGGACAGACGGGGAGACGGTTGTGATCGTAGACGGGGTCACGTTTGAGTTCTCCGAGAGCAGCCGAAGTTCCAATGGTACAGGCGTTTCTATTGGTCAGATTCCAGGACTGCTGTTTAACAAGTCTCAGTAAAAACGACTGGGGGATACGTGTATTTATATATGAAAATGACAGGACTGATTTTATCTTAGCAAAGTTTTGTAAAATCGAAAAAAAAAATTATTTAAGGTAGTGGCACCCTAATGCATGAATTTTTAAATTCTGGTTTCTTTGGTGTGTTTTTTTTATTTTATACATTTAAAGAAAGCAATTTGTGAAATATATGACATTTCTAACCACATGGTCAAAAAATTATTATGATTTTTAGTTTATTTCAGCCAGGATGGAAATGCTTTCGCAAATTGTATGATGGTATACGTATCAAAACTGCTATAAAATCATCAAATTTCGCATTTTTTTCTCATAAATTGTTTTTTTTATACACCTAAGGCATATATCAAACGGAAACATATTAAAAACATAAAAGCGAACTTGATAAATATATATTTATACTTTTATATAGAAAATCTTTATATTACAGTTTGATATTTTTCCTCCATTTATAGAATAGCAATACTACAATCCCTGATAAAGTACATAAATTTTGTACAAATTGCTCAAGACAATCTATTTAAAATATATTTATATACTATATGAAACATAAAAATGCACAGTTTTATATAGGTTAACAAAAAAACTATCAAGTTATAACAGTATGTATTACCTGACCCCCTACCTTTCAAGCTCAGAAAAAGATAATAAACAGAATACCAGGTAGTGACTTCGTCCTTAGTTCTTTTCAGGTACAATGTGAGCACAAACTTGAAATAATAATCATAAGTATCCTATTTTGTGCCTTTTTCCATTCATTGACTTATGTAAAATCATCGTAAAGTGAAATAATGAGGAGATAATGACATTATTTCGAAGAAAAATCCCACATTTTATATGTGAAGAGTCAAAATTCACCACTTTGAACTGAACATGAACATATGTACAACTACAGATTTATTTTCTTAATAAAAATTTTCATTTCCAAGTTATTTATTGCATTGTATTTGGTTTTAAGAATTAAAGGTCTGGGCATTCAATAAAAATCATCTGAAAAGTTTATGCAAAAACTATTTGACCAAGTACGTTCCATCTTAGTACGAAAGAATCACTGAACATGAATTTCAAAAATGACGTCACCGGAAGTCATTCGGAAAGGTGTTTTTCTTCCCTTTTTCCAAAAGAGGACCGATATTTTTACATTTGAATAGATGAATACCAATCAAAACTATTACATTTGATTAACAATGATATGAGACACCATGATTTGAACTTCTAACTGAAAAATAATCACATTCCGAATCATGGCGTGTTATGACAAAGAATATCGGAAGTTGGGCGATATTTGCCGACATTTGCCGTAATTTGCCGAGCCCATTAGGGTTCCTCTACCTTAAACTGTAATTGAAATTTTTTCATCAAATAAATGCGGAAAACTCAATAACGTATGACAATATCCAACCACTATATACAAGGCCATCTTTTACAATCTATAGATTTGCAGTTGAAGGACTGACTCACCAAGAAAAGCACCTATACCTTTACGAGGATGGGTCTTTATTTATTTATTTATTTTTGTTTGCCTTTCTGGTGGGTTTCTGGTGGGTTTCCTTATTAGATAAACATGACAAACACCTACCCGCTGATAAAAGTATGGGTAACGCGACTAAATCTCAACAATGTTTTAATGATAGCCTAAGAATTAGTAAATTGGTACCATAAAAATGAAGAGAAAGGGTTTTTACAACCCGTTTTGAAATTTGAAGACGGGTGAGGATTTCAATCACATTCCATTTTGAAATAAAAGTTCAAAGTTTTGGAAAAATGTTTTCTTATGAAAATAAACTGGTTTTATTTCATTTTTAGGTGTTTGTAAGGTTTGATTTAGTGTGTTTAAATCAGGCAACAATGACAAAACTTTATTTTGATATGCATCGAGCACATGTTACAAACCCCCGTTTTGAAACACTTTTTTTTCAAAATGGGATCTTAATTCAAACCGACCGTAACAAAACATACTAGATACTTACTTACATAAGTATGTAGTCTAAGCGGAACATTTCCTCTTCCGAAAGTTTTTTCTTTGAGATCATATCTACATTTAGATTATATTTAAACCTATACTGTCAGTATGGATGAAAGTATTGATAGAGTGATTTTAAAGATTTTAACTTAAATCACAATGACCCAGATGATCCCTATTCGTGCCAAGGAAATACAATTCTGAGAATAAATAAATAAAAAATACACGAGCCGTGCTTCAGTAATTGTTGTAATTAAGTCACCCATGTTTGCCCGCGCGAACAGGAAGTAGGTAAACTTATTTCCTCTTTCACTGAATCGGATGCAAGTTTTTGGCGCCTCTTGTGTTCAACCATGTAGAAAGGCTCGAACCCGCTATTTTAATCTGCACGGCTCGGCCACCTTAGTTAGAGCTTTTTTCTAAGTTAATTAGGAAACAAGTTCTTTCAACTTATACTTTTCCTTCTCGACGGTTCCTGAGTTGGGCCAGTACTTTGTGCCAGGGTAGGTCATGAACAATCCTTGCCCCCAAGGAGGTTTTTGAACCCATAATCTTCGGACCTTCAGTCGAGTATGTTACCACTAGTCCACTTATCTTTTTTTTTTTTTTTTTTTTTTTGGCAAAGTCAAAATCATGTCATTGGTTTGATGCTACGCCACTATGTAACAGTCATTAAAGAGTACCCTTGTGGTTTTTTTTTTGCTCTAAATATCATTTTATATGAGGTTGCTTACAGGACTGCCGCGGACGAGAATATTACCATCGGATCACGGTCATATTTCATACATATATACTGTTTACCTATAACAATATAAAATGACTCTAGTGTTTCATGTCAATAAAACTTTTCAAATCACTATAGATTAAACTGATAAACGAAAATTTATCAGTTTCGTTTCATTAAGTATGAAAGTCTGATTGTATTGATAAACATATATTTTACCAACCCCACTACGACTTAATATAACTTTAAATGATTTTTCGGCCGTTAGGCCGTTTATTTTCACCCGGACTTCCTATGAAACACACAGTAATGAAGCGGAATAAAATTAGGCTTTTTAGTGGTTATTATATGCCCTGCTAAATTCCCATTTGTCATTGTAAAATTAGTCAAAAGAAAAGAAAGGAGTTGCGGAAACGAGTGCTTTAGATCTCTGCTTGTTTTTAAAAGTTGAAGTTTTCTTCCCCTGCGAACGATTTGTCCCGAATAGTAAGACAGTGCACATTCTTAAGGTAAACTGAAAGAGTAGAACGCTAAAAAACAGGAAACACAAGTCTAGTAAGATTAGATTTCGGAATTGATTGTTCCACCCTGACAGATCCTATATTCAACAAAAACGAAACATCCGGTTTCGTTTTGTAGCCCGCGAAACGAAGTCTAATGCGCAGATGTTTTAAGGCTGTAAGTGTCTACCAAGATTGTACAAATTATTTAGATCCGTGGTATTTCAAGGAGCTGCACTATCACATAAATTACACAACTATTAAACCAACAACAAAATCTATTATATGTTAAACCATTCAGACACTAATCATCAAGCTAGTTACCACGGGCGAGTAACTTTTTTAAAGACATTTCTTGTTTTCTTTTTGTTTTAGCAGGCCGAGGGTATATTTGTGTTTAATTGTGTGCATGTACGCTTGATTTTTTTTGATTTTTTTTTGTAGGCTTTTCTGCTTCGTTTTATGCAAACACATTTATAATTAATCGCCTGTTTCAGTTTCTCCAGTTAATGTCGTTTATATTACCTCCACGACGCTGTTTGTACAGCGTTATTGATACAGTGTTGAATAATTCAAATCAGATACTTTGTTTGCAATTTTGCACCGGTTCGTAAATAAGATCAATGAAATACTGACACAAGCTGAGGCTCCAACACCAACAACACAATCATCACCATTGTCATCATCATTAGTATCATTTTTTTCTCCAATATTTAATCCATTATTACAAAGAATGTAATTTTTATCTGAAATGAAAAATGATATCGAGGATATTGTTGTTTAGGAAACACACACACTTGTATAATTCTGTTCATAAAAATAGCATGCGAAGATCAGACATTTATCTCAGGGATTTGTAGGTGGGGGATATGGCTCGAGCAAATCTATAGAAATTGATTTTCAAGTTTTACTAAGGAGGTTCTTTTCCTCTTTACTTATACATGTAATAACATAATAGAAAATAACAGAATAGCGGAATCCCGGGGCTAGGGACATACCCTGCCCCTCCTCTCTGGATCCAAGCATAAATAGAGTGGGGGATTTTAGATGTTTTATATATGTTGTTCATAAAAGGTAACAATAGATTTATCTTAGAACGAGTGAAAATGTTTCCGGAGCGAGCAATATTTCAGTAGCTGCTTCTTTACGTTTGTTTATTTTTTTTTTTGTTTTTTGTGTGTTTTTTTTTCGATTTAACGTCCTATCAACAGCATTTCAGTCATTTGAAGACCATGTCTACTTGAGATAGATGTAGTGCTACCACACTGCAGCATCACGCCGTAGACACGTGGCATCCAGTCATCCAGTCACCTTATCCTGACATCGGGCTAGACAGTCCTAAATTGATTGGGCCAAGAAAAGGAGCTATACCAGTACCATTTTGTACGATCTTTTCACATGCATTCGGCATTTGCTTCTAATATTTTGCGATAGCTTGTCTGAATCTTCCCCTTATAGTTCTTACAAAAAAAGTCTTTGACCTAAACATGTGTTCATACTTAAGGACAATGCCAAAATCAAAATCATAATGGTCAAGGTCAAAATCTTAAGGCAAAGGTCAAAGTCTTACATAATTATATTAATGTGAAGTACTTGTGAGAAGGAAGGTAGAGCGTAAATGATGGTAACTCTGAAGGACTTTAAAGGGAAATTTATTTTTCGATGATTGAGAAAACAAGTTCTTACAACACAACTAATAATAAGCCCTCTCGAGGGTTCCTGTGTTGGACCAGTACTTCGTGCTCTGGAAGGTCATGAAAAATTCTTATCCCCAATTGGGTTCAAACCCATGACATTCAGGTCTGCATTTAAGTACAGGCCAGTCACCATCAGACGAAATGCGATGGAACGAAGTGACGGTGTAATGCGAAGTATGTCGCAGTTCCCGGCCGAATTTGCTCTTAATTCAATGTAAAAATAGTGCGATTGAACGAAGAACGAATGGAACGAAAGATGCGCTGGAACGAACAATCTATCAGGCTCGAATTGCCTTTTAAGAGCTGATTAATGACGCACTCGAACGAAGTGTCGGTCAGTTTTCAAACCTACTCGAGTGACATCCGTCGCTTGCGCGTGTCGGCCAGTATTGGTTGTAATTAGTCAATATGCCATCCGTGACACTGTTTATTACAAACTGACACGAAGTTTACAAGCAAGTTTGTTTGTAGCAGGGGATTTTTTTGAGTGATTAAAAGTCAAAACTGAATCAACAGTATAAGTATTGGTCGCCAGCTCTGTTTTGTCTTATAATTCAAGTAAAGTCAGGTCAGAAACATTTTATTTCTCTCAAATGTATGTACAACATGAAAATATAGAAGTACATTTGGGTAATACTAATGAGAGGCTCATTTCATCCAACACATGAACTCCTTAATGGGCCCCACAGAGAGATGACGCAGCAAGCGGCAGTCGAGATCATAACGAGGCTTGCCGTAGTCAGGATCAACAGAGTTTTTTAATGAATGATAATTATTCTATATTTGTGTCTTCATTGGAAACCACCCACATCTACCCAGTCTTGTTCAATTCTTTGCAATATGAACGCATCTGCCCGTTTCTGTTTGAAACGTTCAGTTATACTCTAAATATATGATTCCGACTGTCGCTTGCTGCGTCATCTCTCAGTGTCAGCCCTTAAGGAGTTCTGTGTTGGATGAAATTATGATCAACCCTCGCCTTCCCTTCTTCGAAGGTAAGTCTAGCTTAACCGTTAAATTTTAATTGATGATAAATCAGATAATGTCATTAAAGTACACTATAAATCGAACATGTTAGAACGAAGACAACAACAACATCTTTGTTATCTGATATCAGCATTCTTAGTAATTCAGTGAAGGACCAGGTTATCTGGGGGAAACTGAATCACCGACTGTATCTTCAATCTACAAAATGTTGCCTGATAAAACGCTTGAGTTCAAGAAGATTGATTCCAATGGGGGCAAACGGTCCAAGGAAAGATCAGAGGGACTTGAATGATTGCACAAATTACTTCAACATCCCAAACGCAAAGGTGAAATCTATACACCATTTTTGTAACATGTTTAAATAGGGTCCGTCTGCTATTATATCTTGCTTTGTGAGCAGACATATACACCTTTCTGTTTGTATATTCTATTTGTGTACATATTCTTAACACATATCTTTTAATATGGTTTAAAATAAATAAATAAATAAATAAATAAATAAACAAAAAAGGGGACCATATGGCCCTAGACCGCTCACCAGAGTACATCATCTTATTTAAAACTATTCAAGTCACTTGATTTTACCTGTTTTTTTATTATTAGTTCCAGAAGAGAAGAATTTTTAAATTTTCTATGTATATGGAAACAAGCTGACCACTTCGGGGCCTTATTTTTCAAGGGATCAACTTTATTTTAGCAATAATGGTAGACAATCATGAGGTGACAGTTTGTGCCAAATGAAATTAAATTATGGCCATTGACTTCAAAGAAGATGAATTTGAAATTATTTTCTATATAAAGAATTTTAGGAAACTAGCTGACCCCCTAGGGGCCTCATTATCAAGAGATCAATTTCATTCTAGCAGTTATGGTAGACAGTCATGAGGATGAGGTAACCGTTTGTGCTAAATGAAAATTCTGACGATTCGTTTCACAGAAGAAGAATATTTAAGCTATTTAAATTCTGACCATTGGTTTCAGAGGATAAGATTTTTGAAGTTTTTAAAGAATTTTTTGAAGTTTTTAAAAATTATGTTGGCTGCCATGGTAACCAGCGTCCTGCATGGCTCAAGTTTTTTTAGCAACTTTTATGGAGGTTTTCTCAAGTGTGATCCATGCCAAGTTTAATTAATTTCTACGCAGTGGTTTCAGAGGAGATGTCGTTTAAAGCAAATTGTTGACAAAGGAGGACGCGCGGATGACGGACGCAGGGTGACCCTAATAGCTCACCTTGAGCATGTTGTTCCTTGGTGAGCTTAAAAAAACTAAAACAACAATGCTTGTTTCGCTATTATTTACAATGTATTCAAAGAAACTTATACCATATATAATTAAATCAAACACTTTGAAATAATTTCACGATATCTATATACATGACAACCATACAAAAATGAATTTAATAAAGGGAGTTAATAAATTACTCTATATCTATAGAGTATTAAAATAAAATATTGATTATCTCCTTCAGGAAATTAAAACCATCGTTGTTGGGCCTCATTTTTCAAGGGATCAACTTCGTTTTAGCAATATTGTAGAAAAAAATAGGTGACCATTTGTGCCAAATTAAATTCTGACCATTGCTTTCAGAGAAGATGGGTTTTTGAATATTCTATATAGAGTTTATATGAAAGTTTGCAACCCCGTGGGAATCTCATTTTTAAAGGGATCAGCTGCATTTTTGCAGTTATGGTAATGACTATGAGGTGACCATTTGTGCCAAAGGATATTAAATTCTGACCATGGTTTCACAGGAGATTCTTTAAGTTTTTTAAATAAAATGGTGTAGGTTGCAATGGCAACCAGAGTTTTGCATGGATTAAGTTTATTTTAGCATTTTTTGTGGATGTTCACCCGAGGATGATTCATGCCAAGTTTCATCAATTTCTACCCAGCAGTTTAGAGGAGATGTCTTTTAAAGCAAATTGTTGACAACAGATGATGACAGACTGAGGGTAATGCTAATATAAACACACCAAAAACAGGTAAAGCTATGATGCACTTATACATGTATAACCAATCAAAAATAGGCAATAAATATAAACTAGAGGGCCATGATGGTCCTGAATCGCTCACCTGAGAAACATTGCCCTCAATTCCAATTATTGTATTACGAGTCATGCTAAATACATAATCCATGCAGAAGTACCGCAAGATCATCTAAATTCAACACAAAAACTTTACCTGCCATCCAAACTTTGAAGGTCAGAGCTTGAATAAGTCTAAATAAAATCAAGTGACCCATAGGGTGGGGTCAGTTTTGACACCAGGGCCAAAATTTGAACAGACTTGGGGCCAATTTGACCCAGGGACCATGATTTGTTCAAAATTGGTAATGTTCATTAGGCCATGTTGCTCACCAAATATCTAAACTCTTGGCCTTGTGGTTTCAGATAAGAAGATTTTTCTATTTCTTTTTTTCCTATAAAAAAAAAGACTACGTAAAATCAATTGACCCCAAGAGCGGGGCAAATTTTGATCCCACAGCAATGATTTGAACAAACTTGGTTGAAGTCTACTAGCCCATGTTACACACCAAATATTAAAACTTCAGGCCTTGTGGTTTCTGACAAGAAGATTTTTCTAGTTTTCTTAAATAAATAAGTCTATGTAAAATCAAGTGACCCCTAAAGCAGGGCCAATTTTGACCCCAAGGCCATGACTTGAACAAACTTAGTAGAGGTTCACTAGGTCATTTTACACACCAAATATCTAAACTCTATGCCTTGTGATTTCTGACAAGAAGATTTTTCTTGATTTTCCTAAATCAGTCTATGTAAAATCAAGTGACCCCTGGGGCAGGGCCAATTTTGACCCAAAGGCCATGACTTGAACAAACTTGGTTCAGGTCTACTAGGCCATGTTTCACACCAAATATCTAAACTCTAGGCCTTGTGGTTTCTGGCAAGATTTTTCTAGTTTTTCCTATACGAGTCTATGTAAAATAAAGTGACCCCTGGGGCCGGGCCAATTTCGACCAAAGGGTCATGATTTGGACAAACTTGGTTCAGGTCTACTAGACCATGTTTCACACCAAATATCTAAGCTCTAGGCTTTGCGGTTTAGGAGGAAGATTTTTAAAGATTTCTCTTAAAAAAATCTATTTTTTAGCTCCTGTGAGCCAGATATGCAACGGAACAGAACCATTTGAACAACTTTGGTAGAGCTTCTTGCAATGAACATACCAGCCATTTTTTATTAATTTTGGCCAATTCGTTAAGGAGAAGATGCTGTTTAAAGAAAGCTGTTGATGTTGGATGCACAGACACATGCATGGAAGATAAAAGGCAATCACAATAGCTCACCATGAGCACATTATGCTCAGTTGAGCTAAAAATCATGCCATATGCCAACGATATGTGCAGCTATTGTTGGTACTTAAAAATGCTGTGAAGTTATATTAAAATCTGACCAATAGTAGCTACAAAATTCAGTGGATAAAATATATTCAAAATATGGCAAGGGGTCATAACTCATTGAAAATTGAAGCAAGAATGACATGCCTACAACTTAAGCAAGTAGGCTTGGTATCTATTTGTTGTTAACTGAAAAGAAGTTAAGAAATAGTATGAACAAAATGTCTTTAATAAACAAAACAAAGGGCCGTAACTCATATAAAATTAAGCCAAGTTATAAATATATTAAAATCTGACCAAAGCTAGCCAAAAAATAGCGTGGACAAAATAATACAATGGACCATAACTCATTCAAAATCGAGTGAATCATGATGTCTTTTAAAATGTGAAGTTAAATTTAAAAATTTAAAAAAGAATCATGATGAAAATTGAGTACTATCTTATCAGTCATATTAAGTTTGATCAAATCCGACCAAAGGTAACCGAGAAATTGGGAGCACAAAATCTCATCTGCACACCGATCAATCAACAGACTGACATGATTTTAACCCTTTCCCTCAAATAGACTCATTTTGACGCACTCACAGTCTACCTGTATTATATGTTGTTCGCATAGGTCTTTTCATGGTTTCCTCTATGAGGGAAAAGGGTTAATATTGCCCTCATATACTTCATATCCTGGGGATTAATAATCCAATTCTAAAATCGTTTTTCCTTTCCTTAAAATTTAGAATGTGACGCTTGGTGAAGCCACTGGTGAAAAGCAATCGCATGTTTTCTTAGAAAATCATACAAGATTAAAATGATGGACAGAATAAAAAAAAACAATAACATATCTTATATAAATTTATTTAGTACTTAAGTATATAACATAAAACAGCCATTTTCATCCTAGTCTCTACATTACTATATAAAGAGGAACATGCTTTCATCAAATTGACTGTTTTTCAAAATTTGAAACAAATACATGTACATTTATTATGAAAAAATACTTCAGAATCAAAACATCAAACATCCGTAATTTTAAACAGTCAACTTTTTTTTTTCCTAAAAGCAAGACATTTTTTGTCTGTCAAGAATCTATGAAATATTTATCATTTATGTAAAAGAAAGTAAACAATTCAGCTCTGTATAGCATGTGTTAGGTCTTTCCAAATTATGTTATCCATAACTCAAACAGTTAAGTATACTATTTTCTAAACTTGAAATACATTATTATGTTATGATGATTGTTTATGAGGGTCCATGACCTTGGGTGTTAACATGGTCCATAACCTCGGGTGTTAGCCTAGTCCATGACCTCCTGTGTTAACATTCCATGACTTCCTGTGTTAACATGGTCTATGACCTTGGATGTTAACATGGTCCATGACCTTGGGTGTAAACATGGTCCATGGCCTCGGGTGTTAACATGGTCAATGACCTCGGATATTAACATGGTCCATGACCTCGGGTGATAACATGGTCCATGACCTCGGATGTTAAAATGTTCCATGACCTCCTGTGTTAACTTGTGTGTTAACATGGTCTATGACCTTGGATGTTAACATGGTCCATGACCTCCTGCATGTTAACATGTTCCATGACCTCCTGTGTTAACATGGTCCATGACCTCGTATGTTAACATGGTCCATAAACTTGATGTCAACATAGTCAATGAGTACCTGGAGAAATCCAGTTATCATAATAGGCAACCAAATACCTTTAATTTACCACATCAGAAAGACCTATGATTGAACCCTCATTAAACTGATGAAAAATCAGCATGTTAACCACTTCTCCTTCTGAACCCCCTTCTTAGGATTGTGTAAACTGTCACAGATTAGTCCATGAATCCTTAAACTATGGTAGTATATAAATGACTATGCAAAACAAAGATTGGTCCGTTTTTTTTTTTTTTTTTTGTCAAAATGCATATTCAGTTTTTGGTGCAAAACTATAATAACAAGGATCTTTCTTTTATATAATAATCATAGTAATGCATCAAGTTTTGATAAATATTTTGAAAGCTTGCTAATTAAAGCCTAAAATAACTGAATATAAGCATAAAGCCGTAATAAATTATTGTAAAGTTGACATGTCATTCTTATATCTACATTAGCATTAATTACACCTTAAGCCACTTCTTTTTTAAATTTTCCATGACATTATCGATAAAATAAATATCTAAAAACTTCCTTGTAAATTATTAACAATTGAGTTATCTGATAACTTAACCCTTTACCTCATGAATATTCATGTACAAATTTATGACTTTATGAATATTTATTTACTGAACTGTAAACAGTATATGAAACAATAGATTTATCATTGCCATGCAGTATATTAAATATCTGTGCTAAAATATTGTATGAGGAGACCCAGATCAGTTCCTTCAAGCAGCTGTCTGATCTGGATCTTTTCTGTTGAACAAAGCATCAAAATATTGTATGAGGAGACCCAGATCATTTCCTTCAAGCAGTTGTCTGAGGTCTTTTGAACAAAGCATCAAAATATTGTATGAGGAGACCCAGATCAGTTCCTTCAAGCAGCTGTCTGATCTGGATCTAAAGCATCAAACCATGTCTACATGAGGTAAAGAGTTAAACATTTTAAAAAAAATGCAAAGTGTTAAATAAAATCCTGGTTAAACCTCTGGTTCCGTTAAATAACCAAATAATAAGTTGATCAGTAGCATTTCACAAATAACAGTTTACACTGCTCTAAACAGACAATGGACATTTCCAAGTTTGTTTTGTTTGTTTGTTTTTTTTAGTCATAATTTATGACCATCTTCACTCATTCATTCATTTGTCCATGGTTAGGCCATCTACAACAGTGCAAACCAGGTCAACCTGATCACATGATATTCCAGTGTAGCTATTGGTTAATCTGATGACTGGATTTAAACATTTCTGTCACCACTAGAAAGTTCCATCTATGAATAATGTTAGACAACTTATCCTTATCAATAATATTTAATACAAATAAAATAATATATGACTCAAATATGATGAACATCATAGTTTCATTTTGTCTCTCATGTCTTGATAATTTGCTTGTATTGGGTCCCTGGCAACAGTGATGAAGAATAGAGTAATACATATACATGAGAACTATGAAATACCAAAACATAGGACTAAATATAATTATCTACACCTAGCCTAGTTTTCTATATACAAAAATAACTAACGTGGCACTCAAGTTAACCTATCACAAAACATGAACATGTACACAATTTTGGAATATACAAAATATCAAAAAAATTAAAAATAAAACAATGTAAATATTATTGCAAAGTGTGGTTATGAAAGAAGCATGAATGTATATCAATACACAAGAATATGAACACAGATGCATGTAGAAAAGAGTGTTACCCATAAAATCATTTTTCATAAGCACGCATCCAAATATACATCAAAATAAATACATATAACCTATACACTTGCTAAAAATATGGGAGTGTTATAAAATTAAACAATCTGGCCAACACTGATCCTTTGGGCAGAGATACGTGGAGAGAGAGTGTTAGACAAAAAAAGTGCTGTGCCTACCCTAGAATCTGATACATCTGCAGCAGATGAAAAAATAAAATCAGGTACAAGTCATGTCAAATCAGCATTGCAATATACACAATGTCATGTACCTGTATTCCTTAACAGCTCTAGTAGCAACCTTCCCTTTACCCAATTTCAGAAAATATCAAAAAATGCTGAAGAGAGCTGTGTGCCCTGCACTGGTAGTGCTTCATAAAATATTGTACATAATCCAAAATGCCTGAGTAAAAAGGGCCATAACTCTTGAAAAACTTCAAGAAAGGGAGACTTTCACTATAGATCGACCCTCAGCCAATGAATATATTTGCATAGTTCCTCAATGGCTAACATGGGTAGTTTACATTTTGCAAAACAGGAAGGGACATGATTGAATGGGTTAGGAAATAGCTCTCACTTCACTTTGTGAGGCAGGGACATAAAAATGTGGAGAAAAGACAATGAGTTTGCCATAACCCACTACTTCTAGTTGGGTCATTTCTTGGTCTTAGATCATGACATATGCTATACAAAAATTAAGATGTGCTATGTGCAATACCCTCAACTCTTACCATGCAAATTTCCTTGATTGGACTTGTCCTTTCTTTTTGGACTGTACAATTACTTGTTTATGGGGGGTGCTTGCTGAAAATTATTGGCTGAATAGTGTACAATGCAGACCATGATCAGACTGCACAGATGTGCTGGATGATCATGGTCTGCTCTGGTCCCAAAAGCAGTCACAAGTGCCCACAGCATTATAAGGTTAAATCCTTTAACACTCCTACCAAGTTGCAACTTTGGTAAAACTGACCTGACGCATTACTTTTCTTTTCAAGTTTTTTAGTGTAATCCTCTCAAAATACTGACAATTAGAAAGCAATGATAAGCTTGCTGCTTTTTCATACTGATCTGGTTTTATTCTGCTTTTGAGAGAAACTTCCTTCATAGCCCTACATGGCAAAAAGATCAAATGTGTGCACAATAGATATAGCATAAACTGGATTCCTGTGTAGAATCTGAGCTACAATACTGTATGAGCAAACAGAGGAGATCCTGATCAGACAGCTCTTGAAAGGAGCCATGTAGTCTGGTTCTACTGTTTGCCATGGCGTCAAAACACATCTATCTCACTCCTGACAGTGATTATGACACGCTGCGCTACTTAAATCACTGCCACTAAATAAAACCATGCAACGATGATTAAACCATGTGATTGAAACATGGCGACCCGTTGTGAGGTCTTCCAAAAGTCCGAAGAATGAAGTCGGTGAAAACTGCTTTTGCTGCAGGGGACTGATATGATGTCATAGTCCTACTATTTTACCAAATATTCTTATTTGCATTTATTTTTTATTATTAATACATTTGTACATATGAATTACTGAAAATAATCTTTTTTTGATACATTTTAATAAAATAAAAATAAAAAGTGAAAATAATATATTTGTCAAGCCACTTGCTGAATAAACTTGTGGTGGCAGTGGTTAACTGTACTAATCAAGGGAAGTAACTGCTGCAGTGAGTTTGCACATCTTTATAAGAAAAAGGTTAAGGATCATTATGGCTGGCTATCTCAGATAGAGGATAACAGCAATATAGGACTTACATGAAGAATATTTTCATACATATTATGATGGAACAGCAGTGTGTATTCTGAGTAACAAATAACAGTTGCACAAAATTATTTTAAAGCTAGCATTAAATGCAATGTATTGAGCGCATTTTTTTAACTTATATTTCTTTTCTGAAAGAGGGGGTGCACACAGTACAAGAGAACTCAATATTTTCTTATTTTCCCAAACTTTACCCCACCCACTAGGAAGCCGTATTGGTAGAGTCTTTTTGTATATTTCATGCGCAAAATTGATATTAAAGCATGATCGTATGTACTTGCCTGTGAAATGTTCTCTATTTGTTATCTCTATCATGGTTTTGTACAATAAATGCTTACAAAATCATTGTTCTTTTTTCATACTGGTGTTAACATTTTCTTAGGCTTCAACCGGAAGTCCCATACTGTACTGTGCTTTACATAATAATTAACTGATGACATACAAACAGATGCATTGTTTGCATCATCATTACTGTGACCCACATAAATAAACAGTATTTTATTAATTTCAATTCAATCCTACAAAATTTTGACAAGTTAGTTTTGTATTGGACAGAGCTGTTTAGTTTATGATAATTGTGTACTTCAAATACCCTTTGTTAAAAGACTTGCAAAAAACAAACAAGAAGTTGTCGGTAATTTCAGATTATTACTCAAACTATCAGCTTTTAGCAGACAGACAGACAGACAGACAGATATCATTTATTCACTCAAGTACAATTGTACAATATGAGGATTTTCCATTATAGCGAATATAAACAATATAGTTTCCAGTAGCAAACATACAAATAAGTGCAAAATTCTGCTCAATATCAAACATCTATATGACATACAGAAAGGAGCATATGATTTACATGTATTCATGTATATATGTATGTATATTCATATTCTTTTGGTTTAAATTTGTTAAGACTTGATGGGGGAATTCATGTGGATACAATTTTTGAACAATCTAAGCATACATTAAGAAATAAACACATGAACATGTTTAAAAGAATTTACAGATGAGCTGTTACAATGAGATATTGACATTCAACATAAACTTGAGATGGCCCCTTGAATAAAAAATCGTTAGCACGTGTGTCTATATATAGATCAAGACCTTGGATAAAAGTATGCATTTAACTCATACTTCACACTTTAACTTGCCATTTACATTAAAATTATTTCATAAGATGTGAAACAAAGATTTCAAGTGCTGGGCAATTTAGGAAGTATAATAAGAATATACACTTGAATAGCAACTTTGGTATATGTATAAATAGGACCTATTTACGGAATCACTCAGCTGTTTGTTTATTTTGGTTTGAGCACATGTGTAATCCATTCAAAAACAAAAACAAAAAAAAAAAAAAAAAGTGTAATGGATTTTCTCAAGTAGATCTAAATTTTCATACCCAAATATTTCAGACCCGTAAGTTAAGATAGGCAATATAGTATGGTCGAACAGTTTTAGCGTAAGATCAAGTGGCAGGTCTGCATTGTTACATCTTGAATACAATAGATGAAGAGCTTTATTGGCTTGTTGCGAGACATGTTTCCGAGCATTTAAAAAGGATCCGTTGCTGGTAAAAGTCATCCCAAGATAGTGATAACAATCTTCAATAGCTATGATCTGGTTACCTAATGTAAAATTAAACCTGTTTTTTGCGTTTCTGCTCCCGAAAACAACTATTTTAGTCTTTTCGGTATTAACTTTGAGTTTCCATTCATTACAATAAGAATTAAATAAAGATAAGCATTTTTGAAAATCTTCTGCTGACTCAGACATTATAATTGTATCGTCTGCATAAAGTAAAAGTAACAGTCTGATCCAAGTTTCATCAGTAAGAGCATCTTTTAAGTCTACACCTTTAACATTATTTGAAATAAGATATGACTCAAGGTCATTTAAATAAATTGAAAAAAGTATCGGACTCAAATTTTCTCCCTGGCGTACACCTATTTCAGAGTTGAAGAAAAGAGATTTTTCTTCTGAACTTACTACACAAGACTTTATATTGTTGTACATGTTAAGTATTACTCGAAAAAATTTACCATTTATGCAGTGTTGGAGTAATTTATGCCATAAACCATAGCGCCAAATTGTATCAAAACATTTCGAAAAATCTATAAACCCGCAGAAAAGTTTTTGTTTACGCTTTTTTAAAATCTCAATTAATGCATGCAATGTGAATAAGTGATCAGCAAGGTAACAGTGCAAATGCATGTGGATACTAAAGGTGTGAAAATAATCACTGCATTACTCCTGACTTGTGGAGGCAGTAGAACATTTCCACCTGTTGTGCAATCGAACATCCGCAAAATAACTGCGAGTAAACAAGATGGCTGCCTTTTGTTCATACAAAAAAGGTATGGACATTATAGAAGGGAATTACTTTTTTTCCCAAGGTTTCGAGCCTAAAGCTCTGGCTGCACACTATACATGGGTGCGCACAATACATGGCATTTTACGGTTATCTACTGCAAGAATTATATAGATGCTAACAATAAATAGAATATCACAGTCTATAATGAAGAGAAGAAAAAACAACAATTCAAAAACTTATGCAATGAACACTAAATTCCTATATACATATATATATAAAAAAATTTTTGCTTGATTATTATACTTCTTTCTAAACTAAAACAATAGTGTTCTTTGGAACACATGGGTCACCTGCTGAAGCGTGATAGAAAAATTGTGACAGACTGACCGACAGTTGAAGGAAAAGTGATCCTTATGTGTCACCTCTGCTTACAGCAGGTGACACAAAAATGATTAAAAATTGTGCAATGATAAAAAATGTTTTTAACGTTTTGGATCTGGGAACCATCTTATCAGTATCACAGGTGTTCATTCAAATAAATGTCCTCATTAATTAATTAAAAAATTAGCCATTCAGTTATTCAAGCAAATTTAATATAAATTTATTAATAGTCCACTGAAAGCCAGAAGGTCTCTGACATCAAAATATATATTCATATATAAAAAGAACGCTGATGAACCCTTCTGGCTTTCATTGGATGATATATGACTACGCATCCTTTATTCAATATTTTCAGTGTGTTATTCAGGTAACAATGTCGCTGATTATGAAACAATTCAATAGATAAAATATTCGAAAATCATGGTGGTAATGAAATGGTTCAACCCGTTGTCAGCGTGTCCCAAGAATGACCATTATTGGCCAGTATGACATTAACTTGACCCTATTCCACTAAATGACAGCTAGTTCAGAAGTAAAACTTAATATAATATTGGTCCAAAATGTTTAATACCTTGGCCACTCAAAATATTGGTCGATTTCAAAGAAATTGTCTTTTGCAACACAAGCAGCTTAAAAAAGCTGTCAGTCTTAATGGTATGATGAAATAGTCTTTAACAGTATACAACATAAATCCATAAACAGTGACCTGCCCTTTTAGTAAAACATCAATGCCACCACAAACATATCATGTGGTACTGTTAGAATGGATAATCATAAAGATAATCAATCTGAAACTGCATGAGATTTTGGGGCTTCATTTTGTAAAAAAAAATACATACATGATGAATTACCTATGAGTTTAAATATATATACATAGTTAAAAAACAATCCATCAATATGATATTGAAATGGTCCTCTCCTTTATAATTTATATTCTCTTTAATAGAATTGCACTAAACTGCAAAATCATGTATGATTTTCATGTATTTCATTGATAGTGTACTTAAGGGGATTCTGTGGGTATCTTTATTCGTGGATATATGTTCTAGAAAACACAAGGTCTATAAAAAAAACAGTTTCTGTGGGATTTAATGTTCATCAATTAAAACCTTTCATGATATCGATGAAAATTAGTCCCGAAGAAAATGAATGATTTAACAGTACTGAATCCCAGTATTCGTTGGGACAATTTCTAAATGTACTGAAAAGGAATTATCAAACAAACGAGAAGAATATACAGTAGAATCAAGGGAGACAACTGTGTAGGAGTATGTATATTTGCAATCAAAATTTATACCATTTAGAGGTCCAAATAGAAAGATTAGCAGTACAGAAAGACAGGTAACCATTCTGTATGTAGGACTACGTATATATGTATACAGTAAAACTTCGCTTATAAGACCACCATTGGCTCCTGCAAAAAATGGTTTTAACAGCGTCAGATACCTAGGCTGCTTATTACATCTGCCAGCCTTGGGATACTTGGCTAGCACTTTATTGTAATAAGGATATTAACACGAGGTACGTCGACCAGTCAAAATGCTGACGACACAAATAAGTACTCTTCAGTTTGAGATCTTAAATCCTTAAGTCAGTAAAGGTTTGGCTAAGTGTCATAAGTACGAGAGTTTCTATTGGTCCAAACTTCCCCACTTCCAGGGTTTTAGCAAATAGTGGTGCGGCTTTTCAAATAATCAATAATGAGCAAATGCTAACAAGCAATGTATGGAGTAACAGAATGAGCGCTCAAGGGTTTCCAATGCTGTGGTTTTAATAGCAAGGTAGTCTTAATATTGAATTTCACCAATATAGACAAAACAGGATTAACAAAATATTTGGTTCCAAAAATGAGTGGTTTTAATAGCAAGGTGGTTTTAATTCTGAGGTGGTCTTAAAGCCAGGTTTTACTGTACCATTTATTAGACCAATATTTGACTAACTAACTAATATTTTCCTAAAATTCATCATCCACACTACATAATCAAGTATCAGATGACCACTAAAACCTAACCACACCAACAGCTGATGGTCACCAGATGAACACTAGGCAAGGACCTGGTTGTCAAGGAGATTTTCCGTGTCATCAGTGGTGTCGTTGATCACGATGAGGTCAGACGATGCTGCAGCATGATGAGCCTGTCGGGTTACTGGCGGATGGGAGGCACTACGCTTATAGTTCTTGTGTTCGGGTTTGGCCCGCTGAAAGATCATAACACTGTGTACTGAAGGTACTTGTATTTGTTTGTTTATTTGTATTAATGTCCCATCAACAGTATTTCAGTCACTTGGAGACTATATCTGAGTGAGACAGATATCGTGCTGCCATGCTGCAGTATAATGCCACAGACATGTGGCATGGTACCACACCCAGTCACATCATCCTGACACCAGACAAACCAGTCCTGCAAATACCCTTATATAGTGACGTCCAAACAAGGGAGCTATAATAGTGACAGACTTTTTTATGAGTCCTTAAAACTATTAATGTCTTTCAGGCAACCCAACCTTTTTTAGCAAAATATGAACAGAACATTGCTTAATTGTTGGACACCCTTTTATACCAAGTACAACATAAAGTAAACAAGCTACATTCCAATGAACGCCATGCCCCTGTGGGGGCCTAAGACCTTGGGGGTCAAGGTCATTTGAAGGTCAAGGTCACCGGTTGGGAAGAGCTCATCAAGGTGCATGCACCTGTGAAGTTTGTAAGCTGTAGGTGAAGGGAGTTCCTTGTTATGGTCAAGGTTAAAGTTTTGTGACAAACAAAAGGATGAACCAAAAACTATATGCCCCCGATCTATCAATGCGGGGCATAAAAAGTAATTGGTGCCATAGTTCAGTGGTAATATTCCCGACTGCAGATACTAATGAAACTTATGGGCACAAAGTGCGTTGGGGGCAAGGATTTTTCATGACCAGGTGCAAAGTACTGGTCTACCCAAGGAAACATAGAGAAGGGTAAGTTTAAGTATTAATGATCTATCAATCTAAGTTTAAAGTAACCAAGCAGTGTTCCATGGAACATATGTGTAACCTACTGAAAGAAGCATGACGGATAAAGTTTGACAGACAAACACAAAAAGTAAGGAAGTCAAGTCTTTATTTACATAGATAACATACACTACTCATAATTAACTAAGGGTCACTAATTGTTCATTGCATTTCAGAACACTTGAATGATTTAATATAATGACTGAAAAAGCAACCCCAAAATAACCAAATAAACCAGCTACGAGCTATCACAGATAGTATTCATAGCCCTGCTACCTTGCTATGGTGCATTTTGTAATTAATGAAAATGTTACTATGATGTCACAAGAAGATGAAGGTCACAATTCCATTGGAATGGGTGATGGTACTGTCTTAATGAATATAAAATGTAATTATGAATCAATTCTGTGAAGCGATTTTAAAGGTAAATCTTTTCATAAATAACTAGCACTCCGGGAGTCCTATGACTTATCTTTTGACAGTAAAGACAGACATTACCAGTTTGCAAACATGCTTACAAGTTTGTAAGATTCTCATTCCCTCAACTATGCATCTCATTCTAACTTGAAATACACTAATGAAATCATCAAATGGGAATAACTCCAAAAATGCACAAAATAGAGTTATGGTTCTTGCACACTGCACTTCAGGTCATTGCAAGAAACATACATTTCAAGTCTCTAGTCATTCAAACTCATGGTGAAAAAGTTATGCTCCATACAAGAAATGCTCAAAGAAAATCTATCGAAGGGGAATAACTCAAATAGCGCACACAAGGTAGAGTAATGGTTCTTGTGCACTGCACTCCGGGTCATTGCAAGAAACATACATATCAAGTCTCAAGTCATTCCAAGTTATGGTGACAAAGTTTTGCTCTGGACAAGCAGATGGGGACGCCGCCACCGCCAATAAAAGTAACCCCTATATGTCGCCTGACTCAAGACGACACAAAAAAAGAAATATACTGGATAAAACACAACGCAATGGAACAGAACTACAAGCTCCCCATATAGACCCCATCAAAACTTGCTTTGGGATATAATGTATCTTACAACTCAAAAATTGTAATTGTCAAAAGCAAATCTATCAAATACAGAAGTAAATGGGATTTCACTAAGTAATCCTTAGCAAATTTTTAGTTGTATTTTTGGCATAAACCAATCTCCGATTAGGTCAGAGTGACTATATGCAGGTAATGAATTGAATGATTCATATCAATTTCATTACTTATTTTCTGACATCCATCAAGCTAAAAATCTCCTAGCAAATACCTGACCCTGTAACCATGGAGACATACCTGAGGGCGCGGACTGCTGCGGGCGACCTTGGCACGTGCTACCTGGATGTGTCGTTTGATGTCTACGTAAATGTCGGTCTCATCTACAATCTCTTCCTGTATCAACTCCTCCAGCACATCCTCCAGTGTAATGATACCAACCACCTGTAAGATTGGGATTTATTTCATGCCTTTGTGTGACATATTGAAATACTGGTGAAAGATATTCTGATTATTTCACTTTGAGATGAGTCAATGATAACATTTGTTATACATTTCTTGAAACGTTATCACTAACAAAACAATGTTAACTATTACTTTAACTACAGGCAAACCTGTCTTGAGCAGTCAGTAAAGGGACAAGAGAAAGTGACGGCTTAACAGAGATGGTCACTAAATTACACATATAATAAAATGCAAGCATGGTAATATTAAAACTGGCCATTAAATGCAGGTTGACTGCTTAAGACAGGTGGCCGTTTATACAGGTTCAACTGCATTACTGAATGTTTCTTTGTTTGCATAGGATCAATGTCCCATAACCATTTATCCTA
The DNA here is from genome assembly GCA_021229015.1 of Solen grandis. Classification (NCBI taxonomy): domain Eukaryota; kingdom Metazoa; phylum Mollusca; class Bivalvia; order Adapedonta; family Solenidae; genus Solen; species Solen grandis. Next base: position 47,081,803 of record CM037779.1, on the reverse strand, counting down.
TTCATTTAGATGTGCTTTGAAACCATGACAAAGCAGGCCCTGATCAGACAGCTTCTTTCAGATTTAGTTTAAGTGCTTTTAAGTTTGCATGTTTATAATAGTTTTTATCCATAGAATGAGCAAGCCAGAAAGGGCTTTTAAAGATACCTCTCTAAAACATAATAATTATCACCCATTTCTATGATCTTTATTGTTTGTTTGTTTATTGGGTGTAACATCTTGTGGACAGTATTTCTGTCATTTGGAGGCTATGTGTACTTGAGACAGATATAGTGCTGCCACACTACAGTATCATGCTGTAGACATGTGGCATGATACCACACCCAGTCACATTATCCTGACACCGGGCCAACCAGTCCTGGAATTACCTTAATATATTGTTAGTGCCAAGCAAAAGAGCTATATCAGTATCATTTTTTACAACTTTGGTATGTCGCAGCCGGGGATCAAACCTACAACCTCCCAATTCCGAGAGAGTCTATGATCTTTATGCTTAAAAACTAATAAACATAATGCCAAAACAGGCGTATCCCCAAACCATTTTTTTTCTTGAAAGTTTGTTACACTGGGGTAACAATTGAAAGCAAAGTTTATGTGCATTTTCGGAGCTTTGTACAGCTTTTCATTGTTCATTTTCATTTTTAGATGGTTTGTCATAATGTTTAAGTTATTTTTAGTTATTTCTGCTGTGAACAAGAGCACCACATGCTGATGCCATTGCCATCTATTAGGGTTGGGTTTTTTTTAAAAAGAAGATAATTTAGGTCAAAATAGACCTAAGAGTTATGGCTCTTGATGAGAATGTAGCCATTGTGATAGTGAACAAGTATATAAAATTTGTTGATACAAGGTTTAATAGTGAAGAATTTATGGACAAGGTTTTTCAGTTTTTCAAGACAATGACCACGTCAAAAAACAAGAGCTGTCAGAGGACAGCACGCTCGACTATTTAAAATGCTTGTTGGTAAATCAAATGAAATCTATTTAAATTCTTGCCCTTCATATTAATAGTAAAAAATGATATACCTTGATAGTCTGATACCCCTTAATATATTTATGATGTCTAAAATCAATCCCATGCCTAGTTACTGAGACATTAGCACAATAACACTGTGCATGCAAAACTTAAACCAAAAATCCAAGTTAGAAAAGGGCCATAATTTGCATCAGTCCAAAAGTTATCCTCCTGTTTTCTGATGCCCTTGAAGACACACCTTAACTTTCTAGTCAATTCCACAAGCAATTTCTGAGATATAAGCTGGATAGTAGCTTGAATGCAAAAATTTAACCATAATTCTAAGTTAAAAGGGGGTCATAATTCTTAATTTATTCCATCAAGTGTTATCTTCCTTCATAGTATGATACCCCTAAACATATTAAAGATGTTTCAAATCAATTCCATGCCTGGACTCTGAGATATAAGCATGAAAGTACCTTGCATGCAAAACTTTAACCAAAATTTCTAAGTTAAAAAGGGCAATAATTTGTAACATATTCCATCAAGGTTATCTACCATGAAAGTATGATACCCCTAAATGTATTAAAGATGTTCAAATCAATCCATCCTGGATCTGAGATATAAGCATGAAAGTACCTTGCATGCAAAACTTTAACCAAAATTTCTAAGTTTAAAAAGGGGCCATAACTTGTAATATATTCCATCAAAAGTTATCTACCATGAAAGTATGATACTTCTAAACGTATTAAAGATGTTTCAAATCAATCAAATGCCTGGATACTGAGAAATAAGCATGAGAGTATCTTGCATGCAAAACTTTAACCAAAATTTCTAAGTTAAAAAGGGGCCATAATTCATATTAAATTCAGTCAAGAGTTATCTACCTTGGTTGTCTGATGCCCCTGAACATATTTATAAACTTTCAAGTCAATACCATAAATGGTTATTGAGATATAAGGTTGATAGTAACTTGCACGCAAAACTTTAACCAAAAGCTGCAACGCCAACGCCAACGCCGACGCCGACGCCAGGGTGACTACAATAGCTCTCATATTCTACGAATAGTCGAGCTAAAAAACGATGACACAAAGAGTGATGACATTTCCTCGACTTTTTGTCTTTGAAAAACAGATGATCTAAAAATGTTCTCATTTCCCCCTAGTTACCGTGGGTCTAATATCCAGCATGGTATCGTCTTCATCATCCCTGGTTCCCAGCAGTGGACGGTGGGGACTGTCATCCAGCTCACTGTGCTGTCTCTTAACTGATACCTCTTCACCATGGTAACTGCGGACTATTGCTAGATGACCTGGCAACAAAGAAATTATTGGTAGAGGCATTTATTAGCTATGCTATAGCCATTAGTTTTAGTGATTTATCAGAATTTGTTGTCTATAAAAAGCCTTCATTGTAAGTTATATTAAGATTTTCCATATTCGGACTCAGAAACCTTGTTAGTGTATATTATGCCTATACCATCAAATACACATGCTGGTTCCCTATGACCTAAACATAGGACAGCATGTGATGTGAAAGAATGGGAAGAGCCATGATGGGCCATGACAAGCATGATTCCTATATCAATATAGCCCCCGCTGCAGTAAAGCAGGCAGAGAATTATGTTGGCCGCACCCACCCTTTCCTTGCTGGAACTCATTCAGCAAATCAAACAGTGGCATATCATCATTAATGGGCATAACAGGCCGGGCCTGCCCATCCTCTATAAGTCTCCGTATTGGCGTGGCATCCTCGGGGTCCAACTTAATGAGTGTCTTCACAAGTAGCAGGGCCACGATGTTGTCACGGGAACCATCATACACAGGTACGCGGGAATGGGATTCATTCAAAACCTGTGGATATGTTTATCAAAGTAATTCCAAATTTTCCGTACTAAACAATGATATTTAACATATAACAACAAAAAAGATGGAGTAAATAAAGTGCATGCACCCTCACCTTAGACTGGTCAAATATTTTAACTTCAAGTATTCTGTCAAAAAGAAATTCATTCCATTTTTACAAACAGTAGTCACTCCCCTTTGGCTGACTTTACCCTGAATCTTCAGTGTATACTCTCAGACCCAATTTTTTCTCTCTATTTCTAAATTGAAAAAAATATGCAAGGCTTGACTTCACAAACTTCGAACTTTCTGCTCCACTTATATTTTTGTCCCTAATCCAGGTATTTAGGTTTTCGCCTCTGTTCTTCTTCTGTTGATTTTTTTTATTTTTTTTTTTATTTTTATTATTTTTCCAATTCCACCCATTTTTGTGTCCAGCCTAGCGGCCAGATGAGAAAAGCTACAGCTATGAAATTTTGGGCATGGAGTCATCTTTATCTGAGCATGTGCCTAATTGGTCAAACTTTTCACATTTATTTCTGATTTAGCCACTAAGGGGCGCAATGCATATAATCACTGTTTTGCTAATAACTCAAAAATTTGAAACCTGATTTAGATGCGGTTTTTTACATAATGTTCCTTGTTGACAGCCCAATCAAATATGATGGATATCTTATCATCGAGTACTGGAAAAAAATTGTTCTAGGAGAGGTTGAATGTTCCAACCTTGGAAAAAAGTGGAAAAATGAGGGTAGGTCTACGAAAAAAAACCTACCCACTTTTGTTAGAGATCAAATAGAATAATTCTGTTTGCTGCATACGATTTGCAAGACATATACGCACAAAATATATGGTGTGGCGAATTAAGGAAATGCGTGGTTTGTCCTCTAGAAACGGTCAAACTTCACTAAGTTTTAGGAAAAATTAAAATTTCAAAAACATGTTTTTGTCGCTCCTGACTTTATTTTCTGTTCATTCTTCATGAAATTTTCACAGGATATGTATTGTTATGTTTGAAAGGGCCTCACAATTCAAAAAGTAAAAAAGAATTGAAAAGGTCAAGGTCATATTACGATTATTGTGTTTTTATTCGGCCACAAATAGCTCCAAAACTAAAAATATTTCATTGAGAGTATATGAACAAAAGTTTTAGTTCTTCAAGAGCTCTTCCCAGTGATGTTTAGTTTTTGAAGATCGGACTTGATTTGGTCATTATACGGCAGTCCAAAGTTTGATCCTTTTTTGGAATAATTGTAAATCAGGTTTTATGCTTCAAATTCTGATACATAAGAATAAAAAGTTTGACTTGTGCGACTAGTATACTTGATTGAACTATTTGCTGCTTTGCTAGGTACCTAACAGTAAAATTTTAATCAATTTTCTTTCTCATTTTGCCGCTAGGGGGCGCTTTTCTTGAAATCATTCTTTTGCTTATAACTCAAAAAGTTGAAGTCCGATTCGAATGCAGTTTTTTGCATTCTGTTCCCTGTTGATAGCCTAATAACATATGATAGGATTCGAGGGTCCGTGTGGCTGAAAGCTTTTGAGCTACGGAAGGTTGAATGTTCGAACCTTGCAAAAAAACAAAAACAAAAAAACAACAAGAGGGCCATGATGTCCCTGGATCGCTCACCTGATATCATTAGGCTATGTAAAATCAAGTGACCCCTGGGGCAGAGCCAATTTTGACCCCAGGGTCATGATTTGAACAAACTGGGTAGAGGTCTATTAGCCCATGTTACATACCAAATATCTAAACTCCAGACCTTGTGGTTTTTGAGAAGAAATTCTTCTAGCTTTTTTCCAAAAAAAGTCTATGTAAAATCAAGTGATCCCTGCGGCAGGGCCAATTTTCACCAAATATCTAAACACCAGGCCATGTGTTTTCTAGTTTCCTAAAACAAAGAATTTTCAAGTTATTTCTATCTTAGCCTATGTAAAATCAGGTGACCCCAATGGCGGGGCCAAATTTGACCCCAGGGCCATGATTTGAACAAACTAAATATAGATCCACTAGACAATGCATGAATCATGATTTGAACAAACTGGGTAGAGGTCTATTAGCCCATGTCACATACCAAATATCTAAACTCCAGGCTTTGTGATTTCTGAGAAGAAGATTTTTCAGGTTTCTCCTATATTAGTCTATGTTAAATCAAGTGACCCCTGGGGTGGGGCCAATTTTGACCCCAGGGCGATGATTTGAACAAACGTAGAAGAGATCCACTAGACAATGCTACACACCAAATATCTAAACACCAGGCCTTGTGGTTTCTAAGAAGATTTTTCAAGTTTTTTCCTATATTAGCCTATGTAAAATCAGGGACCCCTTTGGTGGGGCCAAATTTGACCCAATGGTCATATTTGAAAATCATTTGTAGAGACCCAGTAGACAATGCTACATACCAAATATCTAAACTCCAGGCCTTGTGGTTTCTGAGAAGAAGATTTTTTCAAGTTTTTCCTATATTAGCCTATGTTAAATCAAGTGACCCCTGGGGCGGGGCCAAATTTGACCCCAGGCCCATGATTTGAACAAGCTTGGTTGTGATCTACTGGACAGTGCTGCACACCAAATATCTAAACCCAGGCCTTGTGGTTTCTGAGAAGATTTTTCAAGTTTTTCCTATATTAGCCTATGTTAAATCAAGTGACCCCTGTGGCAAGGCCAATTTTGACCCCAGGGTCACGATTTGGTCAAATTTGGTAGAGATCCACCAGACAATGCTACACACCAAATATCTTATCTCTATGCCTTGTGGTTTCTGAGAAGAAGATTTTTCAAGTTTTTTTTTCCTATATTAGCCTTTGTTAAATCAGGTGACCCTTTGGCAGGGCCAAATTTGACCCCAGGGCCATGATTTGAACAAACTTGGTAGTGATCTACTAGATGATGCTTCATACCAAATATCTAATCTCTAGGCCTTATGGATTGATAGAAAAGATTTTTAAAATTTTCCTATATAACTCTATGTAAAACAAGTGACCCCTGGTGCGGGGGCATTTATCACCGTAGGGCTATGATTTGAACAATCTTGGTAATGAACCATTAGATGATGCTACATACCAAATATCTAAGCTCTAGGCCTAATGGATTCATAGAAGAAGATTTTTAAAGATTTTCCTATATAACTCTATGTAAAACAAGTGACCCCTGGTGCGGGGTCATTTATCACCGTAGGGCTATGATTTGTACAATCTTGGTAATGGCCCATAAGATGATGCTACATACCAAATATCTAAGCTCTAGGCCTTGCAGTTTTGCAGAAGAAGATTTTCAAAGTTTGCATTTTTAAAATCTATTTTTAGCTCCTGTGACCTACTTTTTTAACCAATCTGAATAATTTGTACAACTTTGATAGAGGGCATCATAAGGATGATTCCTGTGAAGTTTGGTCAAAATCCCTTCAGCGGTTCATGAGGAGATGTTGTTTAAAGCAAATTGTTGACGACGGACGCACGCACGCACGCACGCACGCACGCACGCACGGACGACGGACGACAGACAAAAGGCGATCACAATAGCTCACCATGAGCACGTTGTGCTCAGGTGAGCTAAAAACTGTGCAAATGAGGGTAGGTCTACGAAAAACCTATCCGTTTTTGTTAGAGATCAGATAGAAGAATTCTGTTTGCTGCATACGATTTGCAAGACATATACGCACAAAATATATGGGGTGGCGAATTATGGAAATGCGTGGTTTGTCCTCTAGAAACGGCCAAACTTCACTAAATTTTAGGAAAAATTAAAATTTCAAAAACATGTTTTTGTCGCTCCTGACTTTATTTTCTGTTCATTCTCCATGAAATTTTCACACGATATGTATTGTTATGTTTGAAAGGGCCTCACAAATCAAAAAATAAAAAAGAATTGAAAAGGTCAAGGTCATATTACGATTATTGTGTTTTTATTCGGCCACAAATAGCTCCAAAACTAAAAATATTTCATTGAGAGTATATGAACAAAGGTTTTAGTTCTTGAGGAGCTCTTTCCAGTGATGTTTAGTTTTTGAAGATCGGACTTGATTTGTTCATTTTACGGCAGTCCAAAGTTTGATCCTTTTTTGGAATAACTGTTAATCAGTTTTTATGCTTCAAGTTGTGATATATAAGAAAAAGAATGTTCGACTAGTGCGACTTATATACTTGTTTGAACTATTTGCTGTTTTTGCAATTTTGTTTCTAATTTTGCCGCTAGAGGGCGTTTTGCTTAAAATCACTCTTTTGCTTATAACTCAAAACGTTAAAGTCTGATTGAAATGCGGTTTTCAGCATTTTGTTCCTTGTTGACAGCACCACAGAATGTGATGGATTTCAAGGGACAGGGTATGGAAAAATATTTGCGCTAGAAGAGTTTGAATGTTCTAACATTGCATAAAAAAACTGTGCAAATGAGAGTAGGTCTTCAAAAACCTTTTCGTTTTGTTTCATATTGAAATTTGTGTCTGAGTTGAAATAAAATGTTCACGTTGATTAGGTTAAAAGCGAAAACCGAGATACCGCTTGCGGTTCTAGTTGTACCTTATAGTGTTACTTAGGCTTGATCAAAATAGGTGTGAAAATTACCATGACAAATTTCACAACTGTTTAACTGCTTGTGTCACGAATAGATTAGCACAACAGAAATTGATATTTATCACCCCAAGTTTCACAGTTTGATTCAGAAGCTTTTATCAAGAATTAGTGAATTTATATTTGTGCTAATAAATTACCAAAACTGAAATCATACATGCTATGACAGTATTTTTCATTAAATTTGCGCTGTTTCTATGTATGTTATAAAAAGATAAAGACTGCAATGGTTATTTTTTTTATTCCTGATCTTTAATTTAATAACATATGGTACAAAACAGACAAGTGTGGATTTAATATAAAAAATATGACTGCAAAAGGGAATACATATTTGTCCTCAGCATATATAATAAAGAGAAGTTTCTGTGATTGTCCAATTTATCAGGAAGCAATGAGAAGATGTAAGTTTGTTTGTTTGTTTGTTTGCTTATTGGATATTACATCCCACAGACAGTATTTCAGTCCCTTGGAGATGATGTCTACTTGAGACAGATATAGTGCTGCCACACTGTAGTATCAAGCAGTAGACATGTGGCATGATATATATATAACACCCAGTCACATTATCCTGACACCAGGCCAACCAGTCCTAGAACTACCCTTATATGCTGAGCGCCAAGCAAGTGGGCTATACCAGTACCATCCTTTCTGAACTTGGTATGTCGCAGCTGGGGATTGAACCCACGACCTCCAAATTCCAGGGTGGATGCTCTAACCACTCAGCCACCAGGACCAGTGAAGTTGTAAGTAGAAAGGAAGAAAGGTATTCACACCTACCTCAGTCATAGTGTTATGGTCCATGCAGTCATTGATGCTCAACATGTAGACACAGCCTATTGGAACCATGGCGTCCTTTGCCTGCTTGTTCTTCATGTCAAGGGCACCCTGGTGGTCAGTAAATTTGCATGGAAAAATACTTTATTGATTCTTTCAAATTATGTCGTCTTTAAAATATATGTATTTCTTGACAACCATATTGCATCTACAAGGCTATATACTATTCTAAATCAGTAGGTTTTTTTTTTTTTTAGATTTTTTACAATTTTACAACCTGTGGGTTTCTAACTGAGAAAATTAGAATTTAATATATTAAATGAAAATGTTTAAAGGTATAACCCCCCTAATACCCATATTTCATATCTTGCCACTGGATGGAAATATTTCTATGAAACTCTGTTACTTTGAAGACATCCAAAAATAAACCATAGGAAAATTGAGAAAACCACTTTTTTTGTTGTTTTCAGGGGAGATAACTCATGACAACAAAATTATAAAGGGGAGGTAAGAAAAGAATTTCTGTCATATGTCATAACATGTCAATCTGCCTTTAAGATTTCCATGGTTTGACATTTTAAAAGCTTATATTGTGAAGTTATATGCATGGTTTTGATGATTATTATGAGGCATATACTTTAACCTGAAGTGAATTACAGGGCATAAACCTTAAATTAACAAGTGACAGGAATTGTCACAAAACCAGGTTTTCTTTTCACAATGTTTCATCCCAGTACAGATTATTTGTATCAGTCAAATAATTTTGTGCTCAATGTCTATTAAACAGGGGTTTTCTTAAGTGGACACCCACTTGCCCGCGCCGGGTTAAAATCACAGCGGGCAAGTGATTTTTCAAAGAAGATAGCCCAGTGGGCAAGTTTATTTATGCAAATGAAATCTTTCGGGTTTTTTTATTTTTTATAGTATATCAGGGGTAAAATGCTTGCAAATTGTCTAAACTAAAATCTACCTTAATATTGCACATATTTAGTTTTAAACATTAACAAACACCAACAACCTTTTATCACTGGGGGCAAGTAGATGTACTAAGTAACTTGCCCCCTGGACAAGTGAAAATCAAATCCTTAAGTAAACCCCTGATTAAATCTGGAATTTTTGCGAAGGGGCAAACATGTAACTCCAAAATTATGAACCACAGAGTGAGGTTCCTATGCACTGCATTCATCCTCAATGAGATGAATGCACCTATAAAGTTTCAAGTCAATACCTCTTATAATGTAGGAGTTATGCTCCAGACAAGGAATTTTATCAAAGGGGCATAACTCCATCAAAAATGGTCAAACTGCAAAACACAGGTAATATTCTCCAGGGTGACTTAGTGAAGGTACTTCTGTTAAAGTATGGACAAAATTCATTAAGAAATGTAGAAGTTGTGCACAAAAGAATATTTCCCTTTATATCACATCCGTTAAGGGGCAAAGGGCCATAACTGCATCAAAAATAGTCGAACCACAAAACCCTGACAATATACGCCAGGTCACTATGTAATAATGATTCTGTTAAAGTTTGGGCCAAATCCGTTGAAAAAATGTAGGAGGAGTTGCGCACAGAAGAATATTTCCCTATATATTACATATGTGAAAAAATAAAAAAGGGCCATAACTGCATCAAAAATAGTAGAACCAAAAAACCCTGACAATATGCTCCAGGCCACTATGTAATAATGCTTCTGTAAAAGTTTGGGCCAAATCCGTTTAAAAAATGTAGGAGGAGTTGCGCACAGAAGAAATTGTTTACGCCAGCCCACCCACCCCAATCTAATAACAGTTTTCCTTCGGAAAACCTGGTTAACAAAACAATTCCCAAATTATTGGTGGTATGTGTCATAGAAAGTTTCAAATCATCATTAAAATTATAAGAAGAAGTCTTTGTCAGTATTATTAGCAAGCAATACTGTCAGGAGTCCCCACTGGTGAAAACCCCACCATGAAAAATTTGTGAGATAGAAACAAGAAAATAACAGAAATGGGTTATGATCCCCAAACTGCACTGACCTTTAATGCATGTACGCAACACACCTTTGTGTTATGATAAACACTTCTGTAAAGTTTCATGAAAATCCAAACATAGATATGGAGGTTATTAAGCTGACATGAAAATGTAGCCTATGAATACAAACAACAATTTCTTACAACTCCTGTGACCTTTACCTTTCAAGCGCACATACGGTTGTGGCACCAACATATCTTCATGTAATGACAAACACTTTTTTAAAGATTGATGAAAATACATCTATATATATATATAAGTTACCGAGTAGACATGTAAATGTAGCCTATAAATACTTAAGAGATTTCTAACAACTCTGGTGACCTTGACAATTCAAGCATGAATATGGTTGATGTGTGCGACACACCATTGTGTTATGACAAACACTTCTGTATTGTTTTATGAAAGTCCATCCATAGATATGGAAGTTATAGAAAGGACACAAAAGTGGGACGGGCAGACAGAAGGATGTGCGCAAACCTATAATCCCCAACCATTTACCAGTACGGATTTCACTAAAATTCCATAAATCATTTCTTTTGAGAAAAAAATAGATTTCATTTGGAAAATAGGTATTGGCAAGGAGAAACCACCTGTAAATGGTAGCATATTTACTAAAAAACACTGCACATATAATATCACAAAAAAAAATGTACTTTTAAACATGTCCTAAGTAGTAAGCTTTTTGTTACTTTGTTACCATGGCAACATACCTTGATAATGAGGACTTCATCCCTTGACAGAGCTTCATGTTCACCATGGCTGCCAAGTCCCCCTGTCTCTCCATGTAAGTCAACCAGGACCTTTAACTGGGTCCGACGGTAGAATGTTGAATGGTCCTGTCCAAGTAGACAGTCCAAGAGTTTGGACAATGGCCAGGCAATGACGAAAAACAACCCCATTAAGATGTAGACAAATCTGTAATATAAGTAGAACAAGTGTTCTCTGAAACATGTGTGTCACCTGCCGAAGCGTGACTGAAAAAGTGTGGTGGACAGACAGACAGATGTCACCTCTGCTTACAGCAGGTGACACAAAAATATCCCTTTAAGTTTCAAAAATAACAAGATTGCCAGCGCTGGGCTGTAACTGGTTGTGCATCAATTTACACACTAAGTTGTTTTTGTCTTTTTCGGAGGGGGTGGGGGATAACTCTCACTTCTGCTTGCAAGGAATCATTGAAAATCAGAGAGTCTAGGTGAAAAATCAGAAATCCATATTAATACACTGTAAACAATTGACTGCTTCAATTATATCTTAAGTTCAACGTCTTCCAGCCGTTGATATCCCATTGTGGAAAATCCCGCATTATATATGGGGCCTCTGTGGCCAACGGATTAAGTTGCTGACATAGCATCACTCAGTCCCTCACCAGTGAGAGTTTGAATCCTAAAAGAGTCACTCAGATTTTTCATGTGAGGAAACTTTCCAGCTGGCTTGTAGTGAATCTGCCAAGGTATCCCTGTGCACTCGGGGTCTTCCTCTACCTGTTATTAGTTGGGACGTCACTTTATGACAGAAATACTGTCACAGCCACAGTAAACTCCAACACAACAAAAGCCTATAAAAAAAATGATATGAATAAAAAAAATGGAAAAAGAAAACTGCAAAGGGATACATACGGTGCTAGGGTGGCACCTATTGCCAATCCAAATCTGGTACATACTGCCTGAGGGATCACTCTGAAAATATGTGTTGAACTATGAAGTAACATTTGCATTATTTCATACAGTAAAGAAAATAATAATCATATTTATAAATAGGATCTGACATGAATTGTTATTTCACACTAGAGCCAGAGGCTCACTAAAGAACGTTTTCATGAACTCGTTTAGCAAAATTTTATATGAAATAACAATTCATGTCAGATGCTATATATATGTAATATGTAAATATACTTAAAGAAATTGAAAATATTTGGATAGGTGTGTCACTTACTATATGATTCATACACACTCGTAACATATTTACTGCCACCATTCAGACACTAACACATAATAGTAAAATTTATATACGATACATTCTGGCAAGCTTAATAACATTTTAATGAATGAGTTTAGTAAGATTTGATATGAAATGAGAATTCATGTCAGATTCTTTTTATCATATGACCTATAGTGACAGTAAATCGCAGTTATAACAACAAACAAACAAATGAATGAATGGACTATGAATGAATTACTTATGTATCCAACACCAAGAAAATAGTTTCAAATATAACTGGAAATAACGATTTAACGAGTGTATTTCTCATACATTTTCAACATCTCATGAATAATGAATCAAACACATTTAATCCAGTAGTTTACTAAAATACACACAATAATTGCGACTAATCAATGTCAATGTATTAAGCAATGTTTGTGACTTTCAGAAACTCATCTGCATACTCAGTAAAACTAAGAGCAATTGAGTGATTCAGATTAAAGCAGACACAATGCCGTTGCTAAGGTAACAGCAAAGATAGGTGACAGTGGATGCTCTATCAGAAGGGGTCTGCCTGGATGATGATTCATTTGGCTAACTTTTCTTTATTAAGGGGCTAACAAATGGGATTTCTACTTCTGAGCACAATATTTACCCAATCAAGGCAATTTCAGTCATCTAGAAAATTGTATGATCAGGTCAGCTGAGGGGGCCCAAGTCTGAGTATTTGCATTTTAGTCCCACCAATAAGCAGTTCTCTGCACATCATGCTATTGTAAAGAAAAACAGGTACACAAATGTGGACATCTTGGGGCTAAATATGGTTGGTCACTTGTGAAATTCGAGTCTGATGTAAAAGAAGAAAGATCGATATAACTATTTTATCATGAAGCCCATTATCAAGCACATAGCATTACAAAGAATTGCAAAGTAACAGACAACTTACTCTCCAAATATCAACACAGCTGTAACGGACACCAATATGGCAGTAACAGGGTCAGATATTCTGTCTAAGAATATTGGCATGGCCTCCACTGCTGCTGCATTTCCTAGCAACAAGGTAACTAGAAGAAGGTGATGACGTTTTACAATTGGAAGAATCTTAGAGGCGTGTCTCTTCTCTTTGGGTGTACCTCCATCCTTCATAACTTTCAAGGTCATCAGATCAAGTGAAAGCAGTCCCATTGTAAGTCCAGACATAAGTCCTGCACATATGAAAAGAAAATTTGGACTTGACTTATTTGGTTCAAATCAAGAGATATGTTATGCAATCCCCATACCACATATCTCCTCTCCTTTTTATTTTATTACTATATATATATTTTTTTTTTCTGAAATGGTTGATCAAATAAGATTTTAAAATGTCATTCAGTCTGTCAAATATTAGAAAAGCATTTCATTAGTTTAAGTTTAACTATTCTATTTTTAGATATTCTAAATTGCAAGGGTTTATTTTATAATCTAACACCAATTTGTTTTCTATATGAAACAGAAATGAAACATAATTGATCAATACAGTATGCATATATTACTTGCTACACTTTAAGTCTACAGGTTTATACAAGTTATGGATGACATTTCTTTCATATCAAATCTTTAAACCCATGGCATGAATGTTACCTGGGTTTCTTATATTCAAACCAAATTACTTATTGATTATTGATTTTAATGATGTTACGTTCGGTTAATTTGCATATGGAAGGTCTATTCGAAACAAGATGTTTAAATTTAACACTTGACTATATTTCCATTTTCTGTAATTTATTTTCATGATAATTTCTTTATTGAAAAGGATATAATTATAACATGTATAGGACTTCATTACACAATCCCCTTTGGTTTGGATTATATACGTGTCGCGTTGATAAAATTCATTAACTGAGATTGATTTAGCTTTGTACACTCAATGTTACGAAACATAGCTGGGACGAACGACGAATATTTACCTGCAGCAAGAACGAGGGCACAATAAATCGAAAGGTACACCCAAAACTCCTTGTCGTGAAATGTAAGTTTACTTTCTTCGTGTATGTATATCGTTCCATTGCAGTCAATTCTTTCATCGTCAATAAAAGTACAGTTCAACATTCTTCCCTCTTGACACAAAGCAATCGCAATTTCACGAACCGAAAATACAACACGATAGTGAATATCCGAATAAATTAAATCGCAATGTATCAAGGACCAATCAAAGTGCTGAGAGACCCGTCTGCAGGATTTTCATGATGAAATAGCTTCAATTCTAATTCCAGCGCTTAAGCAAGACTGACTTCAAAAAGGTAATGGTCATATGACACCAAAAACTCCAAAAACTTCTTGTAATTCTATTAATTATTAGTGAATCAGCTGAACTCGGCGTTTTTTCATGATTACCCCGCCGGCAGTCTCTCAGAGGTTATGACCTTACTTTAGTATTTACTATTAACAGGCCCGGATACAGAATTTTCCCACGGGGGGGGGGGGGCGCAAAGTTTTGAGTGCTAGAGGGGTCCGGGGGCATGCTCCCCCAGAAAAAAAAAAGTTTTTAGTGTGACGGAGATGTATTCTGAAGGGTATCTGGGGATAAAAGTGAAGGTTTTTTATGTTTGGTTTTTTGTTGTTGTTTTTAAAACTTGAAGACCATGGATCTAATGCCTAGGTCCCAATAGAGAAACATCATCGGCCATGTAGAAATACACAAATTTTCTCCCGATGGCATCAGATGTTTCAGCCAAAAGACGGAGCAGTCCCATGAGAAACTTCGGGATTGGTCCGTTGAAACGTTCACCGATGTTTCGGTTATGGTACAATGGCCTTATATTATCGGAGATGGCTCCCGATGCTCGTGATTTTTTTCCCGAAGATCGTGGAAGGTGCCCCGGAGCTTCACCGAATTTGAAACATCGTCGGGGAAATATCCCCGTAGATAAGGGGATGTATCGAACCATCCTAGATGCCTCGGGAAGATTATGGAGATTTTGAGAATTTGGTGATGGACAAAATCAAGGGTAGACTTTCGGGGGTTTATGAGGATGCCCCCAGCAATGTCCCATGGCCTTTTTGACCGTCTCAGTCTAAAGTTGACAAAAAAAAGCAACAAACTTTAGAGTGCGCTTGCCGATTTTTTTTTGGATTTTTTTTTTTCGAATATTCTGAGATTCTATCACAAGATCTGGAATGTGTCACAGAAAGGTCGCCGAACCTTCGAGACATCACCGAAGCCTAGGGGGTTCCTCGGAGGAAAAAATATTTCGCGGAAGCTCCGTGAATGCTTCCCAGGAGCTTCCGGGAAGCTATGCGTATGTTTCCCCGATAAAACTTCGAGAACATAAAGGGAAAAAATTCATTGCAAGCAATGGAGTTCTTCCGAAGCTTCCCGATGACTCCACATGGCTCGCAACGCTTTCGAAGCCTCCGCGGGACACAAGGGAACCTATTCCCGACGCCTCCCGAGGCTCATCAATTTCCATCGGGAGTACATCCCCTAGGAAAAAAATGACAAGTGGAACTGAGCCTTGAGCGATATAATCTTATATTTTACCTTCGCAAAGCCATGTTTTTGAATAACTACTGTGCAATGGTACATGTATTTGACTACAGTTGTATAAAAAAGATGATGGTAGTAAAGGGGGGGGGGGCAGACTTGCATAAAAAAATTAATAAGTGCTTTTTGGCCCCCCCCCCCCCCCAAAAAAAAAAAAAAAAAAAAAAAAAAAAACACACACACACACAAAAAAAAAACAGTGACTTGTATACAGTGTCAATTAGTGAATGCTTTGAATAGTCATCAGTTTTAGACTCAACATTGTAAAAGACAGTTTTGTTTAAATCTGAGGAAAAAAATCACTTTAAACATATTTTGTCAAATATGTTGAAGGGAGTACCGGGTGTATGCTGTATTAGGTTCGAACTTGGTAATCTTGACTACACATAAGCAGGTCCATTTAGTATGAAGGGCGAGCCCATTGTCCAGAGTAAAACACTAGAGTGGACTAAAGTATTGTATATGAACAGAAAATGGGGGAGCCTATATGCAGACCTGTGTATCTACATTCCTGCTAACGAATGAAATTAAGGTCATGACCCCAAGGTTTGTTAATAAACGCATGTAGTGAATGAAGGCGTCTTTCCCTGAAATTTCAAGTCTAACCCCCGAATAAATTATTGTTATCACCATGGATTGGTTCGTAAAATTGCACGTCATCAAAAAGCCAGTATGGCCGATAAAATGGCGGTTCGAGGTATTACGTAACTTCAAGCTGGTCCCCGTCTCATCGTAAGAATTCTGAATGACACATAGTACTCTGCGGGCAAACATTTTTTAGGTGCTAGTCTTATATCCGGTAAGTAGCGAAGAACGACTATAGATGTTCCTTCCCATGGAAACAATGGCAATGTGGAATCGTTATTTAGTCACTTATATTGGTTCTCTAGTTGCAAATGTAATATGTTGTTTTTGTTTTTGTTTTGTTTTTTAAACCGTTGTTTATGGGGAAGTGTGTGTGTGTGGGGGGGGGGGGGTCACTAGGTTTCACGGAATAAGGTTGACGCTAAGCATAAAAATAAGTCAGTAGTCTATGGCCTTATTTACGCTCCCAGAATGTAGAGAGTAAAGAAAACAAAGTGACACATATATGAACTCATAGACATATTCACCATATGTCTGTGATGAACTATATTGTATGCTGATTTATATGTACTTAGAACTTTTATGTAGATCTACGTGCATGTTATAATGGGAGATGGGGGCTTTTTGATTGTATATAGGTCGACATTTTTTGCCTTTTTTTTCGGCGTAACTTTATGAAATTGATTTAACATACTTCTTCAACCAATCAAATATTGGTATGCAAATGAAGCCAGAGTAAATGCAATGCTACTATTGGCTTGTATAATTTATTTTTAGGAGATATATATATATATATATATATATATATATATATATATATGTGTGTGTGTGTGTGTGTGTGTGTGTGTGTAAACATGGCGTAACTAACGGAATGACAACGTCTGATTGTATGGAGCAGCGCAGCGTCATAAAATTATGCGTTAAAGATTCCTTCGTTAACCTTCGAATTTATATCGCGTACCATAGATCACGTATCTGCTTTAAAATCTTTTGTATTCAAGTGGCATAAGAGGTATGAAGTCAGAAGCTCCTTATCCACAGTCCATATTCCTCGAATAAAAGCAGAGTTACGCGGCGGGCGATTTACGGACACCACAGACATTCGGAATGCAGTCCGAACGTTTGTGAAAGGGTGTGGTGAGGAGTGGTACCGAGACATTTACCATCAATGGGTAAGTGTATTTCGTGTAGTGGTGACTATTTTTGAGAAATTTTGACTTTTTGTCAAGTCAGAGATGTAATGACGTCATTTGAACTCAGAAGTGTTCCGTAAGTGAGTTGGTTATATTGTTGTATTTGTTACAGTATTTTTATTTGTTGCTGTACTCACACGAATTTTTCAAAACAAATTTAACATGAATGGAATCTTAAAGGAACCTAATTAGTTTTGTAATATGTCACTTCCATTTTATGTAAAAATACCTGTCCACCAACTTTACGAATGACCCTCGTACATCTCTCTCAGCTTTGTCAATTAGTATAATATGGTCACATGTATGAATAAAATGTTTGAAATGCAAACAGTATATATCAAATATCTACAAACTAGAAATATAACTTGAATAGCTTCCTTATACTATGCAGCACATCCATAAGAATACCTAATGATAGTGTTTATATACACGTTTTAGGAAGAGTCAAAACAACCTCAAAATACTAAAAGAATGCAGTGGAATTAATCACAATCCACGTGATGCTTCGTATTGCTGCGGAAAATACCGTTCACACTCTCTGCACAGCCCGAGTGCGGTAGGCCACTGGCGAGCTACCTGTATCCTCGAATATGTGTGGGACGTTCACATCTTCAAGTGCAAATCTAAACCTCGATAAGATATTAGTAAATACCAGGAACACTTCCATCCTGACGAGAGACGATCCAGGACATTCTCTTGGTCCTACAAAATGTGTTGTTTTAAAATAACTTAGAAAACAGTCTACATGCAGTTATATAAAGTTCTTAAAGCCACACAGACTCACATTAAACTCACTAATTAACTAACAACATGTCATTCTATTTTCAAAACCCGTAGTTGAAATTATGCATTTAATATTCCTTTAAGATTTGAGATTTAAGAACCGTTAACATATATTTTCCAATTTCTGAATTGAATTGCTTAGCTGAAATTTACAGTATTAGGGGCATCTCGTTATCAATACACACACTCACAAGGAGGATAACTTATTAAGATTTTCTTTCATAATTGACACAATATGTTTACAAAACTGCATACTAAAATAATTATTTGTTTTTACTGATTATTTATATTTATTTCTGAGAACTTGACTAGATCATAACAAATTTTGAACAGGACTGCTTGCAACGCTGTTCTAAAGAAGCGCACATTTTGGATCGGACACATTCTGGGCTATATTTAGTAATTTTATATTTATAGATTTCCCTCTACTGAGAAAAAAGTCCAAAATTTGTTGCCTCTCCTGACACTAAATGGTGACAATTTTTATGTTTATTTCAGTACGATTGCGTTATGGAAGTCGAAATGGAATAAAAATGTCTTGAAAATCGATGCTAGCGATACCGTGTTAAACTGTAACGAAAAACGATAATACGCAAGAAACAATTCGCAATCACATGCGGAGATATTTCGAACTATGACTGCTGGAATTCCCAGCGATAGCCAAAAAAATCTTAATGACGTCACATTAGTGAAACAGTGCGTTGGTACAGCGTCTGATTAGCATGCTAAAGGTTGTAGGTTCGAGGCCCAGGGAAATATTCTTTTTTTTCCAACTCATTTTCTTTTTAAATTTCTTCTGCAATATAAGACATACATATTTCTGTCATAATGGAAATCATTAATTTAAGTACGTGTGTATATATATAAATTAATTGACATATAATTCACATCTAAAATAGAAAGTGTGTTGTTTTAGATTATATACTCAGTTTATCTTATAAACTGTAAGCTAGAGAAATGGGGAGAGGAAGAGCGGCGATATGTTTATTGTTAGCAATCCACTGTGACAAATGATGGGTTTATCTTTTTAAGGTAAAAGTGGGTTTATAACATTTGGTTCATTTGCATGCTGGGAAATATTAAATTTACTTTGATAAACATAAGAAATGCGACACTATCATATTAAAATCCATGTTCTCTCAGCGCTGTTAGCGCTTTGATTTTTTACTTCACCAATAGAAAATGGAATAAGGGCCGGGTTTTTCTTCAGTTTTCCATTTTCTATAAATCTATCAGGGTTGAAGATTTCGGGTTCATCCCAGTACTTCCGGTCCATGTTGGATGACAGAAGGTTGGCGACAACAAGAGAACGTTTTGGTACGAAACAGCCACCAATCACCGTGTCCTCTAGGGTTGCATGTGGAAGCGATAGACCAGCTGTAAAAACATGGCATCAAATGTTTTAACCCTTTCCCTCATAGAGGAAACCATGAAAAGACCTATGCGAACAGCATAAAACCAGATCAGCCTGCGAGTAACTCGCAAGCTGATCAGGTTTTATGCTGTTCGCTGCTCCTCAGTGGTCTGGAAATGAGGATTTTGTAATTAAATTTGGTAAGGTTTAACTGTGGTTTTCTGCAGATCAGGCTTTATGTGGTACCTAATGAGTGCGTCAATGAGTCTATATGAGGGAAAGGGTTAAGATAATGTTTGTTTTCACGCCTTGCCTGCATAAAAGGAGTTAGATCTCAGATAATCGTATCCGTTCACTTACAAGTACTGGAGTTTGGTATGTCTTTGTCATTTCAACAAAGTGTTTGTATTTTAGCTTTTACAGAGACAGAAAGAGATACCCCTATTGCCGTTTCTTTAAACAATTAATTAGTAAAAGAGTATGCCGATCGAAGAGAAGTAATTAGTGAAGAGGTCGCCGATTCTGTCGCAGCTTATATATAGTTCCCGACTTTTAGCAGGTATACGTGCCCAGTGCTACACGCCGCCATGCTTGTGGTCAAGCGTAAAGTTTTGAAAAAAAAATTATATATAATTTGAATTGCTAGATTTCCACCTATACAGGAGGAAATCATGCGAAAAATAAATCAGTAGCTAAGCAACTGTTAACGTACTGACAAAACAAATTCGTTTCTATGTCTTGTGTGGCGTTTGACCTCCAATCCACTTTTTCTCCGTGGAAGATAGCAGAAAATCTAATTAATCTGCAAACAACTTCTAAAGTGGCCCCATGCTTTCAACCTAAGTACAAATTATTTGTTCCTATAAAAGAACTGTTGCTATATTTTACTCACTGTTTAACAATCAAAATATTTTTATTTGTTTTATCAATCATAAGAATACTCTAAAATTTACTATATTTCTTTTAAATCCCATTAGTCTTTTAGTTGTAAAGAAACAAAAAAAAAGACTTTTTACTATTAATATCATCATCAACGAGATGCGGTATGGAAATAAACTGATATATAGAATGTCTTCCTCTTCGGAATATAATATTTCTATGATGAATAGTTTGGTATGTAAAATGGACTAGTAGACATCTACCAACTTTGTTCATATCATGGCCCTGGAATCAAAATTTGCCCCGTCCCAGGGGTCACTTTATTTTATATAGGCTTATATAGGAAAGTCTAGAAAAGTCTTCTTGTCAGGAACCACGAGGCCTGGAAATTAGATGTTTGGTTGTATATTGGCCTTAAAGACATCTACCAAGTTGGTTCAAATCATTGCCCTGGGGTCAAAATTGGCTCTGCCCCAGGGGTCACTTGATTTTACACAGACTTATATAGGAGAGTCTTTAAAAGAACTTGTCAGATACCACAAGATCATGGGTTAAGATATTTGTTATGTAACATGGCCTTTTAGAACTGACAAAGTTTTCAAATCATAGCTCTTTGGTATAAATTGGTCTCATCCTACGGGGGTCACTGGATTGTATAGCTATGGCCATCAAAATGTGGACCACAGGTACAGTTTTGTGTGCATGCAGGTACGACTATTTTGCCGTACTTCTTCATGAAGTTTGTATTCAGTCTGTTTTATAAAAGGCAATGAAGGCACTGCCAGTATTAAACAGGTGGGCGATTCAGAGCCATCGTGGCCCTCAGGATTAAAATGGTTTGTAAAATTTCGTTTTCAATCGATGATTTTGTCATATTTGGACAGAGTATTGTTAACATTCTAGGCAAAATGTCGTCTGTAAAACAATAATTTTTGCATAATGAAATATGGCAAAATTACATTTTACCGGTGAATACAAACAGATGCAAATCAAGGTGAATAGTCTATTATAAATATATGTTTAAGGTCACCTATGTTTGTTATTCTCTGTGTTTCGAGCAGTGTTGCCTCAACAAACGGGAGAGCTTTTCTGTCCGCATACCTCACAGCTCTATGTCCACAAACCTGAAAGAAATTGTAAATAAGGTGACCCCATATTATAGTGGTAGCAGCACACGAACGAGTCTTATTTTCATGATTTTTTTTTTCTTAGGCTAAACTAATAATCACTGATTCGTGCAGAATTTCCTGTTATAACTAAAAATCAATAACAGTCTTAATCATATACTCAGCCAGTTTCGATGAAAGTACAGAAATGAAAATAGAACCTACATTTTCAATCTCCTTATGGCACCTCTTCTGCACCTCAGGATATCGCATGGCGTACATTATACCCCAGTATACGGCCTTGGACGTGGCCATTGTACCAGCGATTATCTCGAGAATCATTTGAAATAAGTTTTCAACTGTACAAGAAAAGAAACAAGTAATTTCATTCAGTGCATAGTATCTATTATGAAGTGGTAACAATTACAGATTATTAAAAATCAATGTAATCCTCATACGAATAATTAGTTTGCAGTTTCTTTTTACTGATTATATATGATATATAACATGAAAGCGCTTATTTTTGTAAAAATACGTACGTATATATCACGGTGCATAACCATATCGGCGGGCTCTCTGCGGAAATCGCTATATCGGTAGGCTCACTGCGTTCGCACCGGTCATTCTCTGCCATAAACACAAATACACGATAGACAGATGGCATAAAAAGGGATAAATGGTCGCTTTTAACAGGTGAGTTGCTCAATATTAAGTAGTGCACGGAATATTAGAATATATCTACTACGTAAATGTGTGTAAACTTTTCAATTATCAGCGAATGCGCTCTGAAACTCGAACAAACAGTTAGTGATGTACCAACATGGAACATAACCTCGGTACTTTCGTCAGGCTTTAGCGATTTATTGCTTTGATTATGTCCATAATATGAACATCGTATGTATTCTTTTAGGTATATTTTTCAAGAAGATACCGATAAATTGGCCAATATTAATTTAAATTTCTTGATAATACTTGAGGTGAAACAGAATGTAAAGCCGGACCAGGATTCAAACCCAGGACACTTGGACACTTGGCATACAATGTGAGAGCTCTACAGACTGATATACAGAATTGCTAATAAAAATCTTATACTGATAAAGGTTACTAATGGGCTGTTATCTAGAATGAAAAATGAACAGCCAGATTAGGATTTGGAATCTTAACAGGTTGGTCATACTACCAGACCACTGACACTAATCTCTTACTTAGCAGTTACATTTGGAATTTTTACCTGAATTCATGTTAAACAAAGGCTGATATATAAGCGGAATTTTACCTAAATGGCCACATGTTTGGCACCAAATGTAACTAAAAAGTAGGTGAAAAAAAGAATGTGCACCCAGACCAGGATTTAAAACCTTACAGCTTACAGTGCAAGAGCTCTACAGACTAATCTTCAGGATTGCTAACAAGCTGTTATATTACCAGGTAAAAAATCAGCATGATCCAGATTGAACCCAACTCAGACCCCCAGCATACAGGGTTGAAGAACCACCAGACCACAGACACAACTATATCTCTCTGATAAGAATTACTTTTGGGCAGTTTAATCCTATACATCCATGCATAAGCCATATTTGAAATTTGTTCATGAAAAAAATCTATGTTCTTGATATACCCAAGTGTGATATACACTGGAGAATTATTACTCTAACGGCCTTACATTTAGCCAAGGACTAGAACCAGTACATACAGATATAGTTACTGGAATGCTTACACAGATCTCACAGCGACAAGGGTAACTACTTGGACATTACATAACCATGTGTAGAAAATGTGCGGATAGATCAGGATTTGAACCTGAGACACAGCATTTACATGTTTTGAGCTCAACCATCTATTAACTACCATACTGCTTACACATTATAATTTTGGCTACTTGAAGTATTTGAAGGCATCTGTTGAAGGCTTGAGATCATGCTTGTTAAACAGTATGTTTCTCAAGGGGCCTAAATAAACAACTGTTGGAATATATGATTCTTGCTGACTGACTGTAATCCTACAGACATATCCTGTCAGTCTTGTTGGTCAAGTACCTAGAGTATTCTTCCACTAACCCAGGTGTTGTAGGTTCATGCATAGCCATGACAAACCATAGTCCTTAAACATGGAACTGGTTTAGCATCATTATTTGAGATTCAGGATAATTTGATGAGTTGTGGTAAACAGGTAATGTCACTTGTCTGTTGGGTGTGATGTTACATGAGACGGCACAATATCTGACTCATGTACATATAGTCCCTAAAATTACTGAAATTCTGTTGATGGGTCTTTTAATTACTAGGAAGAATTTTTTCATTGCAGTGTTTTCATTTTCCCACCTAGAAACAATTTAGTTATAATTGCATTTGTAGGATAATTAGAAAATGTTATAACAAGGTGGATTAACATTTAAGGTAGTCCAGCCATCATTAATTTATAATCATGATCTGTCAAATGCTTAAAGAGACCTCATTTCAGATGCAAGCATCCAATGACGTGGAGTAATAGGCTCTTTTGCTTTAAGTCTATAAAGGCTTGCATTTATTATAAAATTCCCTCTATCACTTTATAGACTTTGATCACAATTCAATGATGGATGGTATGCAAGTTTATCCCTTAAAAGTTGGGTACCAAATATTTAAATTTGATTCTTGTATTTAGTCTTCTAGATATAAGGAACAGTAAGCAAAGTACCAGGAAATGTATGATAACTCAGGACATTGTATCATGTCACTTATCTAATGGCCTGATATCACAGAGAGGCAGAGTAATATGGTTTTAACATGCTGAAAAAAGTCCACTTCAGAAAAAATAGCTAGAATTTTCCTGACTGAGTTTTCTACTGTCTTTTAATGACATATCAGCCTTTGACTTGAATGAAATAGATACCTATAAATTTTACTGCTGCTGGGATTATGAAATTCTGAAAATTATGTGCTTATGCTGCCCTTGGCACTTTACTAAACTACTCTTACAAAACTAGTATAATTAAGTTACTATACTGTATTCATGTGAGGCTGATGCTGTTGTTGCCATAAGACAGGTTTCAAGTGATACCAGCACTTTAAAAAACAAAAACAATTATTTAAATTCATTTTGCACATCAAAATGGAATTATATGATAGTTTTAATACCTGTCCAGACTCTATGTGTGTTTCTTCTTTTAAATTCCTCTTCAGATAGGAATCACTGAACTCCATGAAAAGTTACATATATATAAATTACATTTCAAAAAGCATAGCACAGGCCTCTGTCATTTACATTTATTCCAAATTTCATGTAGTTTATTTATTAACATTTAAATATTGTTACATTTTATTCCCATATTAGAATTCCACATTGGGCAACTCCATCCAAGATTCAGTTTTCAACAGATATTCTTACACATTTTGTTTTTCTGGTGCAAGTGATTGTTCATTTGGCTGAAAAAAATGGAATGGAAGATGCAATTTGCTTAAAATTTGCTTGCATTGTATGCCTCAGATTCTTTTAGTTTTACAATTGTTCACTGAGTTTGGGCTATTGCTGTATCTGATATAAAATGTTATAGTACACACAGTTTCAAATAAATGCTTAAAATGGTATAGCCAAGGTAATTGTGCCAGATAAAATGGTGAATTGATTTATTCATGATATCATCTTGTTGTTGACCAAAAACCTTGTTTACATATCAGTTTATTTACAACTGTAAAAAAACTTTACCATTGTAATGTGTCAAAAAGGATCTAGATAGTTCAGTAGTAGAATGCATAAATCCTGGTCACAGGTTTGTCGGGTCACCACTTAATTGTTGTTCGCCTCCATCCAGGGTACATGCAAGGGTTATTTGTGTCATGCATGTCTCGGCTGAATTATGAATAAACACAATGATCAGGATGTAAACATGTTAAGTCAGCTGCATGACACTAACTTGAAAGTAAATAATAACTTCTACATTTTAATGGAGATTTCTTATGAATCATTTTATGACTTAAATCTTACAAGTAGATATTGGAGATATATAGATATTGATCTCTCTCTCATACCTCACTTGATTTGTTATAGAAAGATTATGGATTAAGGAACAGAAGTCCTGTTTTCAAGGGTTTCTCTAAGTCTCCATGACTTTGGGTCTTACAATAGCAAAGTCCATTACAGGTGGATATCCTTACTTCTCTTTGAAACCAACATTAGTGTAAACATGACAAACTCAATATACATGTCTTTAATTTCTGTATTGGTATAGTTATGCACAACTCACACACTTGTTACATTGAAGTTTAAGTGTGCCTGATGCTCTCTTTTGATTGTTCTTCTATTTTACTTAAAGGAACAATGAATATCCCAATTCCCCCCCCCCACCGCAAAACGAAGTTGTAAGGGGGGTATACTGGATTCAGCTTGTCTGTCTGGCCGTCCGTCCGTCTTTCGAATTCTTTGTCCGGGCCATAACTCAAAAAGGCATCTAGATGAAACTTCATATGTGGATAGATCTCATTGAGGGGGGAGTGCAGTGACCAAGAACCTTAACTCTCTGTCTCGTAATTTGGATTTATTGCCCTATGTAAATTTTCATACTTAATTTTTGTCCGGGCCGTAACTCAAAAGGTATAAAAGGCATAAAGATGAAACTTCATATGTGGATAGATCTCATTGAGGGGGAGTGTAGTGACCAAGAACCATAACACTCTGTCTCGTAATTTTGGAGTTATTGCCCTTTGCAAATTTTCATACTTAATTTTTGTCCGGGCCGTAATTCAAAAAGTATAAAGGATAAAGATAATTCATATGTGATAGATCTCATTTAGGGGGGTGCAGTGACCAAGAACATAACCTCTGTCCGTAATTTTGGAGTTATTGTCCTTTGCAAATTTTCATACTTAATTTTTGTCCGGGCCATAACTCAAAAAATATAAAAGGCATCAAGATGAAACTTCATATGTGGATAGAACTCATTGAGGGGGAGTGCAGTGACCAAGAACCATAACTCTCTGTCTCGTAATTATTAAGTTATTGCCCTTTGCAAATTTTCATACTTAATTTTTGTCCGGGCCGTAACTCAAAAAGTATAAAAGATATCAAGATGAAACTTCATATGTTGATAGATCTCACTGTGGGAGCGTGCAGTGACCATAAACCATAACTCTTTGTTGCGTAATTTTGGAGTTATTGCCCTTTTAATTTTCATACTTAATTTTTTTGGGGGGCTGTTAATCAAAAAGTATAGAAGC
>CM037779.1:47005007-47055007 GCA_021229015.1 Solen grandis | reverse complement strand
ACATGAAATTTTGAAATTTTACATTGACTATGTATTTGCTATCTTAAGTACAGTTCATAAGGATGCATATGTCCAGTTGAGTATGGATACAATAGATAAATCTTAAACACTGTTGCTATTTAAGACTAGGAGTTAACTGTTCAGGCTAGAAAAGCAGTCAGTCTTGATCTTTTTAAAACATACTAAGACTGAAATAACATATTTTGCATGGTAAAGGGTTAACTTTAAAATTCAAGTCTGCCATCTTCAAGAATAATTCTTGCTTCAGTTGGTGAGGCAAGTGGGAAGGGCCCTCGGGGCCTGGCCACCAAGGTACCAGGGATCGGGGGCATGCAGCAGCTACAGGCACAGGCTCAGTCCACTGCCGCTGGCGAGGTCTCGCGTGCACGACTGGTAAATACCCTTTTTGTGTCACCTGCTGTAAGCAGACGTGATATATAGGAATCACTTTTCCGTCATCTGTCTGTCCGTCGGTCTGTGCAGCCAGATTGGAGTAAAAAGCCATCTAACAGTAAACATGATAAAAGAGAACAATATACTTCATTTTTTATAACAATAGAATAAGGGGCCATGACCCCTTAAAAAACAAAAGAAAAGAACAACATAAATGGCCCCTTACTCCAATCTAGCCGTGTCCGTCACACTTTCCGTTACGCTTCAGCAGGTGATAAGTGTGTTCCAGAGAACTCTCTTGTTGAACACTGATGTGGTTTATACAGAGATTGTCACTACCATGTTTGTGTGGCAGTTGCTCTTATTATCTTTCATTTAACAAATTGTGAGAACAAGATATGATATTTTAAGAAAGTATTGAGGTACGTTTCTCATATTTTTCAAGATGTCAAGGAATTCTGTGCCATAGGGTATGGAGATTATTTTCCATACTACAACAAAAGGTATGGTTTTGTATGAAAATGTGATGTTATTTACTTAAAGCATTTTCCATTTCATAATTAATAGGTTACCTGTCACTATGATAAAAAAAAAGGAAAAATAAAGAAAATATGTATTCAGTTGCTGACATAATTAATTTGCGTAATATAATATCTTCATAATAGATGTTTTATAACATATGTCTTCAAAAACTGATCTAAATATAATTATTTACATCTTTGTAAAATAATTGCATATTTATTAACATTTGTATAAATAATTTGCCATTTCCATAGGTAAGACTTGAAAATCATTGCATTAATGTACTGAAATATTTGAACATTTCTCCACGTTGCAGCTTTTGTCCGAACGTGAGGAGAAGCTATCAGGGCTGGGTGACCGAACAGAAGAGATGGCCATGCAGGCGGAGGCCTTCTCCACCGCTGCCCACCAGCTCATGCTAAAATACAAGGACAAGAAATGGTACCAGTTCTAACCCCACCCACCTCTGCTCCATCAGCTACAGACTACATAGTGGGGGGTAACCGCTGCAGTGCGCTTTGTGTGTGGTTCATATCCCCGAAACACATTTCCAGCGTGTCAATCCGTTCTCTACACGTGATAATGATCAACATTGTGGACCCACGATCATATATCATTCCATTGTGTGTAGCCAGACGCCACAGTGCTCTACATGTCCGACGTTATGTTCACGTTGTCGTCAGGGGCGACACCCTAGATGGCTGTTTTTATTTATTCCTGTTACGAATGGGACATCTGTTCAGTGTTGAGCGATGTTGATTGTGAGTTCCAGAGAGTGGGAGAGTGTAGTCTGTGTAAGGGCCACTGATGGGCTACTTAAGTTGTATGAGGAGTGGCCGCATACAGCTTCGGAAACTTTCCCCAATCAGCGTAGCATGATCCGGACACAACTTCCTGTCACATGATGCTCTGGTGAGGGGCAGAGTTAACGGCCCTGTCCACCAGAGAGAATGTGTTGATAGACAGTTGTTGAATCAAGAGTTCCCAGTGACAGGATTATTGGATATTATTTTACCCATTGTTTTATGAGGCCACCTCATCTGTGTACATTGTAGACTAGTTGAGAGATCATCCTTCCCTGTCATTAACCGTTCTGTATGGCTCATCGTCATCCCATTGGTGCGGAAGAGAGCAGTAATGATTTTAAGACATTGTAGGAATTTGCTCCCTTGTGCACCAAGGGGGGGCTCCCATATTAAACCAACCAAATGAGACATTTGATTTCATCATAAGCATAGAGAAGTTGCAATACTCTGTTTCTGTTTGTCACTCACATTACTAATTGTAAAGTAACTCCTGTATGAAGCATTGACTTTTGCATGGGTATAGTTTTCAATCAACTCTTACAGAGTTTAGTCCATCTGTTTCCACATAATAGCTTTTGTCAATATTTTTGTCATCACTTGTATGCATAGTTCTAAGTTAAACCACATAAATCTTTCTTTTTTTTTTCTGTTGAAACGTTGATAAAACAAAGATATTCCTTCATTTTCTTTTGAAAACTTGGTTAGGAAAATATGTCCATGTGCTCAGAATGTGATTGTATTAAATGGCATCAGAAGTTAATAATTAAATAAATGAAATTCATAACAGAAGATAGGTATGTATGATTAGGATATAGTCATTAACAGTCAAGAACTATACACATAAAATATTGTTGAGTCTCACTTTTTCTATAAAATGTTTATTTACATTTATCATTCCCGTCTCATGCAGATATGAAAGAGTTACATATTTTTGTTGTATTTTTGTTCAAGATTCTACTATGGTTAAGTTGATTAAATTGGATACTTAATTGGATGAAAACTTTAATTAAATAATATTTGAGAGCACTGAGGCCCAGTGTTAAAGTACACAACTGCAAATCGAAGGTTGTATGTTTGAGCCCCATTGGGCATTAAGTTTTTCATGACCCTCCTTGGCACAAAGTTCTGGTTCCACACTGAAACCTTCGAAAATTGTGAGAACTTGTTTCCAAATAGATGCTAGATGAATAAGTTTAAACCAAGTTAAATTGTCTGGTGTCAATGTATTAAGGGATAAACTTTGATTCTGAGGTCAACACGCCAACACTAAAAACTTCATCTGACAAGGAATGTGTCAATTCTATGGATCGTTGGTTACACTTTGTACAGACACGGTTTTTAATTGGAGGTGAGTCAGAAGAGCCTCTTAGAGTGTTTTTGCAATCTGACTCATGTGCACCCCCTCTTCATGAGGATCTGAGGACAACACATAGATGTTTGTATTCTTGATACTTGTCATAGCCAATCAAATCATAGCTTTCAAGTTTGAAAGTGATAAATTTCTATTTTAAGCCCAGTCATTTAGTACATGTAACTATCACAGATAAACTAAGAAAGTTATGATGGCAGAACCCTATGCAGGTATATTCAACTTTTGTGGCTGAGACTGACTGTTACCAGTTGGAAGTATAGCAAAATAGTCTTTTTTATTAATTCAAACAGTTGAATATATCAAGTTGATAAGGTACCAGTTCATTTATTCCTAGCGCTCAGTCAGTGTCTGTCTTTTGAGAATTTGACAGATCAGCCAAATATCCTTTGAAAGACGTTATCTGATTGGTTGAGATACTAATTGCTGATATTGGAAAACCAATGGCATAGGATAACAATGCAGATGGGTCATCTTCAGATCTTACCGTTGGAAGATTGTGTACTTATGTCAGATTGTGTGTTAATGTTACATGGTGAAAGTAGACAAAGCAAGGCTTCTTGGACTGATATGTGCAAGTAGGTATAGTATGGACATCTGTCATGTGCATCTGTTTTCTCTTGAGTACATGTATTCGTATTGTTGCCGGCCAGCGTAAGATTTGTGTTGACCCAAGTGGCGCTTCAAAAACAGAGCTATATATTTTTTCCTCTTTATTTTGTAGATATAATAGTTTATCTTCTGTTACTAAGCTGCAGTTTTGTAATCCTGCTTGGGGGGCGGGGAATTTACAGTTTTGTAATTACCCTATTTTGAAAATAAAGCAATGGATTTATGCTAGACAATTGTTTGATTTTAAGATATATATTATATTTATTAACTGGTTAATCATATTTAATATTAGATTTTTTTAAAATATTTGATTATATATTAATAACATGAGGGCATTAGTAGAAATTACTTGTTGGACCAGTATAAAACCAGATCAGCCTGCATGTAACTGATCAGGTTTTATAATGGTTCATTACTTATCAGTATATCTCTTGAGAATAAGCAAGATTTTTATTTGTCAGACCTGGCTGTTCCATGGTCTAACCTCATCTGAAATAATATATCTTAACCCTTTCCCTCATAGAGGAAACCATGAAAAGACCTATGCGAACAGCATAAAACCAGATCAATCTGCAAGTAACTCGCAGGCTGATCAGGTTTTATGCTGTTTGCTGCTCCTCAGTGGTCTGGAAATGAGGATTTTGTAATTAAATTTGGTAAGGTTTAACTGTGGTTTTCTGCAGATCAGGCTTTATGTGGTACCTATTGAGTGCGTCAAAATGAGTCTATATGAGGGAAAGGGTTAAGCGATAAAGGGTGAACAACTCTGGAAATTTTACTGTGGGACCAATGATTTCTGTGATACTAGATATCAGACCCATTCTATTTATACAACTGTCGACATGAAATGATATAGAATTTATTTTCTGTAACAGATATTTTATATGAATTACAATTGTTTACTTCCAGTCACCATTGGTGTCTCATTCCTGTTCAAAGGGTCCTTTTTTAAAGGTTTCAACAATCAAAGAACCAGGAGCCCACTTCACTGAACTTTAGATATATATGAAATGGAAATCAATTTCTTACTTTGTACTGATATAAAAGAGTGACAGGCTTTTGATTTTCTCATCACAATGAGAGATTAGTTTTTGATATATATTCATGTTTTGATTTAAAATGCAAATAAGAAATTATTGGACTGTTTATTAAGGATTAATTCACACAAAGCGAGATAAACATGTATTTGTAAGTCATACAAAGTTAATATTAAAATGGGACCCCTGACACTGTTATTAAGAGTTTGTTGGCCTTTAATTTGATATATTTAGTTTAAAATGTGCAAAAAATAAGAAAGAAATTGCTCTCAAATAAATGAGTATTTAAAATCTTGATATTTTTTTATGCTTCATTTGCTAATGGAATGGATCAATTGTAGTGTTGTTTTAAGAGGGTAATGATTATTGTATTGGGTAATAAAAATGTGTCACATGTGACTGTGACTTCATTATAATTGTTTGACCTTCACATTATGTTTGACCTATAACCTTCAACCTTATCTGATATTTTAGATACTCTCCTGTGTTGAGCTGCTAACTCCTTTTTAATTGATTTTGTTACATAGATTAGATCATACATTTATAATTTGATGTAAATTGTTCAGAGGCAGTCTTGCATTAATTTATTATAATTATTATAGTTATTATATTATTACTGTCAGCCATGGTGCAATGATATTGTAAACTGATTGTGTGATATTTGTTATACTGTTTGTTTGTTTCATTACCAAGAAATTCTTTATTTCCCTGATGTGTTTTTATAGTTAAATTTATTTTGTATATATATATATATATATATATATATAACTGTGTGGGCCCATACTTCTCCAAAAACTGTCTGCTATGGCATATTCCTCATCTAGGGCATGTGTCACTTTGTGTGAAAATGTCTTGTTTTGTTCAAATTTCACATTTGTAAAAGATCATTTTCTTGCTCTGAAATATAAAGAAAAAAAATCCCATCTTTTCATGTATCACCTCGCAAGTAAGAAATCAGCAGGAAATGGAGGACACTAGTGATTTTGTTAAGTTACCACAGATCCAAGGGTTGGCTAGGAATTTGTCAAAACTACCCAGGTGCATAGTACTGGTCCAACCCAGGAACTGTCAACTGGGATTTGTTGTTAAAATATGTTCCCCAATCAATGTAAAGGAGTTGAGGAATTTGTTCTAGTAGGACTTAAGTTTACTCGTATGCAGTTCAGTTAAACTGGCCCCCAAACAGGTCTGAAATATACTGTTGTTCAGAGTTGAAAGTGCTGGAATTTGTTTATGTGCTATAATTTATGTTCAAACTTGAAAATGAAGTTAACATTGCAATGTATTGTAAAGAGAGAGAGAGCGAATGTGTATCAAGGAAAAACCCTCAGAGATGTCCCCTGCAGGCCTATGTTGAACTTTGACCAGAATGGCCTAAGTTAGAAAAGTCCATTATTAGGTTTCTTCTCTCTGCTTTTTAATTTTTTTGGTATTTTGGTGACTGCATTGTAAGTTAAATCACTAAAATTATTGAATAAATTAGGAAGAAAGAAATGTTTTGTTAGCTTAAAAATGATAGTTTTTTTTTTAATTTTTTTTTTTTTTTTTTATTTGATTGATTTTCATGGTTGACATTCATTATTTTTCTGGAGATTGAGGAAATCTTTCCCATTTGATGACCACCCAACCTATTGTCATGGAATGTACATACTTGGCGACTTTGACGCAAACCTTATTAGCATTTTTATACATATAGAGTAATGCATCCATATGGTCGCTGTGTATAAAGACTTTGCGAACAATCACATGTGCAATAAACGTGTCGTCCCCACCCACCCCCGTGGCCCCACCCCTGTGTATATATGTCAAGATTATTCATAGAGACTATTGATATACCATTGTTTAGGTGTATAGACTTATGTTTTTGGCTGATCATTTTTAATATGTTATAAAGAGTTATGAACGTGTGAGACATTATATTTTGAGCAAGATAATTTATTTTGTGTGTGATTTTTTTTTAATGGAGGGGACCTATATATTATACTGGGTAAAGGGAGAGACTGTCTCTCTTTAGGAAAGAAAAATCATGTGCATTGGATGCTTCTATTTTTAAGCAAGGGTTTTTTTTGTCTGTTTTTAATTGTTTGAAAGGTTACAAACCAAGAGAAACATGACTGTGTCCTGATGAAACATTCCATGAACTATGTACACTAATCATTCCACAACTTGAACATAATATGTTACCAAATAATTCAGATCAAAGTCGCAGTAGGAAATCCTTGCACAGTGAATTTCACTACTGTCAAGCTCTACTTAAGATGAGTTTTAACTTGAATAAAACACTGAAATGAAATATGCAAACTGTCTTAAACCAGACCTCTCTGCTGAACTGCTGACCCTGCTGAATTGTTCAATTGTCTAAGCGTAAAAAATACAGTTAACCTTTTACCTCATGAATATTCATTTACTTATTAATCGAGGGGTGAGAGCGAAACTAGATATATAAGCACTTAGCCTAGTTTTGCTCTCACCCCTTGATTTATGAATTGATGAATAGTAATGTACTGACCCTTTAAAATTTATAGGAATCAAGAGAATATTTTTTCACGGTGCAGACTTGAATCTGAGCTTCAATATTGCATAAGCAGATGGAGGAGACAGTGTCTGCAAGGAGAGTTTAATTTGGGTCTGCTCTGTTTGCCAAGGCATCAAATCAGAAAACGTGTTCATTTTTGGTAAGGGTAAATGAGCTATAGTAAGACTAGAGATTTGCAAAATAGCTTGCAAGCCTGCATGTTTATCTTTTTATTGCAAGTTAGACTAACTTGTCAATAATCATTCTGTCATCAATAGAATATATATTCCAAAAATTAAGGCCCCTCACCGCTGTGGGTTCGAATCCCGGTAGGGACTTCGGATTTTTCATGTGAGGAAGCCTTCCAGCTGGCTTGTGGTAGGTCGGTGGTTCTACCCCGGTACCTCTGTGTACTTGGGGTCTTCCTCCACCTGTAATTAGCTGGACGTCGCTATATTATTTGAAATACTATCGCAGCGACAGTAAACCCCAATACAGCAACAGCAGTAAAAATTAAGACATTAAACTATAGCTGCAAATAAAATATTCTTAAGTTTTTCATCATATATTCATATTTTACCCTCACTGATTTGCATTATGACCATTTATAAGTAGCATTTATTGTTGGCAGATAGGTTCTATCATTTAGATTTTAGACAGCTTGTGTTTAAAAATTAATTTTACAGAAGATGTAACCAAGGAAACAGCTGACATCAAATGTTTTATTTGCTACAAAATCAGTCATTTGTTAATATCCATAGGTATTTATGTCCTCTGTATTTTTCTCACCATTGTTGGAACCCATGGAATACATCCTATTATCATTACTGTATACACCATGGGATTTTCACCTGGCAAAACTTCGTTTTCATGAATATTAATCACTTCTTTACTGACCAATGAAAGCATGCATGGTATTTTGAATACTCTTCATTGAAGTTAAATCATCAAAAGCTGACTTTCAAAAATTTGAACAATCATCTGTATCATGCTTTTCATTGGTCAAATGATCTGTTCGTCTCTGCAACAGTTCAAATAAAATGCATAATTAATAATTCAGGAGTACAAAGTTTTGCTACTTGAATAATCTATGGTCGATTAAGAAGCAAAGCATATTGAACAGATGTGGGTTCCTAGGATGGTTTCTCATTAGACAAGAGAAAAATAAAATCCACCATGCTTCTAAGTGAATACTATGATGGTATCGATTTTCAAGCCATTTTAGTGTTAACATTTTTACCTGGATTTATTAAACGATTAATGATGCAAAAATTAATACAAACAATTAGTTAAATACTTGTATGTAATCACCATCTTGGTACTCAAATCATTCCATTTCACAGATTTAAGTTATGATATTGATAGTAACTAGGGCTTTACTTTGCGTCTTCTGACACATTTTATTTTGTTGGATGTTATGTAGTTGATTTTGAGCTTGTAAGTTGAGTATTTACCATCTTAGACAAACATGCTAGACCCTGAGTCACCAGAACCGTGAATTGCTTCCTTTTGATTGGGTTTACCTTGAGTTACATCTGTAGGGTTCGTGATAGTTGCTATGCCAACCTTAACCCTTTTGCTGCATGAATTTACATGTAAAATTTGTCTATTCTAAACTTTAAATGGTATATGAAAGTGTATATTTCTTTGCCATGCAGACTTTGTAGAATTTGAGCTGCAGTATTGTAAGAGCAAACAGAGGAAACCCTGATCAGACAGCTGTCTAGTTTTGGCCTGTTTTGTTTTACCAGTGCATAAAATCCCTTCTGTGTTAAATAAAGGGTTAATGTAAGTTTTCAGATAAGTTAGACTGTTGAACTTAAAAGAATAGATTATGTTATTAGAATTGGTTCATCTCTTTTTAATTAATGAAGATATATATAGCTATGTCATTAAGCTTTAAAAAGATGTGAAAGATCTGATTGTCCATCAAAGTTACAAAGAAATGGAAGATATCTGAATTTAACCATGCAATTTTAAAACATCATGTGTGATCATCATGAACATTTCTTGATCTGCTAAATGTTTGTCTGTATCACTTAAGAACCATCGTCTTTTAAAGAAACATCAGTGAACAGTAAAGAGGAATGGTAAACACATTGTTTACATCAAGTGCAATTGTTTGATTTGAAGTACAGTGTATATAACTAAATTGCATGGTTGTGAAAAATGTCATCAGGTTTTCAGGTCAGAGTACATATTTTCAAATCAAAGTAATTCTTTTGCTACGCACAGAAATTTGAACATCTTTTTTCTTCTTACATGATGTAAAACTAACTACATGTCATCACTTTTCTCATGTCTACTTAAATGAATAAGGAAATCAAAGCCTAGAATTGACCGCCCAAACTGTTATATTTTCAGAAATTCATTCCCATCCATGGGCTTGTTGTTGGATTTCTGTATATTTAATTTAAATCTACATGCATATACATGTATATTATACATGGCTTTAAACACAGTTTACATTCATGCACATGTATATTACAGTATACATGCATCTTGACACCTACCGATAAAGACAGACCATATATGCATTTACATGCATTACAAGTAATTATAATACGTTGTACATAATTGTATGTGCATACACATGACTTATCAGTCAGTTACAGCATACTAAACCAAGTGTTCAGTGATTTCTCTTACTGCCGAAACATAAAGCTGCTATTGTCCAATGTTCATGTTTACCAGTTTGCCAGTCTGCCTCAAACAAAAGTCAGCCTGTGGGTCGCATCTTGGTAGCATGTACGGTAATGGAATAAAGTTACTGTTCCATCATGATATGATATTGATACTTATTGTAGTACTAGAGTTGCCCATTCTATGATAGTTTCCATGTCTGGAAATTTATTTGGAAGATTTATATCCTCCTGTGTGATGGAACAACCATTAGCGATTGCACTTATTATGTTAAATGCACTTGAATAGATTGCATCATTTATTTTCGTCATGCCATGCATAGTTGAATGATATTCAAATGTTTCCAAAATAACTAGTTCATATTCAGTTCAGCCTCATGACCATCTTTATCATGTTCATCAGATTCATCATCAGCATGCCTGCTCATCATTATTCCATCACCAGATGATTTGTTTTTTTTAGGATAAGAGACACAGGTTTGATACCGCCCACCTTGTGCCATCATTTGGATGACCTCGGCCACTTTCGTTAAGTAACCGACAACTGTCGGAGAATGCCGAGTAGTTACTATTGCGGTGTCTGAGTTAACGAGATGGTGCTGCCTGTATCCATTGACTTGAATGTTGAATTTGAATAGGTTTCTTATGAACGTTTGTCTAGGAGAGAAAATAAATTACACACATGCATCAGTCATAGAAATCTATCAATCACTCTTCAACTGTGTAGCTGTTAAGCTTTTTCTATAAGATTCTAGGACAGGATATAATATTCTTTTTTTTTTTTTCCTCTCGTATAACTTAAACCTTCCAGAGTGTTTGTCGCACATAAGTTATCTGCCCTTGTTTTGGTCACATCTGGGTGTTTACCTCACAAACAGAATTTAGTTTTGTGAAGATTTTAAGGAACAAATCTCGTGCTTTCCATGTTTAGACTTAGGACTGAGATCAATTTTACGTAGAATCT
Source organism: Solen grandis (assembly GCA_021229015.1). Taxonomy (NCBI): domain Eukaryota; kingdom Metazoa; phylum Mollusca; class Bivalvia; order Adapedonta; family Solenidae; genus Solen; species Solen grandis. The sequence continues at coordinate 47,044,147 of CM037779.1, read as the reverse complement.
TTGTTTGGGGCCAAGTTGGAAATTTTTTTTCTTTGATTTTTAACTCACATGAGCACTTGTGCTCAGGATGGGCTGTTCTGACCGCCTTTTGTCCATCGTCACCAAGTGCTGGTGAACACCTTAGAGGCCACAGTTTTGTCCCAATCTTCATAAAAATTGGTCAGGATGTTTGTGTACATTATATCTCGGATGAGTTCAAAATTGGGTTATGTGGGGACAAAAACTAGGTCACTAGGTCAAATCTTAGGCAAAAAAACTTGTGAACACTCTAGATGCCACAGTTTTAACACAGTCTTCATAAAATTTGGTCAAGATGCTTGTCTACATGATATCTTGGATGAGTTTGAATTGGGTCATGTGGGGTCAAAAAGTAGGTCACCAGGTCAAACCTTAGAAAAACCTTTTGAACACTCCAGAGGCCAAAGTTTTAGCCTAATCTTCATATAATTTGGTCAGGATGTTCTTGTACAAGTTCAAAATTTGGTCATGTGGGGTCAAAAACTAGGTCATAAGCTCAAATCTTAGAAAAACCCTTTGAACACCCGTGAGGCCACATTTTTGGCCCAATCTTAATGAAATTTGGTCAGGATATTTGTCTTTATGAAATGTTTGATGAGTTCTGGTTATGTTTGGTAAACCTTAAAAAAAACCTTGTGAAGACACTAGAGGCTGCAGAAATTTAGATGATTTTGAAAATAGGTCACTCTAGAGGCTACATTTTTGTTCCAGTCTTCATTAAACTTGATAAGAATGATGACTGAATGAAAACCCAGATGAGTGCAAATTTAGGTAGGATCAAAATGTTGGTCACTTAGTCAAATGTTAGAAAAACATTGCAAACACTTAGATGCCACATTTTTTGCAATCATGCCTAACACAGCAATCTTACTCAGGTGAGCGACACAGGGCCATCTTGGCCCTCTTTATTTCCTTTTATTTTTTTTATTTGATAATTGAAAATTTGTAATAAAGTATAAAGATTCTCATTTGAATTGTGCCATTCATGACATACTTAAAAAAAAAAGGAAAATGTCTTTTGAAATGTGTTTGAGATTTTTTTATAAAGAAAATAATCTTCATGTGATGATTGTTCTTTATTCTCTGTAGAAAGTTAACTTATCTTTACTGAAATTATAATTATCTTCTCCGTGTAGCCAGTTTGTTTTCTCAGTATAAATATATTTGTCCATGCAGGCTACATTAACTACTTAAAAGTCTTAGAAGCGTCACCTGAAAACTACATCTAAATAGTGTTCTTTGATTAACTCAAAGCATTAAGGTTATTATGTCTTTGATTATCAACCCATTTATTACTTTTTTTTTATTTCATTGCAGGATTTTTTTCCCTTTCCATATTATAATATACAAGTTGTCCGACAAAGGGTGACTTGTAAATAATCAAACTAGTTGAGCGTATTGGAACACTGACAATTTCATATTTTTATTTCATAAACCGTTCATTCAATCGATTCTATTCAGTGAAGCAGAAGATCATCTTGTCAGATGACCTTGACATTCGGGTCACGTAGGTCACGTGACAGGCGCGTGCATGTCATTATGTATTGTCATGTTTGTTAGAGAGGTACCTATTTGATGTTTCTGTTTTTTGATCGAACAGAGGGTATATGTCAGACCCGTAGAATTATTCTGAAGATCAATAAATCCCTGAATAAATATGACCAACTGTCTTTGTACTTTTTGTATCCATATGCATTAAGTGTACTTTCCCACTCTTACAAGAGATGGGTTATATACTGGAATCTTGTGCGTGGCCAACTGCCCAGTCATTCCGCCCCAACTTTCTTTCAGCAGGGATATTCATCTATTTCAAAAGTTGTCACTTTTATCTTACTAGTGTGTAAGGATTAATCCTTTTTGTTTGACCCACTCACTAAGCTTGGCGTTCAGCATATAAGGGTAGTTGCAGTACTCATTGGCTCGGTGTCAGGATAATGTGACTAAGATGTGTTATCATGCCACATGTCTACGGCGTTATAATGCAGTGTGGCAGCACTGTATCTGTCTCATATAGACATCGTCTCCAAATAGCTGAAATATTGTCGGTGGGACGTTAAAGCGAATAAACAAACAAACATTTAACGAAGTTAAAAACATTTTATGTTTTTCTACTATCGATATGTCCATCAACCTCCAAGGACAGCTGATCTCACAGCCTTTGGGAAACTCGCTCGATAAATGTCGTTTTAAAGTCATTTAAAAATATACGAGGGTGTTCGAAAAGTATCCGGAAAACTGCCATAACTTTTTCCTTTTTTGAATATTAGAAAGAAATCTCGAAAAGTGATACAGCATATATTTAGAACTTAATCCAAAAGCAAAAAAAGATGCAAATTGCACAGTTATATGGCAACGTCGGGTAACGTTGAGCGGGGCAACTTACTCCTTGTACTTAGGTTAGCACTTTTCTTGTACCATATTTACGGTTTTAGCTAAACAAATGTTCTCGTCTTCCGATATTAACGGAAATGACGTCAGTTTTCAGCCCATGACATTACGCAGGCCTTGAGGAAAGGTCTTGGAAGCGGTCCGTGTATTTTGGGCAGTTTTTGGCATTCGGAATGTGTCTATATGTGATCTTTCAAGACAAGTAAACGTGAAGATTTTCAAAATAATTTGCCCCGCTCAACGTTACCTGACGTTGCCATAGTAACTGTGTAGTTTATATGAGTGCAATTTGTTTCCGTTTCTCTTTGGGATTAAGTTAAAAATATATCATAGTATCGGTTTGAAAGTTTTATTCTAATAACCATATTAATAAATAAGTTCTGGCACTTTTCCGGATACTTTTCGAACATCCCTCCAGCTGGCTTGGCTTTACAATTTTTTAAGCTATACTTCGATGAAATTGCTGTGATTTCGGTTAATATTTGTACTCAGTAGTGGAAATCCACACTGTGAGCCCCTTACTGAAATACAGTTCCCGAACCCGACCAGTCACCAGACCCCTGTTGTTTCCGAGAACCCCTACTTATAGGACTTCCGCTGTCCGCTGACAACGTCACTCAGTGGCTGTGTCTACTTCTGTCGAATCAGACGCTTTCAGCTTTACTGAGTGAACAAGAATTTAGCACCTGAATGTCACAGTCTGTCCCACCCTCTCGCATTCAATTAATAATGTATCTAAACATTTAAAAAAAGGCACAGTATTAGGGAAACCAATGTACTTAAATAAGAAATTAAGAATATAACCCAATATGTGTTTGCTGATGCTGTTTTGTATTTTTAAATAGAGCACAATAATAAATGTAATACTTCATTACTGCATTGTGCCAAGTAAAATACTCTCATCATTTTTTTCCCATTCTTTTATTTATGTATGTTTTTTTTTTTTTTTTTTTTTTTTTCTTTCATTTTATTAATTTATTTTCATAGGTAAATTGAAATGAGATTTGATTTCACAAAAAAGTCCCCCAGCTAGATTCGAATTCGCAAGTTAGCCTTGCAGCGAGTTGCATAAAGAGTGCAGGTAGCACAAAATGAAATATGGACACTAATGTGTCTTTATTTGTAAATACAACGGTAGTGCCGAAAATGGTTCGAAGACAATTTATTATACAGCAATTTTGCACAACTGTACGCGTAAGTAAAATATTCGACCCCAGCAATAGCATTTTATCGCTCAAGTCTTATATCCATTGCCCGCAGGTTTCAAAATATATATTTTTAAGGGAGTCGCAACCTAATGGGAACTATGGATAATTGAAAAAGAAAAAATATTGTTGTGTTGTATGCCTAAAAGTACACTGCTATGTTAGTAAAATTAACTGTCCGGTTTCATTTTTTTTTATCTAAAACACATACACTCGCACACAATTTTATGTCATAACCTCTTTTGGAGCGATTGCTCTCCAAAGGTGTATCGATAGCAGGGAACGCAAATGGGGTTACCGACATGAGGATCTTAAAGGGAAACAGATACGCACGAAAGACTTAGGCATTGTTTCATAAATACCTAATTTATTCTTTTTACACACGAACGAATACACACTAAAATAAATAATCGTATATTGGATATTTAAATGAACATTTATTTTAAAAGGTAAAGCCAAATGATAAATAGATTTCCTGTAGGGTTAGTCATAGGGTTTGTGTCATTTTCATCGACGTAATGATTTCTTGAATCATAAATATCTCTTCTCCAATCTGCGATTGTCTAACTACTTTTCATCCTCAGCATCCATTTTCTGATACAACTGGGTCAGTGCCGCTAGCCGCCGGTCCCGCCATCGCCGGCGATCTTCCAGTTGGTCCATGGGTATCCGCTGCTCCATCTCGGTCTGTATCTGGGCCAGCGTGGGGCCTTCCATTCGCTGAGGTTCCTTGAACGACTGCATTACACCCATGATCATGTCCGCGTAGCGATCAGCGTAACTGTTCATACCTTTAAATTAATACATTTGTATTTGGTGGGTGTGTTTGGAAATTATAAATTAAGTAATAAGTAAAACAAATATTCGATTTGTATTTTTTTTTTCAATTTAAAGTATTTGTTACCCATTAAGTATGCCATTACAGTCCGATGATCTGACCACCAAAAATTTGAACTCTAGGTTACCAGTGTACCTAGACTTATGAAATGATAATTATGGCATAAGAATATCATATAGAGGATAGGTGTTCATCTTGGTGGAAAATACAATTTCATTTATAGAGTAAACATCGAAAATATTATCACGAGTGGAGCAGACACGAATAAGGATAAAAATTTCGATGTGTACGAGATGAAATAAAATATTGCATCTTCCACGAAAATTCGAAAAAAAATTATGTGTGTGTGTTTTTTTAAAATAATTTTCACAATAAAATTGTATAAATATGTTTTATCATTTATATCACAGAAATCCACTCTAAAGAATAATAAAGAATAAAGAATAATATAAATAATGCATAATTATTTACATTGAAGCTGTAGGTTATCATTTTATATGTTAGTACATGTATCAGAATACTGCACAGCAAAAATGATAAATGACAGGGAAAATGCTAAGGATTTGTGAGCGAAGAATAATTAAAATCTATATATTGAATGCTTACAAACAGTATTATTCGGATCTGAAGGGGGTTGGTTCAAACACCCGCTAGGGGAAACGTTTTCTCACTGCCTTTCCAGGCGCAAAATACTACTCCAACATAAAAACTGTCGATAGGGATTAGTTTTATTTGTAAGAATTTGTTTCTCAACCGACGTTATAAATAAATTTAAATAAACGGTGTTGACAATTCAATGATGCCTAAACATTTATTGGTTCTGATCCCGTATTTTTTGGCATCCAGTCTTATTACTGGCAATCAAACCCAAGCATTGCAGATTTGCATGTGATAACCGCAGCCGATTTAACTGAACTGTATCACTCAGCGCTCAGTAGCGTATCTATGCAATGCGATTCTGTACTACTGACGTAAGGGTATGACTTCCGGTATATAATTCATGAATGGAATCAGGATTAATGTCCCTCACTCTAACAAAGAAATCAAAGCACTCAATGCACTGAGAGATGGCCGGCGGGGTTATCCTTTCAACTGATTAGGAATAATTAGCGTTTTAGGAAAACGTGTGGAGTTTTTGTGTCATATGACCCTTGCCTCTATCGAGTTTAACGCCGCTGAAATGCTAGCTATATTTCAAGTCAACCAATACCTACCATCCGCATTAAGATAAGCTGTCTCGATAGGCCCCATGAAGGCGTACCTCCGACCTAGCCCGGCGGACATCACTTTGTCAAGACCCTCTACGTCTATAACACCATCCTGAGTAATTATGAAAATCCATTAGTCTTTTCAATTCACTCTCATTTTCGGCATATTGAAATAACATGAAAGTTGTGATGAGTAGTATATATGCGAGTATATATGAGAGTCTCGAGTCTCTCATGTCTTGGTGAGTCGACATATACAATATATTGCACGGAAAACCCTCTCAACCAAACCCACTCTAGAAAGACTGTTGGATCTCCCCGCCCCCCTGTGAAAAAATCGAAACTCTCCATGGAAAATCTTAAAAGAATAAACTAGCCCCCCTACACACACACCTCCCTTCGTACGACGGCAATTTTCATTATCTGTCTCCCATTACGCAAAGTGAATTTCAGGATTCCTAGCTTGGCATTGCAATTTTCATAGTTGTCCAACATATCCCTGTCGGACCACCCCTGATATGAATTGATATTTGATTTGGTCATTTGAATTACAACAACATCGTCATCACAAATCGCCACCATCATGGTTGTCGCCAAACTCACTGTTGTCACAATTAACATTGTCATCCCTTGCAGTACTTGAAAATTCTAAATATGTACGAGTGCAGCACATTGGGTATTTATATGTTTTGAGTGGATATAAGATATATTTCACCAAAAAGTGAAACAATTTCAGTTTTTCGCGAGTTGTATTACTTCAAGATGATATAGATTCCATATCCACTCAACACAAACAAATAACTGCTGACGAAGAAATAGAACGATATTGTGTAATTCTACCCTGTTGACACTCGGGTTATTCCAAAAGAAAACGAAGGAAAGCAACTAGTAAATGCTACATATCCATACCCGTAATAAGTAAAACAATATTTCAGTCCATGCGAGGATTCAGCCATTTACCTCAGGGGGATGCAACAGAGATATGTTTGCCAACTAAAAAATTCTGAAATTCACCGTACGTCTGGGTGGGGGGGGGGGGGGGGGCACATACTGTAAGGGACAGAAATTATCTCACTTATAGAGTTCAGTATTTAATCATTTAGAATAAATAAAATATGTTTATTGTACCTGTATGAGGTTCCATGCCTCTCTGATGATCGAGTATTGTATACGGTTAAGGACGAATCCGCTAATTTCTTTCTGTAGAACGACTGGTACCTGGCCTATTTTGTCCATGATAGCCTTCGCGGTAGGCACAACATCCGGGTCTGCCCATGGGCTTGGAACCAGCTCTGTCAATGGCGCGTAAAATGGCGGGTTCGTCTGGTTTTACACATGAAAAATAGCAATTGGGAAAAAATGCATGTTGTGTTAACTTGTTCTTTGATATAAATAACTTATAAATTCGGGTTGTGAAGGAATTCTTGAATTCGACTGTTCAACAAGTAACCACCCAGCATTTAAATAACATACCTACATTCTTACATTTCAAATTACAAGAGATTCATATATTCAATGGTTGCAAACAAGGATACTTCATAGAATATTAGGTACTAATTATTTGTTGTACAAAATGAATATAACAGATAATAAGATGTGTACTTTTTGTAAAACAGAAGAAGAAACCATATTACATTTATTCTGGAGTTGTCCAAAACTACAGGTTATCTTTGAATTCTTAAAGCAAAATTATCATTTATACAACAAAAATCAGGACTTCTCAACAGTAACTATTTTATATTTGGAGTATATGAAAAATACAAAGACAAAGATAGTTATACAATATTATTTTTAGAAGTTAAAAGATATATTTTCCTATGTAAAATGAAACAAATTTTACCAAACTGTCAATCAATGATGAATAGCTTAAAATTTGCTTGGGAAATTTATAAATCTGCTAAAATTAGCAATGCAGAAAGAGAAAGATGGTCAGTTGTAAGACTTTTATCTCAAATACCTTAAAGGATATTTAATCCAAAACAAAACAAAAGAAAATGATATCTTAATCACGACAACTCATCCATAGAAATATATATTTGGTGAATATGTTTCCCCACCACTCTTTTTTCTGTTTGTATTTCAATGTTTTTTGTTCTTTTTTTTTCAGACCCTATAAATTATTACCGATAATATATTGCATAAACTGTATCTTATGTCTAATAATGTACGGTGTGGAGTGGGATGGCCACGAACCACACACATCTATTGACAAGGAAAATAAATGGGGTGACCCTTATTATAGGGACCTGAAAAAAAACAACAAAAAAAAAACAACATACCTACATTCCTTACCTATACACATGTATTCATGAATTTTCTTTCACATTGGAGGATTTTATCCATAAATGACACGATTTAGCTGTTAACAATACTATCTGTTTATATGATAATAATCAGCTTTTTTTCTTTCATTTCAAAGTCAAGCAATTGATTTACGAAAATCGAGTACATACCGGATGGGCAACAATAAATCTGTTTTTATGCCGGATATCTGCCGCAAGTTTTGAGGGTAGGAGAGCGCTGGCAGACGATGCCAATATGGCGCCGTCATCAAGGAGTTTGTCTGCTTTTTCATAAACAGATTTCTTTAGCTCTATCTGCTCCGGCACACATTCCTGCAAAAGTGACACAAGTTCTTGTCTGATAGAATATTTTACTCCAAAATGAGACGTAAACCTACGTAAATCAACCAACACTCACCGAACACTTAATCTACATTTCCCCAGTCACTGATTGGTCAGTTAAAATCAGCGAGTTATACCGAGTATTGCCGATTTCCTGGTGAAATGGTCTATTACATCAATGTCGTGTGGATTTCCCGAGCATCAAACATTTAAGATTGCAAAGAAGCTCAGCTGAATGACGGATTAAACACATTGACTACTTTCCTCTTATTTTATCGACAAGTTTATGACTTTATGAATATCAAAATGGTAAATAAACAATTGTGCAGCCTGAGTTGAATTTGAGCTACAATATGTATGAGGAAAAACATCATTATAGGCTTTTATGGGGTATTATAGGGCTGATATCATATTTAGCAACAACTGCTGCTGACGATAATTAAATAGATGGAGAGGGATTGACCAGCGGCAGATGTCAAACATACTTGTTCTTTAGTTTAGCTTAGTGAAATCCGATATATTTAACCCTTACAATGCTATGGGCAATCGCGACTTTGACATTCGTGCAGTTTGATCATGGTATGCACTGTTCTCTATTTCAGTCAATACTTTTCAGCAAGCACCCCCACAAATAGCTAATGGTACAGTCCAAAATGAAGAGATGACAATTCCGATTTCAGACAGTTAGCATGATAATGGTTAAATAATACCATCAAAAACACTATCATGCAAATGTTTCATGTGAGAATGCCTTCTAGCTAGCTTGCGTTTCTGTCTTTTTTTGTATTCTAATAAACTTGAAATTCATTCAGTACTTAATTTATGCAAACCCCTTTCTCTATCACCATAGTTACCTGTACATAAACGGACCCCTTGATACACTCCTCAAACACCGTAGTTGTCCGGATGTTAGCTAACTGTTGATCAGCGGTCAGCGTCCCCCGGAGAAGGCCGCTTTTCTGCAGCTCGTGCAAGCTCACCTGGATCTCTTTAAGTGCACTTTGACCTTGTTCTGGTACTATGTCGTAAAGGACCACGCTGTAGTCCGCAGCTGCAAACAGCATGGACCAGCTTCGGCCGATCAGTCCGCTGGGGAGTTGTTATTATTCTATTGTATTTTTTTTATTCAATATCATAATACACAGATATTTATTTATTTATATTCTACTTTGTTCATTTATATCCTACACCCGAATGGAGCCCGCAAGTACGTCTGATGCTGGCAGTTAAACAACCGTAACAAGAGAAAAAAACATCAAATAATACAATTATGACATGAAATTTATGTTTAAAATCTTCATATTCCATATAAAATACAAGCAACACCACAAAAGGACCGCAAAGGCTCGAAGTTTAAACAAGCCCCTATTAATTGACCAATCATATTAATTGTTCATTACGTCACTCATTTCCCAGAATTCAATTATGGAATATAAATGAACACTTGATGCCATATTAATGAGCGTTTTTTTTACCAGAAAATGTAGTTTTAATGACTAAGATAGTATATAAATGAACGAAATGTAACTTACATGAAAACTATATGATATAAATGAAAAAAAATACATTATAAATAAAAAATATAAATGGGAAAAAGAAAAATATAAAAATCCAAACATTGATTATAAAAAAAACACAACAAATGTTGCATATAAATGATCAAAATTTAGAATATAAATGATATTTATTGCACATAAAAATTTATCGAATTTTGCAACGTAATGCACGCCATAACTGACAGCTCAATTCCTAATATCATTTTGACACAAATTGCAGTGGTGTGACATATTTGTGTTGTGTCAGACAGCCACAAAGAAACTATATTCTTCAATCAAGAATATTATGGGACACTGTTAAAGATAAAGTGGACATGTTTCTTGACTTCGACGATTTTTTGAAAATATTAAAATAAACAAAATATTTGTAAATATATTTTATGTATTTATTTACGCCTTTTCCCAATAATCTTCAACAGGGCCATTTAATAAAGGTACTATGCACGCTACAGACCAGAACTGATTGATATACTGACATCATGAAATGAGACTTGGAGTATCAAATAAATAATTAGGCTTTATTCTGCGGTTCATTTTGTTCAATATGTAATTCTAATGTTGTATTTTTTAATGTCTTCTGACTATACAATTAGCTAGATAGCTTCTTGATAGTATGGACTCTCAGGTATGCATGTACTTTTAGAGAGGTCTATATCGAATGATTAAATTGACACCATGAACAAGAATTGAAGAAGAAAATATGTATTCTTAGATTTTAGCACATGGCATTTTCCTCTCGTCCAATCAGGTGCCAGTATTTGTTCATAGTCACCGTGGACTATAACGCGTAGTCCACACTTTTGTAAAAAAATCAATAAGTGTGGACTATGCAATCACATAACTCACACTTTTGTGACGTTTTGTCACTAGTAGAGGAAAATACAATGTGCTAAATAGCTTAGTTCGTGTAGTTAAAGGCAACTATGAACTAATCTATACATAAAAGCTTTCGCTCAGTTGCAAATATGACCGATTATTGTCAAAATACGATACTATAAAATGAAAGTAAAATGTTTACAAGTTATGTGAATCAATACTATACAGTCAGTAATTTGTTCAACACGCAAATGAACGTGAGGCATGCAAAACAATGATGCTAAAAAGATTAATTCGGCCGTAAACCATTTATACTGCCTTGGTAAACTTGTATATTTTGTTTTATTCACTGTCCTTTCCTCTTTGTATCCATTGTATTTTATACAGCTTTAATCAGGACAGCTTGATTAACAAGTAGGATATCTGAAATAAATACTCCCGGTTTAATCTCGCTCTCTCTCTGACACTATTCTTATCCTGCCCAATCAATATTCAATAAATTCCGGTCAAACACGGGTCTAAATGCAAGCTGGTGACATCACAGTCTCTATAGTTTGGTCAAATACTGAAAGTGACTGCGCATATTTATTTGAATAAGTACATTTGAACTGATAAACAGTGCTACTGTCAGCCCGAGAAAACTAGGTTAAATATTAGGTACAGGTACGAACATGTGCAAAAATTGAGGTCAAACGCATGAAGCTGTTGAATGGAATTTATTTTCGATGTACTATACACTTAGTTTTTATGAATTTCTTACGTGGTAACGTGGGTAAATTTGAAAGTGTGTAACCATTGCATACCAACTGATATTGATTTTCTAATATTCGATTTTTTTTTACACATTTACTAAGAGAAAGTATGCCATCAAGTTTTCGTATCTTTAAAATCATATCTCTATCAGAAATAATGTCTAGGCTGAAACAAAACCATAAAGTATTGCAACTTTCAAAAAAAAAAAAAAAGTATACACCATGTTTGTTATTATAATATGCCAAAGCTTAAGTACTTGCTGTGTTTAACAAATGTGCATGTCTTTTTTTAATATTTATAAACTCCTCCTCATTAGACGAATTGCTTTTACATTACATTAATTTGTATTTGTAAACAACAACAACAACTGTTATTCATTTATATAATTACAGGAGAGACGTATGCTCATTATTTTCTATATCTCTGAGTATTGTCACATACTTTAAACAATACACTGTACGTTTAACTTTCTAATCTTTATCCTTTCATATACAACATTCCGTTACATAATTATTTTATTTTAAGCACTTTGATGAAACACATCATTTATCAATCAAAAGGAACATCAATTATACCATTTGAGGTTTCAACTAGAGCACACGTTTCGAAAAATCTCACCTGCCAACGATTCCGACTTGCTGTTTCTTGGCAGACATGTTGGATATGGCGGTGTACGGTGGTGCTGACGACAGATGGATCTGGTCCCACGCTTGGTCCCGGCCAGATGCCTTATCACAAGAGACAACTTACTATGGGGAGCTGTTCGGACCACTTTGACATTCGACAGACGTTAGACACACACGCGCGTGTGTGTTGTTTAATACACCACATATACACACGAACTATCATCTAACGGTGAAATAATTGTCTGAATTCTTGCTAGTCCGCCTCTAATGTGATGGAATTGTGAGTGTGTGTGCGTGCGTATAAAAGAATGGGTGGGGCAATAAGTTACAGCGATATTCGTTATATCTTCATTTCACTATGATTAACAGAAAGCGATCTCACTTATTAAAATCTTTTCGCTGGTACCGCATGTAGCGTTCGCATTGTCCTTGATGTATGGTGGCTGATTTCTGCCATTTCGTGTTGTCGTGTCTTCGCCCCGAAAGGCGAAAGGCGAAATAACGAAAACATGCCATATTGTCATTATTTCGCCTGTCGCCTTTCGGGGCGAAGACACGACAACACGAAACATGTCAGGCGAAATAACGAAATTTTAACAGGCGAAAGGACGAAAAGTTTCGCCTTTGAATGTTTCGTGTCCGCGGGTCGAAACCTTTCGTGTTGGCGCCCTTTGTTTGTCGTGTCTTCGCCCCGAAACGCGAAAGGCGAAATAACGACAGTGTTGCAGATTTCGTGTTGTCGTCCTTTCGCCTAGAAAGGCGAAAGTCGAAATAACGAAAATGACAACGCTTCGGGTTTCGCCTTCCGGTAAACATGCGCAGAACGTTTACACATATGCATACTTGCTGTAAATATTTCACTGCAGCAGAATATATACGCCGATAATATCCTTTTGAGTAATAAAATTGATGTTTTAATTCACATTATATGTAGATGCTTACGTATAAGTATAAATTTATGTTAGCTTTTTTAAAATCATTATAAGTTAATGTGCCTGAACAATAAATAGAGTTTCAAGCGGTTCAATTTTGCTACATTTGAAATATGTTTTCACTGAAGCTTCCAAATATATTTTCCGTATCATGGATGTTGTAAATATTTTGTACGGTTTTGAGTATCCATTAATAGAAAGACTTTGTTTTAACTATTAGATGTGAATGTTAAATGGATTGTGAATACGAGTATCCCGGTCTTCGACGGGATAAGGAAAATGTTGAGTGCATCTTAAACAAAACAATGCAAATTAAATGAAAAGTGTTCATATGAACAAATTGAACAAACTAGGCCTTTGGAAGGCGAAACCCGAAACGTACAGTCATTTTCGTTATTTCGACTTTCGCCTTTCGAGGCGAAAGGACAACAACACGAAATCTGCAACAGTGTCGTTATTTCGCCTTTCGCGTTTCGGGGCAAAGACACGAAGACACGACAAACAAAGGGCGCCAACACGAAAGGTTTCGACCCGCGGACACGAAACATTCAAAGGCGAAACTTTTCGTCCTTTCGCCTGTTAAAATTTCGTTATTTCGCCTGACATGTTTCGTGATGTCGTGTCTTCGCCCCGACAGGCGACAGGCGAAATAACGACAATATGGCAAACGGACCAAACCAGGTTGCGATGCTATGAACCATGACGTAGACCTACGTTTTCAGAAGATATCAAACTCGATCTGGTCTTATATTTCTTTCCAGCAACCTTTTTTCAGTTCAGGAAACAAATAAAACTCACAGGAGGCGAGGTCTAGGCTATAGGGAGGGTGAGACAACAATTGACATTTGAATGAGTTGACAACCTCCACTGTAGCTGCGGCGGTTATCGTGAAGAAGGAGGACATTTTTCTGTACTAACCTTGGAAGCTTTTCTCTGAGATTTTTTTGCAGTAAATGCAGTAAGCATGACTCTGCCAGCCGAAGTAGACAGCTTAAACATTTTAGGAGGTGGAGAACCAGCTCGTTTCCACTGCTTTGAATGAACTTTTGTCTCCGGTTCGCATAAATGAACCCACATTTCATTTCCATTTATAATGCAGTCCAAAAACACATCTCCCCCACGATTAAAACGAATCATATGTTATTTTGCATTGGTCACTCTGGTTGCCTTTTGATCTGCGGACAGCTGTCGAGGTACTAACCTACCACTTACCTTGCTCATGCCTAGATGTTCGTGTAAAATCTTACTTACCGATGCTGAACTTGTTTGCTACCTCCTCCAAAGTACTCGACGATCTTTGTTAACAAAAGCTTCAACATTTGCTTCCATTGTTGAGGACACTGCCTCAGCTGGCCGCCCAGTATCAGGCCTGTCACAAATACTTATTCTGCCTTCATGAAACTGAGAAACCCAGTGGTAGAAGGTTGAACATGATACACATTTTTCAGAAAATATTTTTAAGCCTCTGAAAAATGTGGCAGGGCTTTTCACCTTCTGCAACCATAAACTTTATTACAGACAAAAAGTCCATGATGGCCAAAACACCTTTTATATATCAATTGGCATAAAAACACAACAAAAAACAACAACAACAACAATAACCTTGTTTATACACAATTCATTGAAAATAAATTGACCAAGTTATTGACGAAATTCACCAATGTATAATGTGTTTATGTAGCTGCACGTGGAAAGACAGGGGCATAAAAAGTCCGGATATTTACTGACCGCCCCTCGTATAAAGGCTACTATTAAAAAGCTATACAGTTGTAAATTCAAACCAGAAAACTAAATTTAATAAGTGTTAAGTGAATAACTTTATTTATGTTGCTAAATCAACTGCTTATGTCACTAACTTTTCTAAATGGATAATTGGTTTCAAGATTTGTTCCCCTTTTCAAGATAAAAATGTTGCCAGACAATGTGTGACTTGTTCATAATCAAACTAGTTGAGCGTCATCGTATTGCAACAGTGAAAGTTAAATGTTTTTGTTTCATAACCCGTTCATTCAATCAATCAGTTTTATTCGCAGAAGCAGATGATCATCTTGTTACATCCCACTTCAGAGCCCTGTAATATCGCTGTAATGTTTTGGATATTTGTCACTTTCAGAGATTGCCACTCGAGTGTACGGAACGATAACTCTGCAAATGAAAGCGACTAATCACAATGGAAAGTATCCCTTTATATGTTTTATTTAATATGACTGTTAAAGACCTTTCTTTTTATATATAGACAAAGAATAAAGATATAGCGGGATTTTCTTAAACTTTGCATGATTATAAAGAATCACACTAGAAACAAATATATGGAATAAAAATTGGGGGTCCCCATTCTACCTTTTGAGTTATCTGCCCCTGAACGTGATTTTATCCCTTTTCTGTTGTATTAGGTAGTTTTAATATGCCTTTTTTTCTGGTTATATTGTAAATAGGTGTAACTGTAGGATACGTCTTTAATTTTAGTGTGTGCAATATTTTGTAGTTATAATCTTAAATAACATTTTATGACTCAAAGAATTTGGCCAACCATCAAACGTTGTGAAAAATTTGACAGTTTTCCTTTGAAAAGAAATTCTGAAGTATGTATGTGCATTTCATCAGCAGCCTTTTATTTAACGAGGCACTTATTTTTAATGAAAACGCTGGCATTGTTAATGACGTTTTGCATCTTTTTACTGTTGTTGTGGACCAACGATATATTTGAAAATGTATAATGAACATAAAAAGCATTATAATTACACTAAGAAAGACGATAACGAGACAATTCACAGAACAATCTATTTTAACAATCAGTTTTCACGTAGTGATTTAATAGACAACTAAAAAGGGGGAAAAACTACTTCAAAGTCATCTTAGTCAAGATCCGATGTAACTTTGCACACGTTATCAATGAAACTGTCTTGGATAATTAATCTGGCAAGTTGGTCAAAATTAAATATCACCATCGAAAATCCACGGTATATATTTCGTTATCATTTTTGTATATACCGTGGGATTTTCAGCTGGCAAAACTTCGTTTTCATGAATATTTATCAGCTACTTGCTGACCATGAAATCACGTTAAGTATTTTGAAATTTACAAAAGCAAAAATTGATCATTTTTCCCGCAAGATAAACCGCTACGCTTAGTCGAGGAGCATGGCGCCGTCTCTACATGGTAGATAGAACATTCAAAATCCCGCGACGTTTCATGGGTCAAATGATCACTGCTGTCGTGTGCTGGGTCTTCCAATGATCCAATGAAATCCCTATTTAATAATTAAGAAGCAAAGGAGCTTGAGCGAACGTAGGTATATCACTAACATTGTTCTTTTACAGTTAAATATTACATAAAAAAAGATTTTTTTTTGTTCTGAATGATAATTGAATATACATTAAAGAGAAATGATGCGATTTTAATATTTTCACGAGCGCGTATGTTTTTTTTTTTTATTATATGCTAACTGGAGAAAAATGGAACAAGTTTGTGTTTTCGATCATTCTCACACCTGATAATTCCATGTGAATTGTTAACCATAAGGAAATAAAGGGAGACAACTATTTAATACTGAAATATTGCATATCAATATAGTTTAACTACCATTTATCTCTCCTTTTAAGTAAAAAACGTAGTTCTGCAGACTTATACAACTTTGAGTGTGATGTATTAATCTATATTATGGATTTTGTTTCACTAAAACAGTATCTTATCATCGTATTTGTGTTTTAATTCAGATCGATCCCATGTAAAATACTGTACCAAGAATTCAAACATTTTGACTACATGTAAAAATATTATTGAAAGTAAAATGAAATAGTTCCTTGTAAACCTATGCTGTGCATTTTCATTAAAATATGTCTATGGTATAACAATTCCCGGAAACCGAGTGGATATATCTATCAACATAGTCAAACTGGCACTGTTTTCTTGTTTTTTGATAAACTCTCGGTACATAAGGGTCGTTCCAGGACTGGCTTGCATTAGGAGTTGTGACTAGTTGCGGTATCATAACCCTTGTCTATGGCGTGATTTTGCACTGGGAAAACAACCGGGGTCTAAAAAAGTAAACAAATAAAAACGACAGTTTCAGACACTGGTTCAATCCATCCTTTTACATAAGCGCAAATAGAGAAAATATGACAGAGAGATATATTAAATAGTTACAAAGAAAGCTTCATAAAAAGCTAAGCCAAGAATGATAAATAAAATGCTGAAGTGTAATCCTAAACATGTGTGTACTTATCTTACTTATAGGTCAACAACAGCAAATATTTTATGCTGAAATATGTTGTTGTATTAGTGTAAGATATGTTATGCAAAAAGGTAAAAAATAATAATAAAATAAAAAAGCAACAAAAAAGCAACATTGAAACTATTTACAGTTTTGTTAATAGATGAAAACAAAAAGAAAAAAAAGAAAGAAAAAAAAGACGAAAAAAAGATTGACTAATTTGTCTCCCTTTTGTTGTGAATTCCTTGAAAGAGCTTAAACTGCCAATATTATATAATATGTTGAACAATTAACAGTTACCGTAACGTATTCAAAGCAAAAATGATGAATTTAGGGTGAAAATATGTAAAACAATTCATTTAACAACAAAAATAATAAATGAAAGCACATTCTTCACATTTAGTAAAACTAGCCGCTAAAATGTACCGAATACAGACAGGGTCAGTGGGCTGTAATTCTTTAACAAAGGACATGTCATATAAGAAAATATGAGTTAATGTATATTACATTCTATCAAGATAGAAAAAAATATGTTATATGAACAAAGAAGGCTTGTGGCGTGTTTTGTTTTCCGATATATGCACGGTTCAAAGATGGCGTAATTCTATAACGTTAATATGACTCCTAAAGTAAATCGTACAAAATCATAATAAGAAAACCGACACATTGGTAACACTTTTAAAACTTTCCAGTCTAGTAAACGTGGTTGAATGGACAGGGAGTTCCGTGTTTTTGCTATATCGCAGAATGATGCAGGGTGTTGCTTTGTAACTGATTACTCAGGCCTGAGTACTCAGTTCTGTTTATTTTTCTGCACTTTAGCACTCAAAACGAATTTGATGCTACCGTAAACAAATCCCTTTCATCTTTCCAATATAACCTCATATCTGACTGTGTCATCCGCTAACTAGCATAACTGTTTCTATATCTCTTGCCTTTAATTACTGTCGAATCTGTTTGTTTGGTATGATTATGTAAAATTATGTTATGGTGATTAAAAAATGCACCAAGTCACTATTGATAAAGCTGCATAAAGATGTTTTAAGGCGTTCCAAATAACAATGTTTTGTGTACGTTCTTAGCTTTATATATATATATATATATATATATATATATATATATATATATATATATATATATATATATGTGTGTGTGTGTGTGTGTGTGTGATTTTAAAGTCTTATTTTGACTTTTCTAAACAAGGGTAAACAATATTCTCACAATTGAAACACATCTACTGGATATTCTCAAACAACTTTCATGGGTTATTTTCATCTTTTTGTACAAGACACTTATTGAGTTCCTTTCCTGTGTCACCTGGTACGTCGGTAAGGGCTTCCGTAAATCAAGTTATTATCCTTAGAATCTGATTGGAGGACAACAATTCTATCCTTCATCGTGTCCCTTTCTCTTTCCAAATCAGCAACTTTTTCGTTCAAAATCCCAATATTTAAAACCTCACTTTCAATGCAATCTGTTATCTACTTAGTAACATCATCTGACTTCCTCATACTGTCATTTACGAATGTCTATCATTTCTTTATTTCTCTTTCAAAGCAGTTCATTTTCTGTCTAGAGACTTTAACTTCTAAAATCAATCTTCAATATCACCAAGTCCTTTGTTTAGCGATATGGGGCTTCATGTTAATGGGAAGGACTTCAGTATGTGAAGAGTCCCTTTGATTAACAATGTGTTTATCTATAGTGTCTATGGTATGTTAATATTAAAAGTTTCAGATTCTGTCGAGCAATTTCATAATTTACATTTTCAACATTTTCATCATTGCTACACAGACTTAACTGAATCAAGATCTTCAATGACGGTTTTATTGACCGGTGTTCACAGCTTCTTCCCGCCTTTTTTTTTGGTAGTAAAAACGTGGGGCCATGATTGGAATAAGAGAGTAAATATACTTGCCCAATAAATGTAGCAGTGTTTTAACCAACTGATGAAGCCTCCATCAAAGCCAAAATCATTATACAATCAGACATCTAACTATATATCCGATATCTATAATTAATAACATGTTATTAAACATCTCTGTATATATTATTCCGATTATTTGATATTATGAAATATTCATTTAAAATTAGAAATTAGAACACATCACCCATTAAGACTGCGATGTCAATGAACACAGTCGAACTACTTTTTATCCTCAGCATTCATTTTCTGATACAACTGGGTCAGTGCCGCTAGCCTCCGGTCTCGCCATCGCCGGCGATCTTCCAGCTGGTCCATGGGTACCCGCCGCTCCATCTCGGCCTGTATCTGGGTCAGGGTGGGGCCTTCCATTCGCTGAGGTTCCTTGAACGACTGCATAATATCCCAGCCAATGTCACCATAGCGATCAGCGTAATTGATCATACCTGACAGAAAAAATATATATTTGGAAATGTTAGTAAAATCAACTGTTTGATTTAAAAAAATAGTTTATGCAATTTAATGTATTAGTTCCCTACTTCAGCACGCACTGCCAGTGTCATAAATCACCTCATCACCAGCACTTTTGAACTAGAGCTTAAGGTACTACCAATATGTCTTCATGAAATAAGGACACGGTTGAACCTGTATTTGCGCCATCTGTATTTAGCGGGTAACCTGCATAATATCGATCAGCCTTAATATTACCAAACTGTAGCATTTTGTTATATATCCAATCTGCATTTAGCAGTCACCTCTGTTAAGCGTCCAGTTTCTAGTCATATAGCGACGTCCAGCTAATTACAGGTGGAGGAAGACCCCGAATACACGGAGGCATCTAGGTAGAACCACCGACCTACCGCAAGCCAGCTGGAAGGCTTCCTCACATGAAAATCCGAATGACCCTGCCGGGATTCGAACCCACGCGGTGAGGGGCTGAGTGAGTGTTAGTATTTACATTGGAGGTAGAGGCTAAAATCCCTTATATCAAGAATGATAAATATTTGTGAGTGAATAATAATCAAAATCTATCTAATGAATGCTTACACACAGTAATGAATATCCGAAAGTTGTAGTTCAAACCAACGTCTTTTTTTTTGTTTTTTTGAGAGGGGTGGGGGTGGGGGCTGGGGGTGGCAGCAGCAAGGATTTTCCATTTGCAGGCGTAAAGAACTGGTCTAAACTAAGAACTGTCGAGAGGTATTAGTATCAGACCCATTCAATCCTTCTGATCCAGTGTTATCCATATACGTTTAAAAGACATCCAAACAATACCTACCATCCGCGTTAAGATAAGCTGTCTCGAATGGACCCACGAAAGCGTACCTCCGGCCTAGTCCCCCAGTCATCGCTTTGTCAAGATCCTCCACATTTATAACACCAGCCTGAGCAATATGCATTTTTTTTCTTATAAATTCATTTTCCTTTTGTTCATAAATACATAGAAGTTGGGTTAATTATATATGCGAACCTCAAGTAAAGATGAGTTGACAAACAACAACAACAACAACATGTTACTTCTTTACAATCCTGGTCGTTGCAAAACTTTCTGTTGTGATTATCTATTCTGACAGCATCCTTTGCTGTTTTTTTAATAAGAGTACCGCAAAACGTGGCAAAATACGCCGGAAGGTATTGCTATGTGAAGAGCCCTTGCTACAATATTGATGTTATCACCATCACCGCACAAGAAGCATAAGCATTATATATATGTTGCATATTTTTCGTTTGTTTGATTATACTACAATCCAACCATACTTGCGGCTCTATATTGAGGATTTCCCTTTCTAACTTTATAAAGTTAAAAGTTAAGAAAGGGATTCAAAGAAATGTGTGAGCAAAGGATCCTGAAAACTAAATATGAAGGCAAGTATATTAGGTTAAATTTAAAACAAACCCCGCAGTAAAGAAAAATTGAATTCACATGATTTTGCCTGTATAAGCCTGCAAAAAAACATAATCAAGGGCAATAACTCCAGAATCAAGTGTATGAAGTTGAAATGCTGCCATTTTATAAAGGCACATCAGAAGACAACTGTAACTGGTACGTTTGAACCAAAACCCTTTTGTTCACAAGGTTCGACTTACATAAACTCTATATAAGAAAAAAGTAACAAAGGACCACAATACCTGAGAGGTTCATGTGAACACATAATACAGCCTTCATACACAACTACATAAAAAGGTTAGTATTGTGGGTCAGAAGTGTAAGATGTCTTTTGTTCACAGGGTTCTGTTACATAAATGTTTATAGGAAAGTGACAAAGGACCATTATTCTGGAAAAATTCAGGCGAACATAAAATCCATCCTCCAGGCACAACTTCAAAAAAGAAGTTAGTGCTGTGGGTAATTTTGAACCAGATCTTTCTTGTAGTGCCGAGGAGTTGCAATCATCATAAGGTGAAACTGATATATGACTGGGAATTTAATATAAAACGACACTTTGAACGTTTAAAAACATGTATACTAAGTACCTGTATCAGGAACCACGCCTCCTTGATAATCGAGTATTGTAAACGATTTAGAACGAATCCGATTATCTCTTTTTGCAAGACAACTGGTACCTGGCCTATTTTATCCATAATAGCCTTCGCGGTTGGTACAACATCCGGGTCTGTCCACGGGCTTGGAACCAGCTCTGTTACTGGCACGTAAAATGGCGGGTTCGTCTGGTTATTCAAATAAAATATCATTATTGAAAAATACATGTGCTGTTTACATATCACTTGGAACCGATTTCTTGAAGTCGTCGAAATTCCAGCACGCAGACACATTTGAACTACACATTCACTTATTTTTATGTATTTTCTTCCATACAAGGAGGATTTTATTCACAAATGAAATCATCTAGCTGTTTACTGTACAATATTTGTTTTTTTTTTTTTTTTTAATTTGGCAAAATAGAAAAATAAGCACTTATGTTAAGAAAAGAATTTGATAATTTACAGTGAACCACAACAATCATACCGGATGGGCAACAATAAATCTGTTTTTATGCCGGATATCTGCCGCAAGTTTTGAGGGTAGGAGAGCGCTGGAAGACGATGCCAATATGACATCGTCGTCAAGGAGTTTGTCTGCTTTTTCATACACAGATTTCTTTATCTCTATCCGCTCCGGCACACATTCCTGCAACAGTGACACTTGTGTTTCTGTTTTCAAATTTTACGTATGTCGTGTGTGAGCTTACATAGTATCACCATTTATGATACAAGAATCACAATCAGTGGGAAGACAAAATATAGGTTAAAAGCAACTACATGTAGTTCACAGATGGTCAGTATATACGACTTTGGAAACGATATTCGGCGTAAGAAAAACCAATTAAAGAAAGTAAAAGTGTTACAATAAACATGTAATATATTTAATAAAATAATGCTGGCAAGTTTTAAATGGTCTGTGGTTTTAAAATAATGCTATAAAACGTATTTGTAGCTAAATTTATGAGATGTAATATACTAGGAAGTGAAAAAAAGAGAGAGAGAAAAAAGAAAGAAAGAAGTTATACAAATGTAATATAAGCGAAAAGTAGTCAAGGTTAGGAGGATAGACTACTTTTTGGAGTAAAAATCTGAATCAGTCAAGCGCGGCGGAATCCTTTTATCAATGTCAAATCATATTTAGAAACGGGAACTTCTATTCATGCCATGTCAGAACAAAAATATTTCTTCTTACTAATCAATCATTTAAAGGTCATATACCTTATGCAAGAATCACAAGTGAGTTAAAAACAGTTTAATAGGCTTAAATCTATTATTATAAACAAGTTATGATTTTAGCTATCATTACATGTCAAAACTCCTGTTAGTGCCTACTACTGCCAGCCATATATTCACTTAAGATAACTGGATACCTCGCCTTTTTCCCAGTTAATCAGTTAAATTATGTGGATAACAAGCATTTTTCACATAATTATCTGGAAGAAAGCATGATGTATAGTTAACCTAAGTGAATATGTTATTGGCAGTAGTGGGTACTAACAGACAGTTTAGTCCTGTTAAGACAACTATGTGGATAACTTGAAAATTTTCTACTTGCCAGATAATTTAATTTTTAAAATTTAAGGATAAGTGGCTGGCAGAAATATGCCACTATATACCTGAATAAGTCATAAGCAAATACATGTATGTTAAAAAATTGTACAACGTCAAAATTTTGTAAATGCAATAAGTCGAACACATATATGTATAAGAAATTTGTACAACATGTCACATGTACAACAAACAATAGTCATTATATCTTTAAAATGCATAAGGAACGGAGTTGAAGTTTTGCGATATAAACCGCTTGTCAAAAAACCCTGTAATCTTTTGTTTCTGTTTTTGTAACAATGTGACAGGTATCTGTATTCCTGGCTTTCTTATTTTCGTCTATTACCTTAATACACTTATTTTGGTTTTGATCAGTTACCATGTCTTTTAATGTGTAAAGATTAATATCCAGCGAATTTCTGAAATTTAAAGTAATTCCTCGTATTTTGCAAATGGAAGATTGTCCTTTTTTATTTGCTAGACAATATGCATAATTCTTTAGATCTCCAGTCAAAAATTTAGTTATTTGGTTGCTTGGAACTTCATCCGTTAAATCCCCGAGAAAGTCACCCAAAGGAGGCTCCCACTCACCAGTAGCAGAGGTGAACACAACAGAATCAGTATCACAGTACAGAACCCTGTCCCCTAGTGGTTTAAAATAACTATACAATTTTAATCGGGGTTGAGCTGTCGTGTAGGCAGCAACAACTACATTTGTTCTACATGAAGCTTCTATAAAATCATTAGTATATGCCCAGTCAAGTTGCACTGCCTCATCATTTATGAAACGTACATTTTTAATTTCTTGCTGACCAGAGGTCATCATTTCTATAAACTGAACTGGGTCATCAAAAAAAGTTGTTTGTATTAGGTTTGAACGTTGGTCAAATTTCCCCCAAAACGAATTTAGTATTATTTTGGCTAGTAACCTCAGACCAGGATTATCTTCTGTTTTATTGTACTCTAGCATTATGCCTTCCCTTTCAAAATACAGCTTGAAATACTTTTTTCTGATTCTGTTTTACACCAATCTTGCCATCCACTGGCCTCTTGTTTTACCTTCAAAAATGTGTTCACATATTCTGTGAAAATGCCTCCTGATTTACTATTATGATCATATTGCGTAATTTCATCAAAATGCCAAACTTCATAAACTTGTAGTAATGTATAGCTTTGAGCTAAAGCCATTTTCACTTCATCAATAATCCAAGTTCATGTAACAGCCCTATCAATTCGACTGTACTGACACACACAATTTTCATATGTTTCACTGCAAGTGCGACAGAGGCTGAACATAATTTTTCCTTTGCAGGTAAAACAAGAATATAAAGTTTCCTTGGTGGTAGAATTTTACCTTTAATCAAACCTTCGTATTGGCTTATATCGTCAAAGTTTTTAGTGATAATCTGAGGATGGCCAAGCTGAATATTCTCAGTTTTATTAATGTATGGGTGGAGGGATGTTACATCATAATATTTAATCTGTTTAGTTTCTGTGGATTCTGCATACATTTTAAATGGTTCAGTGCGCCCTCCATAAAACGTATCTCTCGGTTCTAAGAGTGAAACAATGTCTTAAGAATCTATGAACTCCTGCATTTTAACGTTACTTTGCAATTGCTTTTTAAATTCACATTCCCAAATACATTCATAGTGGTACCCTTCTGATTCAAGGTATGTCTTTTTTCCAGGGTTTTCATGTATTATTCGGTCATGGATAATCCAATGACCGATTTTATGCTGTTTTAAGAAAAGCACGATGGACACTCATGCCAGAAATCGCCACGAAACTCCAAAACAACCTTTTTCCCATCTTCACTCTCTTAGTAACCGTCTACCTTGTATGTACCTATCTGTTTCTCCCCCTTATTTCGTCCATTCTGAATATAAAATTTTCTTTCAAAAGGAATATATGATAACCACTGATTGGCCATGACTGACTGCTTTGCTTCAGGTCGATAACCATGAGAAGGGATAATACCAATAGGTTCATGATCTAGGAAAAGTGTCCTAAACACAAGATTACAAGCTGACGCGATTGTGATGCATTTTTCAAATGGGTCTATATCATCGTTATCTTTTGTTTTGGTGAGGTCTTTGAAAAGAGTCCTAAATTTAAGACAGGATTTTCGAAGAACATCTACATCAGATTGACAGTAACGTAATATTTCTGTCTGTAATAAAAAGGTCTTTGAAAGTTTACGTTGTACCATTGAATAAAAGTATTGCGTGCCTCAAGCTTCATACTATCAGGGTTATAATATTTCATGTCAGGCAAATGATCTAGTACCGACGATTGCTTTTCTGATATATTGTATAAATGAGGAAAATAACCTTTTGGAAGTTCCGTTTCACCAAATGCTTTTGGCATATCAGTAATGGCCATGGGAATGCAATTCAAGGTGTCAATGAACCTGATTTTGAAGAGAGGTACTACAATGGACATGTTTTTAGGATCCTGTTGTGATCAACTCAAGTAGAATAGCATTGTTGTACAAGATTTTCATAACAGGGTTACTGTCATAACCCTTGAAATTGTGGCATAAAATTGTGGCACCTTTGCTTTCATCTGTAAATAACCAATTACAAAATGACTCGATGGTGTTTTGGCCTGAAAACACCCTTTCATTCGGACCGCAGCTTGTATATGTAGAAGAGGATGTGACGTCATACTGCATGCAAACACTACAAACCTTATGTGCTAATATTTACACCAGGTAGATACCCTGAATTACATTCAATACGTTTGTCCTGTGTACACTCGAGTTCAAAAAATGTACTTTGTTTCTTTTTCATATTTTGTTTCTGTTATATCATTTTTATCAACTGGTTTCATGTAACACAAATGGTTGTCATTGACGTAGTCCTTGCAGATTTTACAGTTGGATTCACCACAAACATGCGCCTGCTTGTGTTGTGAACGGATTTTTAATTGATTACAGTCTTTACACCGCTAGTACAATTCACATGTTGGTTTTCCATTTTCAGTTTTGTTCTTATGTAAAGCAAAACAAGTATGGTTAACAAATTTACAGTTGCACGTTTCGCAGTAGTGCCAGTCTTCTTAAGATTCATGGGGTTCTTTGTGTTGATATCCTTTTTTTACATTTGTCACAGAAAAAAGTTTCTGTTTAGAAATCCTGTCATAGAGGTTATAACGTCAAAATGATAGTCGTGCTTGTAAATGTTTATTGGTATGCCCCCATCAGGACCTTGATAAACGATGGAATTGAAATGAGCTTTGGAATCCACATGTATTTGATATTTTTAAAGGGTTGATTGAAATTTCTTTATTTCATCTATACCACACTTCCGAAGTTCTCGTCAATTACAAACTGTTCATATGACTACAAGACTCTTTCTATTTCCGACAGAAGTCTATCCACAGTCAAAGACGATCTTGGCATAAATCTCATTACAATAGGATAGTCCTATTCTGGATTGTCCATAGACACTCTCACCAAATTATTGGCTGGTATTTGTTTTGTTACTCTTGTTAAAATTGATTTAAAAATAACTTTTAATGTTTTCATAATGTTTGGAAAATCCCTGACTTCTAATTCCTTGACTTTGATGCTGTATATGACGCAGTTGTGTTAAACTTTTCTATATTTTTTTTTCATTTATCTTTTCCATCATATAGCACTCTGTCGCATCATCTTTTGGTGTTAATTTTAGCCGTTTACGACTGCTATTGTAATCCTCTCCATCAGAAAAGGGTCTTTTGCCGCCCCAACCGCTTTGGCTTTCTTGCTGTAAAAAGTGTTCATCAAGGGCATCTCTTCTCATAAAAACTCTTAAACATTCTGGGCAGTGGTAGTTATTTTCATTGTTATGTTTCTGTAGATGTCTTTCTAGGTTTGCCTTAAATATAACTTGTTAAGACACAGAAAAAATAAACATTTTAAAATGCATCCGTCACTACCACCACAAGTAGCATCTGGAGCGCAAGGAAAGTACTTGGGAGCGCCTCCTCCACAGGGAGTGTCTCCACCTCCACCACTTCCGGGATCGCATTGGGGGCGCTGGGGGCGCATTTGGGAGAGCCAGGAGCACCTCCGCTGCATATGGCAACAACGTCAACACGAAAAAGCATTAAGGACATTAAAAATATAGTGTTTTTTCATCCTTTTCTGGGCCAACAGGTATCTTTTTTTCTATTTTAAAAATAATTTTATTTGAGAAAAATATCCATTTTTATTTTTATTTTTTCTTGTTTTTGTTTTGTGTTTATAGGTTCCTCAACATTAAACTAGTGAATATGGACCTTTAAAATAACGTTACTTGATGATTTTTGAATTATTTTCAGCATGTGGAAAGACAACCTTTGTCGAGAATTTGCTACAAATGCAAAAGCACAGTTCAAAAATACAGCCTGGCATACAGAGAAAAGATGGCAGCCTTTATACATGTAATTAAGGATACAGTATTCCCAAGGGTGGAATTTATACAAGGCATTCCGACTGACTTAGAAGACGATAACTTTTTTGATACCAGAATCAACAATTTTTTGATACTAGATGATCTGTTCACCGAGGGCTCCCATCATAGAATCCATCAACCAGAACTTATTTGGAAACAAGGACCCGACTCAACGGAGGAATTGTCATTATTTAGTTCTGTTTAATAACCCAATCGACCGGCAAGCAATGTTGGCACTAGCTCAACAGATGTACCCTGGTAATACAGACATTCAAGAAAGCATTTGCAAAAGCCGCAAAGAAGCCTTATGGACATTACTTGTTGACTTGAAACCGTTTACGCCAGAAAATGAAAGATTGAATTATGTCATAGATTGGCCTGAAGAAAATTTGAATCGTGGCAATAAGGTAAAGTTATTGACCAATCAGCTGCAAGACTGCATGGAAAATACTATAAATGGTCAAAACATTGGACATACGGATCATTCTTCAGTCGGTGTACAAACTGTTCACATCGACAAAACACACGAAAAAAAAAGACACAAAAGGATTATGGAAGATAAAAGAAAAAAGTAGTTATGTTATAGACGAAGACGCAGAAGATAACGAGGGCCATCACAATTTATGGCAACTTAGTCAAAACTGTAGCAAAGATAAGTTCGAAAAGCTATACAACGAATATATGGACAATGTAGAAAACGGAAATGATGCAGCAGAAAAAGCAGAAGAACGTACAGAACCATTCAAAGAAAAAAACTTCTTTGAGAGATACCAATCATTACCCGAAGAGTGCTGGTTTCCACTGATGACTAATCCTACTCATCGTACAATGTCGATCAAATAATCGCGATCCGTAGTAAAGGAGTGAGCTTGACATCTGCTGTGAAAAGAGTCTTGAGGAAAAACAAGAATGTCTTTGAAGACTTGTTTGAATTGGAAGATTCGCATGATGAAGAGAAATATTTAAAGCGCATTTATTTTGATCCATCACACCCGGCAAGTTTTGCAGGGTCGTAGAATTTGTATAAAGTGGTGAAGAATGAAGGAAAATACAACATCGGTATGCACAAAATACGAAAGTTCTTGCATGATCAAAAATCCTACAGATTGCATAAACCAGTACGAAGACGCTTTAAAAGAAATCACGTGATTAGCGCCGGAAAAGATGATTTGTGGATGGCTGATCTAATTGATATGGTGAAATTTGAAAAATGGAATGACCATTACAAATTCATCTTACTGGTGATCGACAATTTCTCCAAATATGTGTGGCTCAGGGCACTGAAGACAAAAACAGGAGAGGAAGTGGCAAGAGTGTTCCGGGACATCTTTGATAAGTCTGAAAGATCGCCAGCAAAGTTAATAAACTGACAAAGGTAATTTATTTTACTTTAACGTTTTGATTACCATAAATTATGTTTTATATTGTATTATTCAATATGATATGATCATTTTTGAGGGCTACTGTCTTGTGATTTACTATAAACGCTTAACGTTTTCAATGTCATTTAATGCATTGCAGGTCAGGAATTCCGTGCCAAAAAGGTACAGTCGTTGATGCAGGAATATGCCGTCAAGTACTTTCCTACGCAGAACGAAACTAAGGCGCCCACCTCTGAGAGAGCTATCTTGACCATCAAACAAAATCTGTATAGCTACTTGTCGCACAAGGAAGACTATTCCTATTAAACGGTGTTGCAAGACATATGCCGACAGTTATAACAATACCTACAATAGAACGATGGGACAGCAAATGTTAAAGATAGCAACCAGGAGGAAGTTTGATTGGCGACCTACTTTTCCCAAACCCGAAACTTAAACGTCCAGACAGCAGACTAAATTTCTTTAAATTTAAAACAGACGACTATGTGCTCATCAGTCATCTGCGAAACGCGTTCACTAGAGCTAACGATGAGACGTAATCGGGCGAGGTGTTTAAAGTACACAAACGTTATCATCGAGGAACATTGCCGATTTACAGACTCCAGGACTTGCAAGATGAAGATATCACTGCGACATTTTACCAGAGTGAATTAAAAAAAAGTGATGAAAGACCCGGATCAAACGTGGAAAGTAGATAAAGTGTTAAAATCCAGGAGGAAAGGACAGAAAAAACAATTGTTTATACAATGGAAAAACTATCCTAAAAAAATTAACAGCTGGATTAACGCCAGTGACATTCAAAAATGCAATAACTTCAGGTAAAATATATGGACATCGTTTTAAAACGTTTTCTGTATATTATAATTTTGTGCTATAGTACATCCTTATTAATTTGTCATGGAAAAATGATAACATTGAATTTTGTTTATACTCTAAATAAGATTATGTAAATGATCGTACTTTCTAACAATTATGATTATAATGCTGTAAATATCTGTGTATAAATTTGTAAATAAATAGTAAACAGAAAATGCCTTTTTATTATGACGGTAAAACTCAACCCCAGACTAGTTGTCCTACACTCAGCCACTTCATGATTCACTGAGCAAACGACAGTTAACAAACTACATGTGTATAAAATAGGAAGTCTTAAGATGTAAAGATCGACCGAATACCAACATTAATTATAATGATATATGGTCCATTAACGTAATAATGGTGTTCAAACAACATTTAACGGTAAGATAAAAACGGTTAACCTTGATAACCAACAACGTTGATACTCCGCTTGCGTTCCGCCCGGATGAGTCCGAAAATTCCCACCACCGTTTTACGAATATATAATAAGTTATATTTAAACATTCGTTGGAAAACACTGGATATAAATAGATAACCTAGTTTTGATGATTTAATCTTTTTAAACCAATATATAATTAGACAAAATAATTTATATTGCTTATTAAGCTTCTGAAAATTCACATTTTTACTGTTAAAACATATATCCCTTCCCAAAAAGCTTGCTGTTTAAATGCACAGTATTGTAGGCCATCTTTTTTCAATTTTAATCTGACGCAGTTCTTTGCTTAACACCAAATGTTTCATATAATCTTCTGGTATATTTCAGGGTCCGACATTAACTTTTTTTAGAGCTGGACCAGTGGTCCAGTAACTTAGAAAACCTACTAGACCTGACCTTACCTGAACTAGACCGAAGTGAAAACACATAATTTCATAATAAAGCATATGTAATTAATATATTGAAGAGACGATATGGTCATGAAACACATATTTTCACCGTCTGCTGAAGTACTTAAACGTTCTCTTGTAATGATAATTTAAGCATACCTGTGAACGTAGATTTAACGTCTGCTACAGAAGTAGCAGTAGATAAATATACGTTCCTTTGAACGAAGAGTCAATTGTCGTTGCGATCTACTTCTCTAATGACAAAAAATGTAACACACACACACACACACACACACACACACACACACACACACATATATATATATATATATATATATATATATATATATATATATATATACCTGTGCAGAAGAAAAATGGTTTTGATTGGCTAATGATGTAAATAAGGACATAAAATGGTATACGCTAATGGAATCCAGACCCGCCGCGCTTGACTGATTCCTATTTTTACTCCAAAAATGGTCTATCCTCCTAGCCTTGACTACTACGAAACATAAAAAAGTTCATTCAGTTGAATTCGATCTTGGGGCCCCTAGATCAGCAGACCAACACTTATAAATTTTCCTTGTGATAAATAAAAGTTAAACTATGACATATATATACAAAACTTTTTTTACGAATGATTGTAACAATGATTGATTGTCTCAAATAACCAACGTTTAATTAATTTGAGAATCGAAGATAAAAAACAAACTGAATTTAACTCCCCAACTTTATATTCAACTCAAAATTATCCCAAAAGCCTAAACGAAATTTAACAAGTCAGCATCTTTTTTTCTATATTTTCAACTCTGAGCTTCAAAAATCTCTTTAAACCTTAAATCCTACCAAGTTACACCACACTAAATAACGCAATGCTTTCTGCGTGCAGTAGTAACCT
The DNA here is from genome assembly GCA_021229015.1 of Solen grandis. Classification (NCBI taxonomy): domain Eukaryota; kingdom Metazoa; phylum Mollusca; class Bivalvia; order Adapedonta; family Solenidae; genus Solen; species Solen grandis. Next base: position 47,012,623 of record CM037779.1, on the reverse strand, counting down.
TACCTAAAATACTTAATACGTATTTCTCCAACTGCTACCCAGCCAGCAGGTTCGCCCCCTCAAATCTTACATTTCACAAGATAGCGTAAAAATAAAAGGGAACTGTTTTGAATGCATGTATAAGGGGAATCATATTTGGTTTTGAAATTTATATATTGTATGTGGAAGATTTATATATTTTCACTGGGATAAAAATTAATTAAAGGGAGGTAATTCAAGAAAGTATAGATATTCAATATTAACGACATTGTAGGCAAAACTAAAATCACAAAACTTAATCATATATCATATAAAAAATTTAAACAATTATTCCAGCAACAATTAAGCCAAAAGATTATAATATTAAAGACTAAAATAGTTTCACAATATAAAGCTTATGTTAGCTTATTTATACACTACGAGTTTTGCGACTTAAAAAAACGAGTCCACTATTAAGGTTTATTAAAGTAAAATACTCACAGCTGTTTTTTTTGTTTCAACTGCTTAGTTTTTATGTTTGAATTTTCAACTGGGTGGTTTTTTATGTTTAAATACTTTGGTAGATTAAATTGTTATTTGCAAATTGACAATCATGCAGAAAGATATGCACCGTGAAACTCCCATTTTACGATGGATTATCCTAAAATAATGTATGTAAACCAATGAAATGAGTGCTTTTCCGAACTCTTCGGTTGTTAACCAAGATTTCATTGGTTCAAGAAATAGGTCAAAATCCATTATATACAGCTTACGCCGAAAAACACTAACCGCAATAGATCATCTGTGTGTTAAAAGGTTTAAAATGAAAATATAATCATATGAAAACTAAAACAAAATGAAACTAAAATAAAATGTGTTAATAATCGATGCTGGGGTGTGTTTAATGTACTGTAATGGAAAAAGAAAGTACGCAAGGGAAAATATCGCACCTCATTCAAGGTGTTTGAAAGGGTTGTGGGTTCGAGTCCCAGCGGCGGGAGTACATACTTGTTTGCTCGTACCATTGTTATAAAATAGATACATCTGCTTGTATGACGGGCTCCAGTTTAGGCGAATGACATTTTTTACATATCTTACTTGAAAAAATGCACTACAATCTTCTTTGTATGCTTTTTATCATTTTATTACAGAAGTTGTTACGGTATATAACGACAGATAACTCTGCAACGATGAGTAAGTGGGGAAAATTATCATTGAAAATACCATGAATGAAATTGTGTAACGTAAGCTAGAGGCGCAACGTAAGCTAGAGGCGCAACGTAAGCTAGAGACGCAACGTAAGCTAGAGACGCGCTGTACATGAAATGCAGCAAGTAACATACCTCTGGTATGTAAAATCGTTAGTTAATCTAATAGGCATTTCAATGAAAAACGAGAGTTCGGCTCTAACAACTGATAAAATAGCTAAAAGATCCATTTGATGTGGAAAATCAATTAAGAATTTCCAAATTTCAAATAACTTTACTTTCTCTTTACTGTTTCAGGTTATGCTTAACGCAACTTTAAGACTCTCAGTCCTTAGATTTTATCTATTGCTTTTTTTTTCAAGCGAACTATCAGATTTATGCAAAAACTTTTCTCGAACACCAAAGTTATCTCACATTAATATATTTGTTCTTATTCCACTGTTTTACATCAAGGATTATATTATAAAACTAAATTTTGCCTGTTGTTTGCAGTATGTGAGTTAGTGATAACAGAATATATATATACATATTCCGACGATTGAGTTACCTGTATATAGAAGGACCCCTTAATACACTCCTCAAATACCGTAGTCGCTCGGATGTTGGCCAACTGTTGATCGACAGTAAGTGTCCCCCGAAGAAGACCGCTCTTCTGGAGGTCTTGTAATTTCACCTGGATCTCCTTAAGTGCCCTTTGACCTTGCTCTGGTACTATGTCGTACAGGACCACGCTGTAGTCCGCAGCTGCAAACAGCATGGACCAGCTTCGGCCGATAAGTCCACTGGGGAAGATATGTTTTTATTGTTTTTGTTAGCAGCACGATGGCTAAAAGTTATATCCTGTGACTAATTCACATTTCATATATGACAGTAAGGATATGATGAGATATTAAGCATATGCGGTGTAACTTTGCAAATTAACATTTGAATAAAAAATTCATGGATTGCAAATAAGAACTTGCAATTAGCGTATTAGCGAGTAGCCCTTCTGACGATCTAAGCTTTCCGTATGGCGGCCATGCGTAACAGTAATAAACACCAGTCGCCCGCTCAAGTTTCAACACGTTTTACTGAATAAATCTCATCTAAGTTTTCAAATTGAAAGGCGGAGGATCGTCTGCTAACTACGAATTGGGTTAAACAAATTAAGTCTGAACGACTCCGAAAAAAAACTCATTTTACCTCGCCCAAGACAGTGTATTAATTTTATATAGAACATATAAGAGGCCATCAAATGCATTTGTATCAATCAACCAACCCCTAACTTCTGCTAAACATACCGTATTTTGGATCTAACCGGTTGCGTGATAGCGGCTCACAAAATTTCCCCATTTTTACTTCCGTCCAAGATGGCACATTTATGAAGAACATTCAAGGGGCCATCGTGTGCGTTGTTACCTATTCTCCCACACCTAACTACTGTTTGATATTCACATAATCATATCATCATATATTTCAACCTAAAACAAGTAAACTTATAACATTTTGACTTTTATCTATTATAAGGTAGCCTCCTTTCCATACGTTTTATGTAGGACTATATATTGTCGTATAACAAGCGAAATACATCGTAAACCAGAAGCAACAAAGTTACATCAAGAGCACACGTTAAGAAAAGTCTCACCTGCCAACGATGCCGACTTGCTGTTTCTCGGAAGACATGTTTCGCATTCCTATCACCAGAGTAAAGATTAACTACCAACCGAGTACCGAAATCTGTTCGGGCACAGACTTTCGACGCACGATTGCACATAAGTAAATGACATCGTAAAATTGGTGAGTGCATGTGTGTAATGCACAATATAAGGCGATGAGGTCCGCATTTATTTCCCGTGATATTTTTATGCCTGTGATTGGGGGCATATTGTTTTTGCTCTGTCTGTTCGTGTGGGTTGTTTGTTGGTTTGTCAGCAACTTTAACATTAGCCATAACTTGAAAACTATAAAAGATATTGTCTTCATATGTGAATAGAAAGCGTCTAGGAGAAGTTGAGTGACTAAGAACATGGCCCAATTTTGAATTATCTCCCTATTCAGTTTTTATTTTTCAATTTTTGTCGGGAGTATAACTTATAAACTATTCAACGTATGTGTCTAATGTCGCTCGAGTAACTTCGACACATTACGTGGCATTCGGCGATAATCGGTAATGTTCGTATTCAATGTCGGTAGCATTTCCATGACAAAAAATAAATATCATGATCCGTACAAAAAACATAAAACTTCTGACTTTTGATGATTTGAGGGGTGTTTAAGTAAATTAGACTAAAGCTTTTATTCCTGCTGACTTAATCTAAACAAGAGTTGTCCAATACATATCCTTAAATTTTTCATGGAAATTATTTGCAAATTGTCTATATGGCGGCCCCCGTTCGTGACCAATCTCCAAACAGAGTTGTCGTTCGTTCCTCACTAAACCATTAATGTAATGTAAGCCGATGTTTAAACGAGTGATACGTGACTACCGCGGTCGCTTCAAAAAAGAAAGTATGTTTAAAAAGCATACAGAAAGTAAATAAATCATGAAGGAGCATAACTATAGCCAAGCTGATGGCGATGTTGAAATTCACAGTGAACTCGATTTTCTGGGTCGGTTTATGTATTTTGTGCAAAGTTCTTTTCTTGTTCTTTTACAGTTAAATATTACATAAATAAAGTATTTTCTTTTGTTTTGAATGATTCTGGAATATATGTCAAAGAGAAATGATGCGATTTTAATATTTTCACAAGCGCGTATATATTTTTTTAATAACATGGTAACTGATGGAGAAAAATGGAACTAGTTTGTGTATTCGATCATTCTCACTCCCGGATGACTCCACGAGGATGCTAACCATAAGGAAATAAAGGGAAACAATTATTAAATACTGGAATATTGCATATCAATATATTTTAACACCCAATTATCTCCTATTTTAAGTAAAAACGAAGTTCTGGCAGACCTATACAACTTTGAATGTGATGATATTAATCTATATTATAGATTTTTTACACTAAAACAGTATCTCATCATCGTATTTGTGTTTTAACTCAGATCGATCCCTTGTAAAATACTGTACCAAGAATTCAAACATTTTGACTACATGTAAAAATATAATTGTAAGTAAAATGAAATAGTTCCCTGTAAAACCCCTACTGTGCATTTTCATTAAAATATGTCTATGGTATAACAATTCCCAGTGACCGAGTGGATATATCTATCAACATAGTCAAACTGGCACTGTTTTCTGGTTTTTTGATAAACGCTCGGCACATAAGTGTCGTTCCAGGACTGGCTTGCATTAGGAGTTGTGACTAGTTGCGGTATCATAACCCTTGTCTATGGCGTGATTTTGCAGTGGGAAAACAACCGGGGTCTAAAAAGTAAACAAATACAAACGACAGTTTCAGACACTGGTTCAATCCATCCTTTTACATAATCGCAAATAGAGAAAATATGACAGATATGTATTAAATAGTTACACAAAAAGCTTCATTAAAAGCTAAGACAAGAATGATAAATAAAATGCTGAAGTGTAATCCTAAACATGTGTGTACTTATCTTACTTATAGGTCAACAACAGCAAATATCATTTTATGCTGAAATATGTAGGTGCATTAGTGTAAGATCTATTAATATGCACAAAGGTAAAAAATAAGAAAAAATGAAAAAAATAAATAAATAAATAAATAAAAAAAATAAAAAAGCAACAAAAAAGCAACATTGAAACTATTTACAGTCTTGTTAAAAGATGAAAAAAAAAACGAAAAAAAAAAACGACGAGAGAAGATTGACTAATTTGTCTCCCTTTTGTTGTAAATTCCTTGAAAGAGCTTAAACTGCCAATATTATATAATATGTTAAACAATTAACAGTTACCGTAACGTATTCAAAGCAAAAATGATGAATTAGGGTGAAAATATGTAAAACAATTCATTTAACAACAAAAATGATAAATTAAAGCACATTCTTCACATTTAGTAAAACTAGCCGCTAAAATGTACCGAATACAGGCGGGCTGTTATTCTTTAACAAACGACGTCATATATATATATATATATATATATATATATATGAATGAAAATATGAGTTAATGTTTATTACATTCTATCACGATAGAAAAAAAATGTTATTTAAACATAGAAAGCTTGTGGCGTGTTTTAGTTTCCGATATATGCACGGTTCAAAGATGGCGTAATTCTATAACGTCATTATGACTCCTAAAGTAAATCGTACAAAATCATAATAAGAAAACCGACACATTGGTAACACTTTTAAAACTTTCCAGTCTAGTAAACGTATTTGAATGGATAAGGAGTTCCGTGTTTTTGCTATATCGTAGAATGATGCAATTTGTTGCTTTGGAACTGATCACTCAGGCCTGCGGCCTTCAAGGTTAATTTACTTTTTCTGTGTATATTTTTGCACTCAAAACGAATTTGATGCTACCGTAAACAGTTCCCTTTCATCTTTCCAATATAATCCCATATCTGACTGTGTCATCCGCTAACTAGCATATCTGTTTCTATACCCCTTGCCTTTAATTAACATGACGCCAAAACGCCCCGAAATGAATATGCAAATCGGTTTAACCAGTGAAAAGCTTACAATCCTCCGACAAACAAATGCACGTGAATCTTTCTTTCAATAGTTACCTTAGTTCAACAACCTCCGACAAACATTCGGGGCGTGGTTATACCTGTTTTGGGGCCAAGTTAATATCTGTTGAAGCAGTGTATTTGGTATGATTATGTAAAATTATATTATTCTGATGCAAAAATACACCAAGTCAATATTGAATAAAGCTGCACAACGATGTTTTAAGGCGTTCCAAATAACAATGGTTTGTATACGTTCTTATCTTTATATATATGTGTGTGTGTGTGATTTAAAAGTCTTATTTTGTCTTTTCTAAACGAGCGTAAACGATATTCTTACATTTGAGACGGTATTTTTTAATTCACATCTACTGGAGAGGAAGCCTTCCAGCTGGCTTGCGGTAGGTCGGTGGTTCTACCCTAATGCCTCCGTGCATTCGCGGTCTTCCTCCACCTGTAATTAGTTGGACGTCGCTATGTGACTGAAATACTGTCTGTAAAGCGACTGTAAACTCAAATAGTGAAGTCAGACTTTTACTGGATAATCTCAAACAATTTTCATGAGTTATTTTGATATTTTTGTACAAGACAATCCTTGAGTTTCTTTCCTGTATCACCTGGTACCTCGGTTAGGGCTTCCTTAAATGAAGTTATTATCCTTAGAATCTGATTGGAGGACAACAATTCTATCCTTCATCGTGTCCTCCTCTCTTTCCAAATCACCAACCTTCTCATTCAAAATCCCAATATTTAAAACCTTACTTTCAATGCAATCTGTTATCTCATTAGTTACATCATCTGACTTCTTCATACTGTCATTTACGAATGTCTATAATTTCTTTATTTCTCTTTCAAAGCAGTTCATTTTCTGTTCTGGAGAGATTAACTTCTTAAATCAATCTTCAATATCACTAAGTCTTTTGTTTAGCGATATGGGACTCCATGTTTAATTGGAAGGACTTCAGTATGTGAAGAGTCACTGGGATTATCAATGTGTTTATCTAAAGTGTCCATGGCATGTGCGTATTAAAAGTTCAGATTCTGTCGAGCAATTTCATAATTTACATTATCATCATTTTCACCATTGCTACACAAGATTAACTGAGTCCAAGCCCCGTGTTCTCAAAAATAAAAATGGTACTAAAGTATGATTTTCATACTTATACTCAAACTATGCCCATTAGTTTCAACAAGGATTTGAGTATGATAATCAAATTTGAGCTGAGATCGTACTTAAGTATTTTTGAGAACACGGGGCCAGATCTTGAATGACGGTTTTATTGACCGGTGTTCACAGCATCTTTTCCGCTTTTCTTTTGGTAGCAAGAACGTGGGACCATGATTGGAATAAGAGAGTAAATATACTTGCCAAATAAATGTAGCAGTGTTTTAACCAGCTGATGAAGCCTCACTTAAAGTCAGAATCATTATACAATCAGACATCTAACTATATATCCGATAGCTTTAATCAATAACATGTTATTAAACATCTCTGTATATATAATTCTGATTATTTGATATTATGAAATATTCATTTAAATTTAGAAATTGAAGCACATCATCCATTAAGACTGTCAATGAACACAGTGTAACTACTTTTCATCCTCAGCATCCATTTTCTGATACAACTGGGTCAGTGCCGCTAGCCGCTGGTCCCGCCATCGTCGGCGATCTTCCAGTTGGTCCATGGGTACCCGCCGCTCCATCTCGGCCTGTATCTGGGTCAGGGTGGGGCCTTCCATTCGCTGAGGTTCCTTGAACGACTGCATAATATCCCAGCTAATGTCACCATAGCGATCAGCAAAACTGATCATACCTGACAGAAAAAGGTATAGTTGGAAATATTAGTAAATTAAACTATTTGATTTGAAA
>CM037779.1:46954907-47004907 GCA_021229015.1 Solen grandis | reverse complement strand
TGACCCAATTTCGAACTCATCCGAGATATCATGTAGACAAACATCCTGACCAAGTTTCATGAAGATTGGGTTAAAACTGTGGCCTCTAGATTGTTCAGAAGGTTTTTCTAAGATTTGAGTTGGTGACCTAGTTTTTGACCCCACATACCCAATTTCAACTCTCCGAGATATCATTAGACAAACATCCTGACCAAGTTTCATGAAGATTGGGACAAAACTGTGGCCCTCTAGAGTGTTCACAATGTTTTTCTAAATTTTTAACTAGTGACCTATTTTTTGACCCCACATAACCAAATTTCGAACTCATCCGAGATATCATGTAGACAAACATCCTGACCAAGTTTCATGAAGATTGGGACAAAACTGTGGCCTCTAGAGTGTTCACAAGCAATTGTTGATGACGGACGACTGACGACGCACGACGGACAAAAGGCAACCAGAAAAGCTCACCCGAACACAAGTGCTCAGGTGAGCTAAAAAGAAAGGCCTTTATATTTCCAACATTTCACGTGTTTCATATTTCAACTTTTCTGTTACGTGCTCTAAGATATAGAAAGTTATTTTTCAAAGAAACGGCAAAAAAATCGGCAAAACGATGTTCATGTCTATTATTGCCCTTCGACAAATAACTTTATAATTAATGGTCCGATCATTAAAATCTGCATACAATTAGAACCGCATTGCATCACGCTAATAATACTGTTCTTTATGTTATTTTCAAAAATTAATAGTTTCTAGAAAAAAAAACAATCAAAAGATAGGGACTAACTGCAGAAATGCATGAAAGAACGGTTTAAATGAATTCTTATTTCTCATCTAACTTCCTTATAGGATATCTGATGTCCAATTTTCAAACGCAAGGTACCATTAGAAAGGCCTTTTAATTTCCAACATTTCACGTGTTTCATGTTTCAACTTTTCTATTACGGGCTCTGAGATACAGAAAGTTATTTTTAAAGAAAACGGCAAAAATCGGCAAAAAGATGTTCATGTCTATTATTGCCTTTCGACAAATAGCTTTATAATTTATGGTCCGATCATTAAAATCTGCATATCATTAGAACCACATTGCATCATGCAAAAAAAAATAAAAAATGTATGTTCTTTTTAAAAAATCATTAGTTTCTTCGAAAAAAAGGAATCAAGTGATCGGGACGTACTGCGGGAGTGCATGAAAGAACGGTTTTACTGCATTCTTAGTTTTCATGTAACTTCCTTATATTAAGTCCAATTTTAAAAAGCTAGGTACCGTTAGAAAGGTCTTTTCATTTCCCACAATTCCTTTGCTTCATAATTGTATGTATCTTTAAACACTTTGTAGCTACGGGCGTTTAAACCTTGAGCATACGGCAAAAATCGGGGATAAATATGTTCATATCGTTTTGTTTTTCCTTATAACTTAATGAATATCAGGTCAATCTTTAAAATTTAAACACCAAAAGAACGGCCGGGCATTGATCTACAAATTATATTCATACTCTTATTAACAAAAATCAATAATTATCGAGATATAAGTAGTTAAGTGCGCTTAGGGTTGCAGCATTTTTGTTTTTCTGCAATAACTCAACTGATTCAACCCCGATCTTCAAAAACTATATATCGTCTGAAAGGCATTTTAAAGCACTACAAATTATACGCATAGTGTCTCGATAAAATATTTTTCGTTTTTGAGATATTTAAGGCCGAAGAAAAAACCGATAATTGACATGTGACCTTGACCTTAGCTATTTTCCGGAAGTGGAAGTGACTGATGACAATAAGAGGCTATGTTGCACCTTCAGTGAAAATTTTATGCAAATCGGTCAAAAACTTTGTCTTCCAGTGCTAAAAAACCGTATATTTTGGATACAAAATTTGATAACGCGTCATGACGTCATTTTACGTTATACGACGTCAATCTTCTCAGAACTTAAAGAAATCAATAGGACACATATTCTGTCCAAATTTCATGTTTCTAGCTTATCTGAGTGCTTCGTAATACATCAATACATTTTCTGGTCCAAAGTTCGAAACTTGGTTCAGCCATAGATCCTTGATCTTTTCAAATATTGCAAAACGTATATAATCCTGCACAACAAGAACATAATATATACATTCTGTGAAAAAATCTAGTAAATCGGTCCAATCATGACGGCTGTAGAGCGCGTACAAGCTTTTGTAGCTTTTTTCAGCCCTGACGTCATGTGACGTCACATGAAGAAATAAAATATGTCGATCAAAAGCGCCAAAGTCACTGTGTATACTATTAAAATTTCATGCTGCTAGCTCATCAGCAACCTGTTTTAATTTGAACCTCAAAAGGAAGAAAAAAGTAGAATAATAATAATAACTAGAATCGCAATCAGAATTGCGATATCATCGGTTTTCGCAATTCAATCACATTTTTAAACAATAGAAATTGAAATGTATCATATTTGATTAGGCTTATGACAAGCAACACAACGCAAAAAAACCGTAATTGAATCAGACCTCAAATAACAGAGTTATTAGCCTCTAGTGACTTTTACAAAACGCCCCCTAGTGATAATTATATCAAAGGGGAATAACACAAAAAGTGCACAAGGTAGACATATGGTCCTTGCGCACTGCACTTCGCGTCATTGCAAGGAACATACAAATGAAGTTTCAAGTCATTCAAACTTATGATGACAAAGTTATGCTTCGGACAAGAAATTCTATCAAAGGGAAATAACTAAAAAAGTGCACAAGGTAGAGTTATGGTTCTTATGCACTGCACTCCTTGTCATTGCAAGGAACATACATATGAAGTTTCAAGTCATTCAAACTTATGATGACAAAGTTATGCTCCGGACAAAAAATACTATCAAAGGGGAATAACACAAAAAGTGCACAAGGAAGAGTTATGGTTCATGCGCACACACCGCGTCACTGCAAGGAACATACATATGAAGTTTCAAGTCATTCAAACTTATGGTGACAAAGTTATGCTTTGGACAAGAAATTCTATCAAAGGGAAATAACTCAAAAAGTGCACAAGGTAGAGTTATGGTTCTTACGCACTGCACATTGCGTCATTAAAGGAACATACATATGAAGTTTCAAGTCATTCAAATTTATTGTGACAAAGTTATGCTCCGGAAAAGAAATTGTATCAAAGGGGAATAACTCAAAAAGTGCAGATGGTAGAGTTATGGTTCTTGCGCACTGCACTCCGTATCATTGCAAGGAACATACATATGAAGTTTCAAGTCATTCAAACTTATGGTGACAAAGTTATGCTCCGGACAAGAAATTCTATCAAAGGGGAATAACACAAAAAGTGCACAAGGTAGAGTTATGGTTCTTGTGCACTGCACTTGGCGTCATTGCAAGGAACATACATATGAAGTTTCAAGTCATTCAAACTTAAGGTGACAAAGTTATGCTCCGGACAAGAAATTCTATCAAAGGGGAATAACACAAAAAGTGCACAAGGTAGAGTTATGGTTCTTGTGCACTACACTTGGCGTCATTGCAAAGAACATACATATGAAGTTTTAAGTCATTCAAACTTATTGTGACAAAGTTATGCTCTGGACAAGAAATTCTATCAAAGGGGAATAACTCAAAAAGTGCACAAGGTAGAGTTATGGTTCTTGCGCACTGCACTCCGTGTCATTGAAAGGAACATACAAAGTAACCCCTATACTATAGTCAGGCTACTCAAAAATGATATTAAGCAAAATCTCCAATAGCAGCAAAACGATAAACAAATTTATTTACATATTACATTTTAGTTTTTAGAAATGCAGTAAATTAGGATTTCTGCAGTTTAGTGTGTTCTTGTCTTCACTCTGAAAGGCGAAAGGTGAAATTACAAAACATGCCATATTATCGTTGTGAAGAAATTAAATATGCCAGGCAAAATAACAAAATTTTAACAGGCGAATGAAAAAAAGTATCGTCTTTGAATGTTTCTTGTTAGCAGTACGAAACCTTTTATGTCAGAACCATTTATCTGTCTTATATTGTATCTTGACCCTAATAGGCGAAAGAATGAAAAGATGCCATATTGTCATTATTTCGCCTTTTGGTTTTTGGGTCAAAGACACAACATATGCCTGGCAAAATAACAAAATTTTAAGGTGAAGGAAAGAAAAGTTTCATCTTTGAATGTTTCATGTCCTGGGTTATAAACATCAGACACCACGATATAGCAGATTTCCTGTTGTAGTGTTTTCGACTAACAAAAAAGTTGAAGGAACAAAATGACAACACTTCTGGTTTTGCCATCCGTGGTTATTCTTAATCACTGAAGAATCTGCTGACATTAAGAACATAGAGTAAATAATTATATGAAAATGTAATACTGAAAAAATTAGTATGGAAAAGTTCAATTTATATATGATATAAGCAAGTTCTTATGTAAGACATGCTGGAAACTGCTGACTATATGCACAAAGCAGGAAACTGGTGACCCTATATAGGATGAGAATCTGGAGGGAGAAACTCAAAGCATTCAAAGACGAAACATTTTGTCCTTTCGCCTTTAAAAAATGTATATTTCGCTTGACATGTTTCGTGTTGTCGTGTCCTTGCCCCGAAAGGCAAAATAAAGACATTGTGGCATTTTTCGTTATTTCGCCTTTCGGGCGAAATGGCAGAAATCAGCCACCACAGTCCCCTGATCATATATACAAATAGAAACCGGAGGGCGAAACCATAGTGCTATCTTATTATTTCGACTTTTCCTTTTGATGCGCAAAAACACGACAACACGAAATCTGCTACAGTGTCGTGTCTTCGCCTTTCAGGTTTAGGGTGCGAACACAAGAACACGACAACTAAAGGGCGCCAAAATGAAATGGTTTCTACCTGCAAACATGAAACATTCAAAGAGGAAAGTTTTTATTCAATTAGGGTACTTTTTTTTGCTTTGCCTGTTAAAATTTCATTATTTCACCTGGAATATTTTGTGTTTTCGTGTTTTTGCACCGAAAGGCAAAAGGTAAAATAACGACATTATGGCATGTTTTTGTTATTTCGCCTTTTGCCTTTCGGAATGAAGACACGAACACACGAAATGTCTAAAATAATCCACCATTGAAGAAAGTTCAGTCAAGTATACAAGAAGCACAAGTCGAATACTTTTCTTTATACATCACAATTTGAAGCAAAAGAAAATGTAACCAAAAAAGATCAAATTTTTACCAATATTACATCACCAAATCATGTTTTTTTTTATTTGGTGCAATTTGGTGCCCAATAAGAATACAATATTATAAACTTACTTCATATCCGTATCCTATCCTAGATCATGTGTATATAAGGATGTGTGTTACTGGTTGGTCAAATCACCTATAAGCATGTTGTCATTAGTATATATAACATGACAATCATTTTATAGAAGAAACCATGCCATATCTATATAATCTTTCTCCATTGAAACTTTAATACTTTGTAAAAATCCGTAACACAGTTGTTTTGATTTGCTTTCATGAGTCACCCGGTACCACATTTTTTCTACACGAACATGATACTCTGTTATTAGACTAGCATCAGTTATTGTTTATTACACTATGCTATCTATGTATCAGTGCAGTATTCGATTAATTCTCATGGTACTTCACTGTCTCTCTCCCTGTCTGTTTCTCTCTTTTTTTTTAATCTCACACTTAAATTTAGGTTGATTTAAAAGCTTACTTAGCTGATTACCTGTACATCACATGATGATTTTTTTTGCCTGTAATGCTAATGTTTCCAACCTATGTAAGACTTATGCAATGTTTATAATTAAAATCCCTTAAAATTGAAAATTCTATCTTCCAAGGTGCTATATACGCGTGAATCTAGCCTGTAGTTTATCAACTTTGTTGTTATGATTACGTAAAGTGTCCTCGTTTTCAATACAATACTGAATGATTTCAATACAACTGACTTTTTAATTTGAAATCCTATTTTTTAAGTATTTTCTACCTAATCAATTGATTACAGCAGTATTATAACTATGCTGTAGTGGTGTATTGTGATTTATATGTTACATCTATGACAGAGAGAGGGAGAGGGGGTGGGGGGGGGGGGGGGGGGGGGGAGAGAGAGAGAGAGAAAGAAAAACAGACGCTCTAACCACACTCATTGATTTTTTATACGTCTTGTAAAATCATCAGTGGATGGTTGTTTTGTCTGTCTCCCAATAATGAGTGATCATTTAGCTTTCTCCTTTAAATGACGCGTAAAGAAGTCAATGCACGAAAACCAAGTTAACCGAATAAACTGGCAGCGTTAGTATCGTGCATGGATCGTATCGTGTATATGAACCAAACGTGTAACGTGCGCGCACCGTGTACCGTGCGTTCCGTGTCCGTGCAACGTGCGTTCCGTGTCCGTGTAACGTGCGTTCCGTGTGCCGACTTGCACACAAGCCGCACTGTATATACACATAATAAAGTTATTATATATGAAATTCATAAAATTCGTAAATGATTGTTATGATGCAGATATTTTCTAAGGCTGAGATGTATTCAGAAATCAAGTAACCTTACAATCATATATACACTTTTAAAAACTTGTGTAGAAAGGTATATGCAAAGGTACACATTACTTATTGTTTGCAAAACTGACTCTAGCATAAAAACATTAATGTTGAGATTTTCATAGCTATATTTTTCATTATGCCCAATTAAATCTATGTGAGAGAGAGAGACAGACAGACAGATAGAGAGGTAAGGATGAGAGCAGAAACTTATAGTGATTTATTCGCTTCAATAACAGTGTACTGCATTGGTGGCTAAGATAAGTCAGTCTGCTTTTAAACATAGCTACCAATCTCCAAAGGCTGACCTACATAATTGATCAGCGGTACTCATTCTACTTGAGATAAGACAGTCTGCCTCTTTAGCTTGCATATACATGTAATCCTCGTCAGGATAAGAAGCTTTTTTTTTCTCCAGAAACCATTAACTTTGTCATGTCATAGATACTACATTTCACAACCGATTTTGATCAAGATTATTTTACTTGAATTATAAGATTTTAAACTTCAGGATAATCGCACAAAAAAATAACTAAATTCAAACTTTGAAAACAAATTTACAATTTTTCCAAAGAGGATAAACTTTGAACTGCCATAAAATTACCAAATCAAGCCCGATCTTCAAAAACTAAACATCATTTGAAAGGTCTCTTCAAGACCTAAATCTTATCCGCACATGATAACAATGAAATATTTTTAGTTTTTGAGCTATTTGAGGCCGTTTAAAAATCCAATAATCATGATATGACCTTGACCTTTGCAATATTTTTTAATTTTTTTTTCTCTGGAACATTCAGGACATTAAACTACATAAAGTGTGAAAATTTCATGGAAAAGGAACAAAAATTAAAATCAGGAGCAACACAAATGTGTTCAAGAAATGTTAATTTGTCCCAAAATTTAGTAAAGTTTGACCGTTTCTAGAAGACAAACAATGCATTTTTCAAAATCGCCAACCCATATATTTTGTGCGTATATGTCTTGCAAATCATATGCAACAAAAAGAACTCTTCTATCTCATCTCTGAAAAAACTGGATAGGTTTTTCGTAGACCTACCCTCATTTTCACCATTTTTTGTAAGGTTTGAACTTTCAACCTTCCGTAGCTCAAAAGATTTATGTACGCCAATCATTGAAATCTATCATATTTTATTAGGCTATCATCAGTGAACATAATGCAAAAAACCGCATTTGAATCGGACCCCAAATAACAGAGTTACTCCTCTTTTTATGATTTTATACAAAGCGCCCCCTAGCGGAAAAACAAAGACAAAAATGAAAATTTTCTCAACGTAAGGATTAAGTTCATATAAGTAGAAAAAACTGGTAGAAATTTCATAATTGTGCCTTTTTTCTATCATGGCGATATGCCGTTCACAAAAACCGGCGGAAAAATAATAAAAAAAACTAGAACCGCAAGCGGTATCTCGGTTTTCGCTTTTAACCTAATCAACTTGAACACTTTATTTCAACTCAGCCACAATTTTCAATATGAAACAGAACGAAAGGGTTTCTGAAGACCTACCCTCATTTGCACAGTTTTTTTTTTGCGAGGTTCGAACATTCAACCTTCCGTAGCTCAAAAGCTTTCAGCCACACGGACCCTCGAATCCTATCATATGTTATTAGGCTATCAACAGGGAACAGAATGCAAGAAACCGCATTCGAATCGGACTTCAACTTTTTGAGTTATAAGCAAAAGAATGATTTCAAAAAAAGCGCCCTCTAGCGGCAAAATGAGAAAGAAAATTGATTAAAATTTTACTGTTAGGTACCTAGCAAAGCAGCAAATAGTTCAATCAAGTATACTAGTCGCACATGTCAAACTTTTATTCTTATGTATCAGAATTTGAAGCATAAAACCTGATTTACAATTATTCCCAAACAGGATCAAACTTTGGACTGCCGTATAATGACCAAATCAAGTCCGATCTTCAAAAACTAAACATCATTGGAAAGAACTCTTTAAGTACTAAAACTTTTGTTCATATACTCTCAATGAAATATTTTTAGTTTTGGAGCTATTTGTGGCCGAATAAAAACACAATAATCGTAATATGACCTTGACCTTTTCATTTATTTTTTAACTTTTTAATTGTGATCCCCTTTGAGACATGACAATACATAACTTGTGAAAATATCATGAAGAATTAACAAAAAATAAAGTCAGGAGCGATAAAAAACATGTTTTTGAAACTTTAAATTTTCCTAAAATTTAGTGAAGTTTGACCGTTTCCAGAGGACAAACCATACATTTCCTAAATTCGCCACCCCATATATTTTGTGCGTATATGTCTTGCAAATCATTTGCAGCAAACAGAATTCTTCTATCTGATCTCTAAGAAAAATGGATAGGTTTTTCGTAGACCTACCCTCATTTGCACAGTATTTTGCGAGGTTCGAACTTTCAACCTTCTGTAGCTCAAATACTTTCAGCGACACGTACCCTCGAAACCTATCATATTTTATTTGGCTATCAACAAGGAACAGAATGCAAAAAACCGCATTTAAATCGGACCTCAAATAAGTGAGTTATTAGCCATTAATAAATTTCATGCAAAACGCCCCCTGGCGGGAAAAGTAAGACATAAATGAAAATTTTCTCAACGTTAGGATCATTTTCAAATACGTGCTAATAACTGATTAAAATTTCATACATGTGACTTTTTTCTATCATGGTGATATGCCGTTCACAAAAAAAGGTTAGAAAAATAATAAAAAAAAAAAAAAAAATAAAACAGAAGAAGAACAATAGGTTTTCGCACTGCGTGGTGCGAAAACCTAAAAAAAATAAAACAGAAGAAGAACAATAGGTTTTCGCCCAGCGATGCGAAAACCTAATAAGAAAAAACATAACAAACCCAAAAGGTCTTTCTGCTTGAGGCAGAAAGCCCTAATAATAATAATAAACAGAACAAACCCAATAGGACTTTCTGCTTTAGGCAGAAAGTCCTAATAATAAAAAACAGTACAAACCCAATAGGACTTTCTGCCGAAAGGGCAGAAAGTCCTAATAAGAATAAACATTACAAACCCTATACGTTTTCCGCAGGTTGCGGAAAGCCGTAATTAGTCAGATACTACTGAAAACAGTTTATACACTTTGATTACTGTACTTATTTACATATGCTACGTAAAAAATAAACCATCTGTTTTTAGATTTAAAGACAAAATAAAGTGAAATCAAGTAAATTCAATTAATTATTAATAGTAAAACTGATCAGCTAGAAAATTTCTAATCATTTAGTAACAATAAATAAACAAGGAACATGAACAAGAAAAACTCATTTAAAGCGGACTTCAACTTCTGAAGTCATAATCAATAAAGCAGTTTCATGCAAAGACCTCAAGCAGAAAAAAAGTGAAAATATCTTTTCGTTATTATTCAATTACAGTTTGTCCTACTTAATCGTCCAATAAAATGGTTGTTTTTTGTTCAAATTTGAAAAATCTACTGCATAAAATGAATCGGAAGGGTTGATATAAAGTGCATTACGTCATGTTTTGTTAGCTCAAAATGTAAATGTACTCAGCGACACTGACTCTGAGACGTACTTTAAACATCATGTTAAACAGTCAAACGGTAGGCGGTTACATAATGCGATGTCAAAGGCAAAGCTGTATGGCGTACTTGACAAACTGCAAATATGTTATCGTTTATATTTTAAATTTTATGGATTTATCGCAGCCCTCCGCTTCGTGTCACATGCGATAAATTTTCATAAAGTTTAAAATATAAACGATAATTAATACGTTTAGATGATGTGACAATAAGTGTAGATATGAAAATAAGTTGTTAGTATCGTTCTGCTATCTATGGTGGCATATTTCTGCCAGCCACTTATCCACTTAGTTATGTCGAAACTTTTCTGAAAAATTGTCACATATTCAGATATTCAGTTATTATCTAGCAAGTAGAAAATTTTCAAGTTATCCACTTAGGTATCTTAACAGGAATAAACTGTCTGTTAGTGCCCACTACTGCCAATCACATATTCACTTAGGTTAACTGGATATCATGCTTTTTCCAGATAATTATGTGAAAAAATGCCTGTTATCCACATATTTTAACTGAATAACACGAAAAAAGGCGAGGTGTCTACTTATCTTAAGTGATTTTTTTAAGTGGCAGTAGTGGGCACTAACAGGCAGTTTTGTCCTGTTATGATAGCTAAGATGATAACACGAAAATGTTCTACTTGCCAGATAATAACTGAATATGTGACAATTTTTCAGAAAAGTTTCGACATAGCTAAGTGGCTGGTGGAAATATGCCACCATAGCTATCTTTTATTTTATGCTTTTATAAAATTTTCCGATTTGGTGTAGTTTGTCCGCATCTATACAACTGACAATGTATTTATTGAAATTGCAATCTTACATATTTCATATGAGTTTGTGTTGCTCTGCGTAGAGCTCTGCGAAAGTCTAACGAAAGAGGGGTTTACGTAAATCCTCATTTTTTTTTACATAACTGTCTTATACGACGACATAATTAAAGATTTCATTTCGTTTTCCCCGTATAGCTATAATTTCTGATCAGATTTAAAGAATCTACATCCAATTGAAAAAGACACCAGGATCAGGATTTTGGCGACAAATCGTGTTCTTACTCTTATTGGCAAAAATCAATACTTTTCGAATTATAACCAACTGAATAGAATAGGGGTACCAACATTTTCGTTTTCCCTCCATTTTTGAACTGTTTACACCCAGATCAGAACAAAGGGAATATATTCTGAAAGATCATTTAAAGCTCTAAAATAATACACAGAATCCCTCGATAACATATTTAGTTTTTGAGTTATTTAAGGTTATAGAAAAAAAATGAAACATGACCTTGACCATTGCAAATTTTCAAAATATAAACCTGTCAGTCTCTTTGAAACAAAAAAAACGACATTATCTGTGAAGATTTCATGTGTAAATTGAAAAACCAAAAAAATGAATTCAGGTGCTTCAAAAAACCTTAAAAAAACAACATATTTTTGGTGAAGTTTGACCGCTTATAGAGTCCAAGCCGTGCATAGCCTGAAGTTCTCACACTAAATTTTTGGTGAGCAATTGTGTTGCAAATTGAAGAAAATACATGTATTTCTACCTTACCTCAAACAAAAACGGATATGTTTTTCGTGCCTACCCTTACTCGCATGCTCTTTTGCAAGGTTCGAACCTCAACCTATACTAGAGCAAAAACTTCCCCATACCTAAACATTCGACACAAAATTTTTAATGGGATCTTAACAAAGAATGTATTACAAAAAGCCGTATTTAAATCGGACTTCAAAGAATTGAGTTATATTATAAGCAAAAAAAATGCATTCTGATGCAAAGTGCCACCTAGCGGCAAAAGCATAAACTTATTTGACAATATTATTATCTTAGGATCATCTTCAGAACTATGTTAATATGTGTCTAAAATTTCATGACTGTAACTTAATTCCTAATTGCCAATATCGTGCTGACCAAAAGTGGCTAGAAGAAAATAAATAACTAGAGTCGCTAACGCGACAGCACCGTTTTTCGCGGACACAACAGTCTTTGGTACCTAGTGATGCTACAAACAGTTCCATTTAGTATACAAGTCGCATGGTTCGAACATTGAATATCTTCTTTGAAACATAAAAAACGATTTACAATTGGTCAATAAAAAATAAAGTCAAGAGCAACTATAAACCGAAAAAATAATGTTTTTGAAATTCGATTTAACCAATATTTTAGTGATTTTTGACCGCTTCTAGAAGAATAATCATGTATTTCCTTAAATCGACAACTCATATTTTTTATGCATATATCTTGTCTTGCAAATCATATGCAGCAAACAGATTTTTTGTAAACAAACAAAATGGGCATGTTTTTCGTAGACCTACCTAACCTCTTCTAGCGCAAATAGTTCCCCGTACCCGATACAAGAAACAAGAAACAGAATGCTGAAAACCGCATTTGAATCAGACTTCAACATTTTGAGTTATAAGCAAAAGAGCGATTTCAAGCAAAGCGCCACCTAGCGACAAGATGAGAAACAAAATTGATTAAAATTTTACCATTAGGTACCTTGCAATGCAGCAAATAGTTCAATTTAGTATACAAGTCGCATGGGTCGAACATTCTATTTTTAATATATCACAATTTGAAGCATAAAAACTGTTTTACAATTGTTAAAAAAAAGATCAAACTTTGGCCTGTCGTAAAATGACCAAATTAAGGCCGATCTTCAAAATCTAAAAATAACTGAACAAAGCTCTACAAGAAATTACACATTTGTCCATATATTCTCGATAAAAAATACTCTTAGTTTTGGAGCTCTACTTAATAACAACAAACTACACGATCTGTGAAAATTACATGACGAAAAAATAAAAACAGAAGCATCTAAATACAAAATAATGCACATTTCCTCAAAATTGAATTATTTGATTTTTTGGTTAAGTTTGACCACTTCTGCAAGACGAAACATGCATAACCTGAAATTCTCATACTAAACATTTTGTGAGGAATTGTCTTGCAAATCATATGCAGCAAACAGAATTCTGCTATCGCATCTCAAACAAAAATGGGCAGGATTTTTGTAGGTCAACCCTAACTTACATGCTTTTTTGCGAGGTTCGAACTTTCAACCTTCCGTAGCTAAAAAACTTTTTTGTTACTCGTACATTTGAAACATATCGTACATCATATTTTATTAGGCTATCAACAAGGAACAGAATGCAAACACCGCATTTGAATCGGACCTCAATTACTGAGTAATTAGTCATAAAAACTTTCATGCAAAACGCCCACTAGCGGGAAAAGCAAAACATAAATGGACAATTTTAAAGTCATAATTATTATGATCATCTACAAATCCATGGTAAAAACTGATAAAAAAATTCATAAATGTAGTTTTTCTGATACCGGTCACAAAATCGGGTAATAATAATAATGATACATAAAAAGAAACAACAACAGAAGAACAATAGGTTTTCGCACTGCGATTTGCGAAAACCTATTAAAAAATTCTACTAAAAAGAAACAGAAAAACTGAAAAGATACAGAAGAACAATAGGTCTTGATTCTGATACTTATATTTTCCTTGAACTGAAGATAATAATAATTTTAACTGTATACCAATTTAATTTCGAATATCGGCTATTAATATAAATCATGACAGGGAAATGGTCATTTCGTCGTACGAAAGTGTGTTAAAGAGAAATATTTAATTTTTTTTTTTATCTTTTATGAATTAAAGTTCTGAAGATGCAAATATTTGCATTGATGCTCAATTTGTTGATGAATATCAACATGTCGGTCTATGTATAGAATTTCATTATAGGGACATGTTATCAAATGAAGGGTATATATTGACAAGACTGTATGTTAACCACCACCCCCTCCCCCGAATCCATCACAGAACTGTTTCCCAAATAGCGTCCGGTCCTTCTTCCCTGAAAGTAAACCCTGATTTCCTAATAATTAAAATGTGTCATTTTCCTTCATCGTAATTATTTACTCTATAATACATGTTCTCTTTGAGAGTCCTACAAATATAGCTTTCATAACATTTACTCCGCCATTCCTTCGAGCATAAGTACAGTAAAATACTGCTTATTCGAGATATTTTTGTCTAGCATCGTCAAACAAAATTCAAAATTCTCAAATTGTTTCGTGATGAAATCCTTCCATATATACACTTAACAAAAGTTATAAACCAATGACATTTTTCAGGTTAATGAATTGTGTGGCTTTGGATTTCGGGGATGTCAAGTTAATCCCAGTCGTAATTTTACTAAATCTTGTTGGAATCCCTCAAAATAAGTGGGTTTATAAGTTTTGTTCAGTATATATTACACGAAGAACCTTTTATCAGATTGTACTATAGTAAATATTTAAACATTAGCTTCGATGCATGGTATTCTTGAAAATTCTTTTTATCTGCTTAAATGACATTGGAAATTCAGCTTCGCAGAGGATACAGTCAAATACATTATCAAACCAAATTAATATATATGCGATTTAGCAATGAACATACAATCCTGCAATTAGGCATACAGTGGATAATTTAATGTTTTCTATACTTTCCTTCTGATTAGCCGATCGAAGATCTAAGTAACGGATACGTAAATAAGGTATTATTTATCAGTTATAAGATCCATTTAATCTTTTTAAACTATCAAAATTTCTACTCTCGAGTATTTGCATACAACTAGTTTTCAACATTGTTTTATTAAATATATGCATATATAGTAAACAAAACCAGACGAGATAATAACCACATTCAAGAATAACCATCATTCGATATAAAAAAGATATAACATACCCTTTACCCTTGAATTTAGCTTCCACGCAACACTGCGATAATCAGATACTCGACCTGACTGATTTTTGTTCATTTATGCTTATTCAAACAACATTAAGGTATCTATATCTAAAGCCGTCCAAAACAAGATTTTCCATCATTAAAAATATTGCATGATATTTCTTTACAGCCACACAGATATGGAGTGTAGTGACCAATAATATTAAAAAGGTTAAAATTGGAAGGCAACTTTTATGTAGTGTTTTTATATAGGAATATTATAAAATGACAATATATATGTTTCTAAAGTGTAACGTTACAAGGGGCTAATATCGCGCTGGTAACAATTGTTAAGAATTTATAAGAGTTGATGTATCCCTCGAGATAATAAGTCGTTCCCTCGACATAAAAAAGAGAAGTGCGTGTCACCTCTATGCCACCGTAATTCTTTACTGATTAGATTAAAATAAAATGAGATTATATAACCTAGACACCTGGGAACCCATTAAACAAAGTAGATATTAGATAATTTTTGTTTTTCCTATTGCAAATGATCTTTTCTAAAACGTATTAAATATCACTTTGTGACACTGATTTATGGGAGACGTGGAGGCGTTGTTTTGATAATGTCCACCGGCAGTTACGGCCAATGTATTGTTGATTTTCAGTCTCAAGAATTTTAAAGGGAAAAACCACAAGGACCTAAATCAGGGTACATGATGGATGTGGAATTTTCTTTCAAGGCTTTTTTAAACAGCTTCGATTTTGTGGACGACTGCGTTGTCATAAAATACCTTGAACATTAGTCGCTGGTCCCATGTTTTGATTTTTGCGTTGTTAAACAATTGCCACAATGCCAATGCACACAAAGTATATAACCTCTTCCTGACAGCTCATTTATTTCTCAATGCAAACCAACTCTCTCCCAAGGATTTTAATCATTTCACAGAAACATGAGTGTACAATAACATGTCGGTGTTATTTGTAGTGTCAGATACCCTCAAATATTTGACGAAAATCGTAAAGATGTTCAAGAAAAAGCTGTAAACACATATCATAATTGTGATTCATATCATCGTTTCTTAACATTTCGGACGTGTTGCATTTGGCAGATAACCGAGATTATCCGTTTGTGTGCACGTCATATGCGGGTTTCCCAAAGTTAAAATGAATTCAATCATTTCGATATGATTCGCCCCATGCAATTCGAGCCTCTGTGATCAGCAATTGACTACTTGTTCTGGTAAGCTGCTTTGATTTTTTAAAAAAAAATACTTAACCGGAAACCATTTATTATTATTAGCCCAATTATAATACTGATGCAGCAAACAATACATAACGCTTTGAAAATAATCTGTTTAAAACTATTGATGTAATCTGCACAGTATTAAACAATACTTGCAGTCATGTGCCAAGAATTCATGAAAGCTAAACTTATACGTTTCCATTCGACGGTATTTGGTTATTATACTGGGGCAAAAACTGAACAAAACAGTTGGTGGTTAAACAACATGTGCTTTGAATAGACCAGCTGATAATAAACTGAGCAAACCTTCCTTTTAAAACGAAATCCCATATACCTGTAATTAAAAGTAGCATGATATACTCCACACTTTTATATATGGCATACTCAACCATATACATAAATAAATATGCATGCGAAACTTATTTTCGCACTTCTTTTAATCAAATTGTAATTTTTGGACGCTTTGATAATGTTTTTTGCTTTTTTTTTTTTTTTTTTGGTTTTTTTTTTTTTTTTTTTTTTTTAAAGTAGAACGGTTATACATAGTGTAGAGCGTCCCCTCTATCGCCGCAATAGGAAGGGTTACCAGTGAAACGATTTTAGACTTTCATATCACGGTGTTCCGGCTTAATTCGTGCTGAAATAATTGTTAACATTTTTGAATGATTTCTGATTTAGTTATTTTGTTTTGTCTACTAGGCTACTAGGTGGTAATTATTTGATATTTGTATACTCAGAAAAATATATATACTTTGACAATATTATACATTCTGATCGAGATATAAACCGTTATAATTTGGTATGATCACACATGGAATACCTCACTAAAATAGTAATACATGATCGTGTGTGCGTGTCATGTGCACGTTATTGTCAGTTTTTCTGTATTGTAATTAATAGCGATTATCTGTTATTAATGGATCGTTTTTGTATTGTAATTGACAGTGATTGTCTCTTACTGCTTAGGTCTTAAAAATAGATGAACAGAACAGAACAGAACATTTCTTTATTTTCATCCAGGTATACAAGGTATACAGCATGGAGATTTGCAAAAAGTACACAAACAAATGTAATTCAGTGAGTGTGTTAGGCAGTGTCGAAGCGTGACATTCGACTAAATAGAGAGAAGAAATACTAGGGAAAATGTAGAGGGAGGGATGTAAATGGTGAGATAATAGCAAAAGAGGAAGTAGTAATGTTATTTTAGGCAATAGTGTACATCAGTAAGTCGTTCGATTTATGATCCATAGTGTCTGGAGCTAAAAAAAAAATAAAAATAAAAAAATAATATTAATAATATATTAATTAGTTTCACAAGAGGGAAACTTTTCTATGATTATATAAAATATCACAAATGTTGAATGGTATTTGCCCCTTACCTTAAATGTTTATCTAACCGTTTTGTTGCATAATCTACAGATCAAACAGAGAGACGCGTTACTAAGGGTAAAGGTCACAGTGAAGCCTAAAAATATAACAAGGTAAGCGATATACAGCGGTCATAAAACTAGCACAGTACACTAATTGTACACGGGATGCACGTGGGTTTTGGGATAATCGATGTCGACAGAATGAAGACGAGGTGGTGAGTTATTTACATTTTTCATGCCAATTTATAGGTTTTTTGAAAATAATGTACTTGTATTAACATATAACCAGTTGTTTTAGCTTCATGAAATGGAAAGAATATCATTGAACATTTTGTAATACAGTGTGGTTACTTACAGACAGCAATAATGAGACTAGTAATAGGGTAACAATTCAGTCCGGAGGCATTGGTATTTTTTTTTTATTCTATAAATCAATTAATAATGGTAGTGGTATACATGTAATTTGTGTGTGATCATCTGACAAATTAGTTAAGTCGGGGACTAACAGTTTTCATTATTAATTGAGTAAACAAAGATAATTGCCGTAAATGGATGGGATTTCTGCAATTAAGGAGAGATGATAAAGAAACTGTTGTTGGCGATAGGAGCTGTCCAATGTATCTTTCCCGCTGTTCTTGGAAATAGTTACAGAATAGCAAGTAATGATTTTCATCACCAACACTGTTTGTATCACAAAGATGACATTTTCTATCCTGGAGAGGTGTTCCTTCATACCTTCCGGTCTCAACAGGCAAGTTGTGATTAGCTGTGCGGAAAAATGGTTATTGCTTGCTGCTTACTTAAAATTGTGAAATATTTTTCAAATTCATGTGAAGTTTTGAAGTTACTGTAAATTAGTCCTTTATTTGATTGTTGAAGACTATCGTGCCAGTTTTGTTTATATTGATCAATCAGAATTTTATTAATTTCTTGTTGAATGTTACTGTTTTGGAATATATTCCTGGTTTTGCCATAGATCGGGTCGACCAACAGAGGTAAGTATGCTTTTAATCTTTTCAACCCATTTAAATTGTGTTTAGGGACCATATATTTGTAAAGTTGGTAACTTATTTTATTTTTGTTTCCAGTTATAAGACGCAACCAAAAAGATATCATACGGCTCTGAATGGTAACTGAGATCGAATGACGTCCTAGCTCTCCATGTAGGAAAGAAATGGGAGTGATTTACGCGCACTGGTGATTCTACGAAGAAAATTATTATGGACTCTTTCAATAATGTCAGTATTTTCAGTGTATAGAGTAAATGTAGTGCTTTATTAGCTTGTTGTGTTACATGCTTACGTGTTTTTAAAAATGAACCATTGTTGGTAAAGGTTACCCCAAGATAATGATACTGCTCTGTAAAATCTAGCGGTTGCGGGCCGAGCTTGAAATTGAAATTTCTAGTATGTCTAGCACCAAATACAATTACCTTTGTTTTTTTCATGTTAACTTTAAGATGCCAATTGCTTCAGTAATCATGGAATGCATCTAAACTATTTTGGACGTCATCAGGTGTGTCAGAGATAATAACGGTGTCATCTGCGTAGAGCAAGACGGAGAGTTTAAGCCATTGTGCAAAATCATAGGAGTCATCCAGTTCTACACCAATGACACCTCGCTCTTGTAAATATAATTGAAGGGCGTTTAAAAACAATGAGAAAAGTGCTGGGGAGAGGTTTTCACCTTGTCTGACGCCGATCTCAGATATAAATGATTCCGAGAATTTACCATTATGAAAAATACTTGACTTAATAGATTATAATCTGTTTTGTTCATGAAGAAAATGATCAACCTGCATTAGTGAAGGGATTCGGTTAAACATGTAAAAGATTAATCATAAGCCCAAACTGATCACAATATCAATTCATTCAAAATAGTAGATAAATATCTATAAATAGATGTCATTCGCATACCTTTGAAAACTTATCATTTCTTTTGATTTGTAAAAGTTAGGGGACATGTTAGATGCATGTATTTATATGCCATTGATTTGGAAACAATTTGCTATAACTTATACCGATCTTTCTTTCTTTTCTTTTTTTTCTTTTTTTTTTTGCGGTGCCTGAGTTGTACCAGTACCTTACGCCTTACGGGGCGATGTTGAAAAAATATTGCATGTGTATATTATTGTCTGAGGATGAATAATTTTGCAATTGGTATAAAAATATGTTATTCGATTCATTGTACATAATCAAATACTTGCAAGGGTAATCACTTTAGGTACATAATCAAATACTTGCAAGGGTAATCACTTTAGGCAAATTATATATGATAATATGCCTATATTGAAACAGAAGTAAAACGTTTTAGATGATGCCATTTTGAATCGGAATACAGCGTGTGTCAAAGTCACGGTTTAAACTGATGAATGTTGACCCAAATGAAACCCTAGTTTCCAAATATATTGCGATCCTGAACAACTGTTCACGTGTTTTAATGCTCGTGACATAATTATTAATAGTATTTTAAAATATGTCTGTAATGACAGATAACACTGCAAATCGTTTGCTACCAAGAGGCACAACAAAAACGTATTTCTGTACACGCGATGCTAATTGTCTACCTGTCTCAGAGTTGTCTTCCCTTTATATCTGTTCTAAAGATTGATGGCTTGCACTTTATATCCTGGCACTTTTAGTGTCATTTCTTCGACCTGACAATATGGAGATAAGAAAACAAAAGGCTTGCGGTAGGTCGGTGGTTCTACCCAGATGCCTCCGTGCATTCGGGGTCTTCCTCCACCTGTAATCAGCTGGACGTCGCTATGTGACTGAAATACTGTCGAAGCGACGGTAAACTCAAATAGTCAAGTCAAGTCAAGTTAAGAAAAGAAAACGAAGTCACATTGACGTAAATGAGATCATCCTGAATACGTTCACCTTCTCCTCTTTTTCTTATTAGCAGCGGCATTGTTATACAGTAAAAAAAAACACACCCGTTAAACCAGGACTGGGAATGTTTGAATGAGCATAGCGCGTTCTTGAATAACCTGGCAGTGCCTGTTAAAGACTTTTCCGCTGACATGAATACTGTTAAAAACAGTACATATAAGTAGAATATTAACAAGAAAAAAAATAGATAAAAAATAAGGTTTAAAAGATGTGCGGCGTTGATGGGGACAAAAGTAATGGAGAATGTAGAATGATAATATATGTATTATCTGTGAAGCATATCATTCAGGGAAGGCAAGAAAGATGAAAGCTATGATGAAGCAGACTATAGCCGTCTCTCAGTCTTACGGAGACAGTGAGACAGACAATAATATACATCAGATATTTATAAAGTTTAGCCCAAAACAAACACTTCGTGCATACGAAGCATATATTTCAGCAGGTTGTCATCTCATCAAACAATGGTGCGTAACTATTTTTCCGTAAGTATATCTACCTATGAAAATCGATCATTATAATATTCATTTGGCATTGTTTGGTGTCATTATCTTTAAGTATGACAAATGTGAGGTTAGACAATTACGCAGGGAAGAATCGTATGTCAGACGAATGGTGCTGCCACAAAGTATCAATGTATATTTTAATAGTGACTTCCTCTTGAAACTGACCCCTACCACATAATTGAGGTTATATAATTATTGACAGAATTGACAGAATTTCTATTGATTTTTACATGAATTGATTAATCTTGGACCTTTGACTATTGAAACTTTAAAAGTAATTAGGGTTATGTCATATTGTTAATTAGCTATTTCGAGATATTTTTTTACATTAAGCACGACACTACATGTATATCACGTGATCGTGCTGTTGTGTTATTGCAATCTATTTTGCTGAAATCGGAGGCAAAAATTTAAATCACCAATGATTTTTGTTTGAAATGGGCAATCTTATGATGTATAAAAAATTTCAATTCTCAAATACCATTATTTCACACACACACACGGCGAAGCTTGATTTCTTGATGAGAAAAATATCATTTAAAATCTCAATTCTTCTTTGATGTATGATCAGTTCATAACCGAAGGCATTAGGTTACAAATAATAATTAGTTAAAAACATCGATCGTTTTGTACAACACCATACTAACATTTTTGCATATTCTACTTATGTTTTGCTTATTGACGTCGACTTGCTAAACTCATTATCGGTTTAGCTACTCGGTGTTCTCATTTTACGAATGGTTAGCTTGTGGTAGGGCGATGTTTCTACCTGTGCCGCCGGGGTTTACCTACACCTGTACATAAACACTTAAAACATCATCTATTTCATCGTGGCTTCTTTTACAATGATGGAACCAATACAAAATAAACAATCATAGATTGGACTTCCGAAATATTCAATTAATATCGTCGTGTTTAAGTGGAGTTGATTGAGAAGATACTCATGAAAATAGAGGACATAAAATTATCTACTGAAAATTAAATTTACAAATGTACACGGAGAACGTTATTATATTTTGTCCTCGGTCAAATTGCTTCTAATTTGGAAACAAACCAGTGACACATTTTAAACTCAGAACGTACGTACTTGTTTTATCTTGAATAACAAGTACAGTTTGGCAATGATAGAAGAACTTATTATTTATTAAGAGCGTATTTTACATTTTTTAAATATAATTTTCTGATTTTCACATATGTTATGTAAAAGATTCCGCTGAATACGAAAATGCAAAAATGATCGGCCACCGTGATCGTTTTCATGCTACGTTTGTATATCCATGGCAACCGTCTCTAATAAATAACCAAAATATACATCTCTCGTTAAATAGAAAAAGAGAAAGAAAAATTTCTAAAACTAGAAGATGTACATGCTAACTGTTAATTCATGATACTCGTAGTTCAATTTATCTGTAGGAATGGAATAAATATCCTCAGGTACATCATCTTTACAGAAATAGACAAAAAAAAAAGCATAGACTTTTGAGAAAAGAGTGAGAAAAAATTATTTCAAAGCAATTTTTTTATTTTTTTAACAGATATTTTTTTTCACCATTCTTGAATTGTTGCTTGATAGTAAAAAATGAAAATAGAGGTATAAGTTATCGATTTTAATACGCGCTACTGAGCTATTTCTATGGTAACTATCTGATACATAACAATAAAACAGAGTTTTAAACTTATTAAACATACTAATTCATTCAAAATTAATAAACTGTTTGAAAAGGAAAATGTTATAAATACGAAAACGTCATTTACTATTGGAACATTTGTTTAAGCATATTGTGACAGCTTATATCCAATCAATTGAAGTATCCGAAATATATTACACTTTACATGTCTGAAACACTGCAATGGTAAGCTGTAACATACCCCCTTAATGCTTTAGACATACTAGCCATAAGGCGCAAAACCGATCGGGTGTTGAACTTGTATTTCATGGCGTGTATGTATCGTACATAGTGCAGTCCGCATCTGTTCAAATCTACACAGCCCTGGGATACATCAATGGATTAGCAACAACAATGACTTCCGATGGAAAAAACGAATCAAGTGAACTATTTCACAGCCATTCCTTACGCCGAGGCACCGACGGGGAGCAATCGCTTCAAGAAGCCTGTGCCAAAGACCCCATTCATCTTTCCTTACAATGCGACAAAGCCAAACCGCCACCGTCTTGCATCCAGTATGGTATATATATATATGTCCTTAAAATGATCGGATCCGAATGACTCCATTAAACTGTGCACCAGCGCTGTTAATATCATTACAGATGTAACTTTTTTTAACCGTGCTCGGACATGCCAGGTTAAATGATAATGCAACAAATTTCTACTTGCAGTAACGCAAGTTTATATTTTAAATACCTCATCATAAATTAACAGCAATGTGACACTTAATAGAATTATTCCGCCCTTACCTGTTCTTTTTTATAATCATCTGATACTATATGTATGTGCCGTACATTCTTCCTTAACATCTTTTGTGCCCGTATATGCAAAAAAAAAAAAAAACGGGAAAAACTGTTTCATGATACCTGAGGAAGGACAAAATCACTCCAGTTTTACTTCCTTTATATCTGAAATAGGACCCAACCACGCTGTTGATAATATAGCCTTAAATCTTTCTTGTTGCATAAGACTTAGGGACCAGGTTAGATATATGTCTTAATATTACATTGATTTGGAAACAATTTACTACATTTTACATCGATCTCTCCTTGTGCCTGGGACGTTCTTGAAAAAGTTATCGCCCGTATTTATTGTTTCCCTAAAGAAAATTGTATCTAACGATGGGTACAGATAATTGAATGTATTATAAATAATCAAATAATGGCAATACAAATAAAGTTCTCAGCTATTATATACCTAAACTGAAATAGTATAACACGTATTAAATTCTTTTATTTTTTTTTTTTCTGTGTAAATTGGCCTAGCATTTCGATAATAAATTTTAGATGTTGTCATTTTGAATTTGAATACGGCTCTTGTCAAAGTCAAGGATTAAACTGATTAAAAATGTGTATGTGAATGGACATTCTCATGATAGATTCTGCAATAGATGATTTCTCATGATAGATTCTGTGATAGATGATTGAAAAAACTCGCTCTGATGATCGCTGAAGCATTTTGACCATCTCAAAAAAAATGTATAAGGGTATTTTGATACTGCTTATGCGTGTCAACGTTCGTGGTATGGTCAATGTTTAATATTCTAAATTGTATCTGTAATGACCTGTTACACTGTAAATCGTGAGTGTCAATTGCCTACAAGCGTCATACTATTCTATCCTTAGTGTATGTTTCAAGACTAATGGGTTGCTCTTCCAAAGGCAATTTTTCATTCTTCTACCTGACATTAACTGAGAGGTTGAAACAAAATGAAGTCACAATGGCTTTAAATAAGAGATTAAGGTCAAACCAATACTAGGAAGTTTTCTTGCTGTGTTTATCCCGTTCAAGTATAATTTGTCTGGTTAGACTTGACCACCTGAGATGACTTGACTTATTTGAGTTTACCGTCGCTTCGACAGTATTTCAGACATATAGCGACGCCCAGTTAATTACAGGTGGAGGAAGACCCCGAATGCACGAAGGCCCTGCTGGGATTCGAACCCACGCGGTGAGGGGCTGAGTGAGTGTTAAAGTCAGTGACTTTACCCTCTCGGCCACGGAGCCAATTCCCTCCTCCCTCGCCTGGGATGAATAGATATAACTGGGTCACAAGAATTAAGGGAAAGTGTGGTTAACTCTTTTTTAGTTATTTTCTATCGTTTTTGATATGACCGAATGTTTCTGGTGTTTTTTCCTCCGCTGCCATTTATCAGATCGTTTCTGAGATACGAACATATACGTCTATGTCTCATACCTGTTAATTGTCCTCTAATATCGAAGATTCTGTATTTTATAAGTCAATTAAATTAATGATGGACCTTATGCGCACGCATCATTCTTTGTCAGTTGCGCATAAACTGCTTCTTCAGAAATCCAGTCTGCTATTTTCTTTTCTACTGAATATTGCCCGCCCTCTGCTACAAAAACAAGGCTAGCTCTCTCACTTTAAAGCCTAAGTTACGCTGGGGACTACGGAAGCCTATTAGGGCCATTGTCTTAGGCGTTTTGTGTTCTGAGTCAGGTATTATATGTTATGAGCTGGGTCTTATGACTTAGTCCTTATGTCTTAAGCCTTACGCGATTAAATGGAAAAGCACTTGCAACATGACAAAACGATGGCGGACGAGTCCTCAATTATTCACCAATTTCAAAGGGAATGAATACGAAAACGATTTTTAAGTAGGCGTAAGTTATACAATACCTTGTTTGTGTAGCCTGATAAAATTTAGTAGATTTATGGTAGTAATATAATCTGAGCACGTTCGGAAATTACACTCGCGTAACTCGGGATAACCCAAGTGATAATTTGTCAAAACCCAGGTAAGACAGATGGTGTTTACCGGGTTAACTTTTCTTACCCTGCCCTGTGAGCAAGGTAAAGCGGGCGATACTATCCGAAACATGTTACACTTGTATTTTAGAACAAACAATAACTACAATGTAGTGTATTCAATTGTCCAGCAATTAGGCAAATATGTTCATTTTTTTAAATGACTATTAAAGTCAAAAAAACTATACATGGGCCCCACGGACTTTATATAATTCATGATATGAGGGACATGGCCTCGTCTCATTATGCGCCTGATAAACAGGACATCATTCAAAGCCAGCATAAAATCTAAATCCAACATGGAACTCAAAACCAACTATGTCACAAATCCTACAATATAAACTGTTTTTGCGGCAACCATTTTTCCGTCCCCGGTGGCCAAGTGGTTAGAGCGACCGCCTCGGGAGCGGGAGGTTTTGGGTTCAAACCCTAGCCGCGACATACCAAAGTCGTAAAAAATGGTACTTGTATAGTTCTCTTGCTTGGCGCTAAGCATATAAGGATAGTTCCAGGACTGATTGGCCCGGTGTCAGGATAATGTGACTGGGTGTGGTATTTTGCTACATGTCTACGTTGTGATACTGCAGTGTGGCAGCACTATATCTGTCTCAAGTAGACATCGTCTCCAAATGACTGAAATACTGTCCTTGGGATGTTAAACCCAACAAGCAAACTATTTCACCCTAGCCGTTCGTATTAATCGGCTTCACGTAAGTAACCCGAGTTATCCTGGACTACTCTAGTAGGTTTACCCGAGTAATCAAATCGAACGCACCCTGTGATAGCGGATTTATATTCCTATGTCATAAGACACAAGTCATAACACATAGTTACTAATACATAAGTCATAATCATAAGACAAAATTGCAACCTGACTCTTGTCTTAGTAATTATGTGTTATGAATTATGCCTTATGTCATATAACTTGTGTATATGAAAAGTTCGGCAAAACTCCCACATTTGCTTAACATGGCCGAGAAAGGGAGTGGAAGTGAAAATGAAGATTGTTTGATAATTAATGAAATGTTATCTGAGATTGACATTCGTTGTTTATTGAATGGACATTGTTCAACAATATTTAGCTAAAATTTAGAAAAGCAACTCTACTGAGTACATTTATTACTATCGATCAGTTTTCATCTGCGTCCCAGGTTTTAACGACATTAATTCTATTGACTCTGTTGCAGAAGATAAAATGATATTCAATTCTACATCCCATAAAGGGGTTTCTTTCGTGTGTTGGCTCTTGTTATTGAGATAATATGTGACTGTACATGGTTACCGCATAGCTACTTTTCAAGAATCGCCATGATATGTAACAGTACTGTAATAACCAAAGTTCTTCTTTCCAACGTCAAAGTTACTCCTCTTAGTAGTAATTTTGCCATCCCTCGTCTGTGCAGGTGTTTACACACATGGTTGTTTAACACCTTTTACCACTATAATGAGTAAGTCATCAGGTAATCCATCTTTACATACCTTTAACACTCAAAAGTGTTATTCCTTCTCTTCCATGATCGCAAACATATCTTTAAGATATTTCTCGTCTTCAATCATCGAAAAATAGCTACTGAGTAACGTTAGCAGAACTCTACCTTTTTAAACAGTTAACAGTTTTAGTAACTTCTTACTGATTTGCTAGCACTTTTCATACACACAAGTTATATGACATAAGGCATACATTATAACACATAATTACTAAGACAAGAGTGTCTTATGATTATGACTTTGCATTTTTATCGCGTACGGCCTAAGACCTAAGGATTAAGTCATTGGACCTAGCTCATAACATTTAATACCTCACTCAAAACATAAAACGTCTAAGACAATGGCCCTAATAGGCTTCCGTAGGGGACCCCTCTGCGATGAGAATATGCAAAACTAGTCATACATGACACGTCAAGGAGCGTACGTATCCAGGCAAACGCACGTAGGCAAATGTGTACAATTTGTCAGGAATCGTTTTTTATTATTATTATTATTATTATTATTATTTCTGATCGTTCTACCATAAAGTAATGTATTTATTTGTTTCTTATTTTTCTATCATATACATCTGTTATGGATATATTATTGTTTCCTGTTAGAAATTCAATTAAATTCAAATTATAAGTAAAACACTTCGAATTGAACCGAACGCTTAGAGTATCTACAATGACGAATGATATGCAAGAAGTGGTAGGTATTAGCTTTTTGAATATTCAACAGTTAAACGCAAGATGATTAGAGCTCTTTATTCATAACATCAGGAAACATGTCATTAGATTATATTAATGTTTGGCTGATGGGCTTTAATGTAAGGTTAAACGTTGTAACTCGCAACGTATGTAGTTAGCAACCTATTTATTGGGTTACTCAGTACATAAGATTGAGAGAGTCATAAATAGAATCGCAAAGGCTATACACAGGAACGACAAGGTCATACATAGGAACGGCAAGGTCATACAGGAACGGGAAGTTTATACATAAAAAAAGTCTCACCCTTACCCACATACACAGTGTATAAATGACAGGATTCGTGTTAAATAACCAAACAACCAGAAATGCGAATGAACTCACCGTCTCCTAAGAGCACGTTATGAGCGTTTATGTTCACTGTGATATTATTATCTTCAAACTCCTCCGGCTCAAAAGAAACTTGTTCACAAAAGTATGAGCGCACAATCACGACTTTCCCTGGTGAGTCTAAGGCTTCCCCAATCTCAGGTGAATTATAATAAGTAACAGGAAATAATGAATGTTTTTCATCTTCCACTCCTTTAGGTTCAAATACCAAAAGATGATGACCAGTAGTTACGGGAATATAATTAATAAAACGGTTAAAACTGACAGTATAATAAAATATTGTACCATTCAACTTGATTTCCCATTCTTCCGACATTGACTGTTTAATTTTTTGTAATAATGCAGATGATTTTTCTCTTGAATAGGAAAACAAACTCACAATGAAATAGGAAACAAAAAGGTCATCGGGCATAACATGGTAATAAATAATGGATTTCCATTTCTGTAGTTTACCACGATCAAGCCACTTTGCGTCCAGTGAGCGTTCGATTTTAGGCAATGATGTTAGAAAAGAAACAGGAATTTGGTCTTCGTGGTCTGTTGGTGTTAGCCGGACGTAGATAAGAAATGGGTTTGCCCTCCAATGTTCACTGTAGAGGATGCATTCTCTATCTCGTAACATGCGCCCCTCTGGACACAACATTTTCCGACATGCATTCTGCAAAACACAGAGAAAAAAGTTCATGCGTCCTAAATCGTTTTAATTTGCAAATAATTTACTTACTGACATTTTTAACAAGTGCCGGGAGAACCGAACTGGTGGATGCTCCCCGAACTGCGCTTTGTCACTTGGTGGATACTTTATTATACTATATGAACTTCGGAAAAAAATAAGTGTGAAAAATAACAAAGGGCAATAACTCCTAAATTATGTAAAGCAGGGTTATGGTTTTTGTACACTGCACTTTTCCTCATTGAGATCGATCTACCTATGAAGTTTCATGTTGATACCGTTTATAGTTTTTGCATTATGCTTCAGACAACATTATGAACGGAATTTGGTCTTCGTGGTCTGTTAGTGTTAGCCGGACGTAGATAAGAAATGGGTTTGCCCTCCAATGTTCACTGTAGGGGATGCATTCTCCACCTCGTAACATGTGCCCCTCTGGACACAAGATTTTCCGACATGCATTCTGCAAAACACAGAGACACAAAGTTCCTCAATCGTTTTTATTTGCAAATAATTTACTTACTGACGTTTTTAACAAGTGCCGGTAGAACCGAACCGGAAGGTGCTCCCCGAACTGCGCTTTGTCACTTGGTGGATACTTTATTATACTATATGAGCTCCAGAAAAAAAATAAGTATGAAAAATAACAAAGGGCAATAACTCCTATATTATGTCAAGCAGAGTTATGGTTTTTGTACACTGCACTTTTCCTCATTGAGATCGATCTACTTATGAAGTTTCATGTTGATACCTCTTATAGTTTTTGCGTTATGCTTCGGACAAAATTATGACGAACGGACGGGACGGACTGACAGATAAAGCGTTAACTATATGCTCTCCCTTCGTGGAGCATAAAAAGGAATTCCAATCTTATATGGCTTTATAAAAAAATAAAGTTGCACTTATTTCAAATTCTCTTTGTATAATTTAACTTACGGACACTGTATCCCACATGCTTCCACTTTTACATCCTTGATCATCATAAAATCCGCTTTTCTTCGACCCGACTACTTCATGAACATGTTCAGGTTTTAGAGATGTGTAGTCCACTACTGCAGTAAATGCAATAGATTGCCCGCTTCTTTTTCCAATAAAATTCGGCTTCACACATTGATCAAATGTATTTAGATACTCATTGTACAGGCTGTCACACAAGTAGCAGTATATATTGTAAAACACACGCCCAGATAAAAAGTTATTGCGGTAAGATGCATTAAAAGACTCATACATCTCAATAACATCAGGATTATCTTGTACGAGGACACTTTTACCGTCACATTTGTGTTGCACACCAAAGCACTGCAGATTATCTGGGTTGAAAAATTCAGGGGGATGAAACAGTAAAAAACAAAGTTCCGTACTTTTGCCGTTCAAAAGTTCTGTAAGACTTGACCATGGTGACCAGTTGCTGTTGGTATCGAAAGTATTTGAACAGTAAAGAGAAATATTCCACGGTACAGAATCAAGGGCGTCGTTGAATTCTGCACAATGTTTATTGAAATATATGTATCCTGTACTTTTTGATGAAACAGGCTGAAAATTATTCATATCAATTTTGGTCTCGTCTACACAGCTCAGATTTGTGTCCAGACATGTGTTAATCATATATACGAAGGTAAATATGTTGTTTCCACAGGTTTGATGGCTGGTTTCTTACACTTTGCAATCTCGGTTAACCGGACATTGTCAAACTTGTCCAGGCAACAATTGTTGAAGCGGCCACAGTCTTGGTCGCAGGAGCAGGACATACAGCATGGGATCTTGTTCGGATGTGTTGTATTCGAAACTGCAACTCGATCACAGAATTTTGTGAGCGGACAATAATCTTGTAAAGAAGATTGAAAGTCGACAGCGAAGACATCTTCTGTGTACACGTCGTGACAGATGCGATTGGTAAAGAGTAAAATCAGGAGTCTCGATATTAAAGACCGCATACCTGTTCTGAAATGAAATTCAAGCACTCAGATGATCGTAAGAGTGTAAAAGAGATGTAGGATATGCAAAGAAAATGAAAAAAAAAAGTTTATGGTTTGTTTAATGTGAGAGTTGTTTCGATTCGTTTTATAAAAAATGACAACACAAAAAAAAAAACACGAAAGGAAAATACACATATATACGATAACATGGGAACACACACATACAAGCACACGTGGCAATACACGCATAAATACACACATTTGACAACACACGCACATGCTCGCACACGCAACAACAAACGCACAACAAGGTTATGTACATACACACATCAAAATATACGCATATGCACGCACATATAACAAAACACGCACATGCACGCAGACGTGTCAACACACGTACATGTACCCGCATGTGGGTTGGTACTAGATTCTAAAATGCTATTTAAAAAAAAATCACACACACACACTATCACCAATTTTATTTTTTATTAGGATTAGGTTAAAAGTATACAAAAGTGTTCACCGCCTTTCAAACATATAAAAATGCGATATTACAATCATGCATTTCAATCACACTGACAGAAGAATAGGGAAAAATAAGTATATCAAATCAGATGTTTTCAAACATAAAAGAACATCAAAAAATGCAAATTGATTAAGATACCGTGCTTCAATGAGAGAGTATCATTCTTTGAAAGGCAGAGCTGATGTTTTGTTGTTGTTATTGTTTTTGTTGTTGTTTTAACATAGTCTAGTCAAATAACTGACTGTCTGTCAGACCAATAAGTAGGTCGATCTCAGGACACTATAAAAACATAAACAGGGTATAGATAGGTCAAGTCAAAATACTTTATTGTTACATATATGTTAAATGTCGTGCCTGTAAGTAGACATACATTCTATACCTGAAATATATCTGCTCCTTTGTTATTTGACAAATATGTGACCATCAATGCTAGCTTTTTATTATTCTGTTACCTGCTGAAGTAAATCGACGTTTGAATTCTTGCAAAGTTTACCATCTACAAAATCATTTCGGTAAACAGTTACTTCGTAATTCTCTATGACATGGACATACTAAGATACTAGAAAATCGCACGCGGATGCCAACGCTCGTCTGCTTCTTTTTTTTATTTATTTATCTATTTTTATCCTTTTTTTATATAGATTTGGTCAAATGAACCTAAGAGTTGTGGGCCTTTATAAGAATGTATCCCTTGTGATACTAGACGGTTTCATAATTTAAAGTAATGTAAAGTGGCCAATGATAAGTTTAAGAGAGTGATAAATTTGGTAACAATGGACCTAAGAGTTATAGCCCTTGATATGAATGTAACCTTGTAAAAGTGAACAAGTAAGTGAAGCTTAATGACAGAAGTTTAACAGTTTAAAAGTTATGGCCAAGGTTAAAGTTTTAATGACAACGCCAGCGACGACGACACCAGAATGATGACAGTTTTTCGACTTTTTCTTTGATAAACAGGCGAGCTGAATTGAATTCATTCTCTGTCAGTCATATTACAAAATGTTCATATACGTTGAGATATTTCAATATTTCTGAATCTCCCTTCTTCTATTGACAAATTGTGAAAGGACAGTTTAATCTAGTTATTTAAAGCTTATCGATGACAGTCGTTTTAAAAATTTTAATATATGTTCTACTCCGAATATAGTTTTATATAAGAATTAATGTGGAGAGCTATTCAGAGAAATAACCGCACCTTACCAGTTGTATAGTAAACAGTACCATGTGAATAGAAAACATGCCTTCCACGAGATTCATATCTCGTTATATCAGGTTCACACGTTATTCTATTTCCAATGTTTTTGTCACTTCTTATCTAGCTTTGTGGTGATGACCATCCAAATCCGGGTCCATATTTGTTTGATGACCAGTCATCTACCTCCTTATTCAGTCAGAGTTAATTTCACATCGATCTATCAAAACATTTCATTCGCTCATTATAATTTTCAAAGTACAAATGTATAAGAAATAAATTGGACTTGTTGTTTACAGAAATACGTTATTCGACTTATTAGCATTCACTGAAACATGGCTTACTGATGATCCTGTCAATGCTGGAGAACATTCTTTTGATTCCTTTCACTTACCTGACAAAAATCATAAAGGCGGAAACCATTGTGGTATACTTTTAAACTTAAGAATAATCTTCGTTTGAAATCTAATGTCATATCTGATGTTACAGTTATGAATCTCGCTGTAGGCGTGTTTTTTTATTCACATGGTATTATCTACCATAAAATTGGCAAGATGTGGTTATTTTGGCAATAAACGCTGTACTATACTTCCAAATCTCTATAACTATAAAAACTGAAAATATTATGTACAACTTGCAAGCTGATCAGGTAATATACAGTCACATAGGTCATTTCTTTGTTAGTGCTTGTGAGGTAAAAGGTTAAACCTATAGTTTTAATTAGGTTCAGTATAAACAATAAGTTTAATACTGTAAATCATTAATTTTCGTTGACATTAAATTTTGTTGATTATGTACCTAAGGGAATGTCGTGGGTACATTTACTCGTGGATATATGTTCTAGAAAACTCGAGGTCCTTTAAGAGACATTTTTTCGTAGGGTTGAATATTCGAGGATAAAAATTAGTGTCCCACGAAAATAAATGATTTCACAGTAGGTACAAAACAATAGGTAGTATAAAAAGGCTAAATAAAGCTTAACAAAACTGTTTCAAACATTTTTGCATACTTGTCCTGTTTGATTTTAATTGTCTTTATAAGTTATTTTCTGTCGTTTTTGATATGACCGAATGTTTCTGGTGTTAACTCCTCCGCTGCCATTTATCAGACCGTTTCTTAGATACGAACATATACGTCTATGTCTCATACCTGTTAATTGTCCTCTAATATCGGAGATTCTATATTTTATAAGTCAATTAAATTAATGATGGACCTTATGCGCACGCATCATTCTTTGTCAGTTGCGCATAAACTGCTTCTTCAGAAATCCAGTCTGCTCTTTTCTTTTCTACTGAATACTGCCCACCCTCTGCTACAAGAAAGTTCCTCAGCTCTCGGAGACGATATGTATTAAGTTTCCCTTTGGTTCCAGGCAAACGCACGTAGGCAAATGTGTACAATTTGGCAGGTTTTTTTTTTCTTTTATTATTATTATTTCTGATCGTTCTACACGACGAGAGTCAAATGTTGACATATTATTCTCGGAGACGATATTATTATATTTTTTGATTATTTTTCTTTTTGTTCTATCATATACATATGTTATGGATATATTAAGATTTTCTGTAAGAAATTCAGTAAAATTCAAATTATAAGAAAAACGCTTTGAATTGAACAGAACGCTTAGAGTATCTACGATGCCGAACGATATATAAGAAGTGATAGGTATAATATTTGTTGAATAGTCTACAATTAAACGCAAGATGATTAGAGCTCTTTATTCATAGCATCAGAAAACATGTCATTAGATTATATTAATGTTTGGCTGATGGACTTTAATGTAAGGTTAAACGTTATAACTCGCAACGTATGTAGTTAGCAACCTATTTATTGGGTTACTCAGTACATTAGATTGAGAAAGTCATAAATCGAATCGCAAAGGCCATACACAGGAACGGCAAAGTCATACAGGAACGGGAAGTTTATACATAAGAAAAGTCTCACCCTTATCCAAATACATACGATTTAATGAAAACTCATCATCTGAACAGCGTCGATTAGAAATAAACGCAATGTTTCTTATTAAAACAGATCATTTATCAACTTTCTGGCAATCAGTGTATAAATGACAGGATTCGTGTTGAATAACAAATCCCTGCTTGAATTTGACATTCGCCGGAGACGCTTACCAAACAGGGAAGCACACACTTTTATCTTGCTTGTATTCAAGGACTGGGAAGGACCAGAAATGCGAATGAACTCACCGTCTCCTAAGAGCATGTTATGAGCGCTTATGTTCACTGTGATATTATGATCTTCAAACTCCTCCGGCTCAAAAGAAACTTGTTCACAAAAGTATGCGCGCACAATCACGACTTTCCCTGGTGAGTCTAAGGCTTCCCTAATCGCAGGTAAATTATAAGTAGTAACAGGAAATACTGAATGTTTTTCATCTACCACTCCGTTAGGTTGAAATACCAAAAGATGATGACCAGTAGTTACGGGAATATAATTAATGAAACTGTTAAAACTGACAGTATAATAAAATATTTTACCATTCAGCTTGATTTCCCATTCTTCTGACATTGACTGTTTAATTTTTTGTAATAATTCAGATGATTTTTCTCTTGAATAGGAAAACAAACTCACAATGAAATAGGAAACAAAAAGGTCATCGGGCATAACATGGTAATAAATAATGGATTTCCATTTCTGTAGTTTACCACGATCAAGCCACTTTGCGTCCAGTGAGCGTTCGATTTTAGACGATGGTGTTAGAAAAGAAACAGGAATTTGGTCTTCGTGGTCTGTTGGTGTTAGCCGGACGTAGATAAGAAATGGGTTTGCCCTCCAATGTTCACTGTAGAGGATGCATTCTCCACCTCGTAACATGTGCCCCTCTGGACACAAGATTTTCCGACATGCATTCTGCAAAACACAGAGACACAAAGTTCCTCAATCGTTTTTATTTGCAAATAATTTACTTACTGACGTTTTTAACAAGTGCCGGTAGAACCGAACCGGAAGGTGCTCCCCGAACTGCGCTTTGTCACTTGGTGGATACTTTATTATACTATATGAACTTCGGAAAAAATAAGTGTGAAAAATAACAAAGGGCAATAACTCCTAAATTATGTAAAGCAGAGTTATGGTTTTTTGTACACTGCACTTTTCCTCATTGAGATCGATCTACCTATGAAGTTTCATGTTGATACCTCTTATAGTTTTTGCATTATGCTTCAGACAACATTATGAACGGACGGGACGGACTGACAGACAAAGCGTTAACTATATACTCTCCCTTCGTGGCGCATAAAAAGGAGTTCCGATCTTATATGGCTTTATAAAAAATAAAGTTGCACTTATTTCGAATTCTCTTTGTATAATTTAACTTACAGACACTGTATCCCACATGCTTCCACTTTTACATCCTTGATCATCATAAAATCCGCT
The DNA here is from genome assembly GCA_021229015.1 of Solen grandis. Lineage (NCBI taxonomy): Eukaryota > Metazoa > Mollusca > Bivalvia > Adapedonta > Solenidae > Solen > Solen grandis. The sequence continues at coordinate 46,969,445 of CM037779.1, read as the reverse complement.
TTTGTCCGACCCGACTACTTCACGAACATGTTCAGGTTTTAGAGATGTGTAGTCCACTACTGCAGTAAATGCAGATGACCCGCTTCCTTTTTCAATAAAATTCGGCTTCACACATTGATAATATGTATTTAGATACTCGTTGTACAGGCTATCACACAAGTAGCAGTATATATTGTAAAACACACGCCCATATAAAAAGTTAGTGCTGTAAGATGCATTAAAAGACTCACACATCTCAATAAGATCAGGATTGTCTTGTACGAGGACACTTTTACCGTCACATTTGTGTTGCACACCAAAGCACTGCAGATTATTTGGGTTGAACAATTCAGGGGGTTGAAAAAGTAAAAAACAAAGTTCCGTACTTTGCCGTTCAAAAGTTCTGCAAGACTTGACCAGGTGACCAATTGCTGTTGGTATCGAATGTATTTGAACAGTAAAGAGAAATATTCCACGGTACATAATCAAGGGCGCCGTTGCATTCTGCACAATGTTTATTGAAATATATGTATCCTGTACTTTTTGATGAAACAGGCTGAAAATTATTAATATCAATTTTGGTCTCGTCTACACAGCTCAAATTTGTGTCCAGACATGTGTTAATCATATAGTACGAAGGTAAATATGTTGTTTCCACAGGTTTGATGGCTGGTTTCTTTACACTTTGCAATCTCGGTTAACCGGACATTGTCAAACTTGTCCAGGCAACAATTGTTGAAGCGGCCACAGTCTTGGTCACAGGAGCAGGACATACAGCATGGGATCTTGTTCGGATGTGTTGTATTCGAAACTGCAACTCGATCACAGAATTTTGTGAGCGGACAATAATCTTGTAAAGAAGATGGAAAGTCGACAGCGAAGACATCTTCTGTGTACACGTCGTGACAGATGCGATTGGTAAAGAGTAAAATCAGGAATCTCGATATTGAAGACCGCATATCTGTTCTGAAATGAAATTCAAGCACTCATATGATCGTAAGAGTGTAAAAGAGATGTAGGATATGCAAAGAAGATGAAAGAAAAGTGTATGGTTTGTTTAATGTGAGAGTTGTTTCGATTCGTTTTATAAAAAATGACAACACACGCACATGCATAATAAAATGACAACACTGGTATAACAAAACACACATATACACGCACAAATGACAATACACGCATAAATACACACATTTGACAACACATGCACATGCTCGCACACGCAAAAACAAAAGCGCAACAAAGTTATGTACATACACACTCAAAACAACGCATATGCACGCACATATAACAAAACACGCAAATGCACGCAGACGTGTCAACACACGTACATCTACCCGCATGTGGGCTGGTACTAGATTCTAAAATGCTATTTAAAAAAAAAATCACACACACACACTATCACCAATTTTATTTTTTATTAGGATTAGGTTAAAAGTATAAAAAGTGTTCACCGCCTTTCAAACATATAAATGCGATATTACAATCATGCATTTAAATCACACTGACAGAAAAATAGGGAAAAAAAGTATATCAAATCAGATGTTTTCAAACATAAAAGAACATCAAAAAATGCAAATTGATTAAGATACCGTGCTTCAATGAGAGAGTATCATTCTTTGAAAGGCAGAGCTGATGTTTTGTTGTTGTTATTGTTGTTGTTGTTTTAACATAGTCTAGTCAAATAACTGACTGTCTGTCAGACCAATAAGTAGGTCGATCTCAGGACACTATAAAAACATAAACAGGGTATAGATAGGTCAAGTCAAAATACTTTATTGTTACATATATGTTTAATGTCGTGCCTGTAAGTAGACATACATTCTGTACCTGAAATATATCTGCTCGTTTGTTATTTGACAAATATGTGACCATCAATGCTAGCTTTTTATTATTCTGTTACCTGCTGAAGTAAATCGACGTTTGAATTCTTGCAAGTTTACCATCTACAAAATCATTTCGGTAAACAGTTACTTCGTAATTCTCTATGACATGGACATACTAAGATACTAGAAAATCGCACGCGGATGCCAACGCTCGTCTGCTTCTTTATTTTATTTATTTATTTATTTATTTATTTTTATGATAGATATCTAATTAGAAAATGGACTAGGAGCTGTTTTTTTTTTTTTGGCAAAAAGGGCCTTTATATGAATGTAACCTTGTAATAGTGAACAAGTAAGTGAAGCTTAATGACAGAAGTTTAACAGTTTAAAAGGTATGGCCAAGGTTAAAGTTTTAATGACAACGCCAGCGACGACGACACCAGAATGATGACAGTTTCTCGACTTTTTCTTTGATAAACAGGCGAGCTGAATTGAATTCTTTCTCTGTCATTCATATTACAAAATGTTCATATACGTTGAGATATTTCAATATTTCTGAATCTCCCTTCTTCTATTGACAAATTGTAAAAGGACAGTTTAATCTAGTTATTTAAAGCTTATCGATGACAGTCGTTTTTAACAATTTTAATATATGTTCTACTCCGAATATAGTTTTATATAAGAAATATGTGGAGAGCTATTCAGAGAAATAACCACACCTTACCAGTTGTATAGTAAACAGTACCATGTGAATAGAAAACATGCCTTCCACGAGATTCATATCTCGTTATATCAGGTTCACACGTTATTCTATTTCCAATGTTTTTGTCACTTCTTATCTTGCTTTGTGGTGATGACCATCCAAATCCGGGTCCATATTTGTTTGATGACCAGTCATCTACCTCCTTATTCAGTCAGAGTTAATTTCACATCGATCTATCAAAACATTTCATTCGCTCATTATAATTTTCAAAGTACAAATGTATAAGAAATAAATTGGACTTGTTGTTTACAGAAATACGTTATTCGACTTATTAGCATTCACTGAAACATGGCTTACTGATGATCCTGTCAATGCTGGAGAACATTCTTTTGATTCCTTTCACTTACCTGACAAAAATCATAAAGGCGGAAACCATTGTGGTATACTTTTAAACTTAAGAATAATCTTCGTTTGAAATCTAATGTCATATCTGATGTTACAGTTATGAATCTCGCTGTAGGCGTGTTTTTTATTCACATGGTATTATCTACCATAAAATTGGCAAGATGTGGTTATTTTGGCAATAAACGCTGTACTATACTTCCAAATCTCTATAACTATAAAAACTGAAAATATTATGTACAACTTGCAAGCTGATCAGGTAATATACAGTCACATAGGTCATTTCTTTGTTAGTGCTTGTGAGGTAAAAGGTTAAACCTATAGTTTTAATTAGGTTCAGTATATACAATAAGTTTAATACTGTAAATCATTAATTTTCGTTGACATTAAATTTTGTTGATTATGTACCTAAGGGAATGTCGTGGGTACATTTACTCGTGGATATATGTTCTAGAAAACTCGAGGTCCTTTAAGAGACATTTTTTCGTAGGGTTGAATATTCGAGGATAAAAATTAGTGTCCCACGAAAATAAATGATTTCACAGTAGGTACAAAACAATAGGTAGTATAAAAAGGCTAAATAAAGCTTAACAAAACTGTTTCAAACATTTTTGCATACTTGTCCTGTTTGATTTTAATTGTCTTTATAAGTTATTTTCTGTCGTTTTTGATATGACCGAATGTTTCTGGTGTTAACTCCTCCGCTGCCATTTATCAGACCGTTTCTTAGATACGAACATATACGTCTATGTCTCATACCTGTTAATTGTCCTCTAATATCGGAGATTCTATATTTTATAAGTCAATTAAATTAATGATGGACCTTATGCGCACGCATCATTCGTTGTCAGTTGCGCATAAACTGCTTCTTCAGAAATCCAGTCTGCTCTTTTCTTTTCTACTGAATACTGCCCACCCTCTGCTACAAGAAACAAGGCCTCTCACAGCAGCGACGATCTCTTAAGCCTAAGTTACTCTGGGGAACCCTCTGCGATATAAGTCATACATGAAACGTGAAGGAGCGTACGTATCCAGGCAAACGCACGTAGGCAAATGTGTACAATTTGGCAGGAATCCTTTTTTTTTTCTTTTATTATTATTATTTCTGATCGTTCTACACGACGAGAGTCAAATGTTGACATATTATCTCTCGGAGACGATATGTATTGATATTTCCTTTGATTATTTTCTTTTTGTTCTATCATATACATATGTTATGGATATATTAAGATTTTCTGTAAGAAATTCAGTAAAATTCAAATTATAAGAAAAACGCTTTGAATTGAACAGAACGCTTAGAGTATCTACGATGCCGAACGATATATAAGAAGTGGTAGGTATAATATTTGTTGAATAGTCTACAATTAAACGCAAGATGATTAGAGCTCTTTATTCATAACATCAGAAAACATGTCATTAGATTATATTAATGTTTGGCTGATGGACTTTAATGTAAGGTTAAACGTTATAACTCGCAACGTATGTAGTTAGCAACCTATTTATTGGGTTACTCAATACATTAGATTGAGAAAGTCATAAATCTAATCGCAAAGGCCATACACAGGAACGGCAAAGTCATACAGGAACGGGAAGTTTATACATAAGAAAAGTCTCACCCTTATCCAAATACATACGATTTAATGAAAGCTCATCATCTGAACAGCGTCGATTAGAAAAAAACGCAATGTTTCTTATTAAAACAGATCATTTATCAACTTTCTGGCAATCAGTGTATAAATGACAGGATTCGTGTTGAATAACAAATCCCTGCTTGAATTTGACATTCGCCGGAGACGCTTACCAAACAGGGAAGCACACACTTTTATCTTGCTTGTATTCAAGGACTGGGAAGGACCAGAAATGCGAATGAACTCACCGTCTCCTAAGAGCATGTTATGAGCGCTTATGTTCACTGTGATATTATGATCTTCAAACTCCTCCGGCTCAAAAGAAACTTGTTCACAAAAGTATGCGCGCACAATCACGACTTTCCCTGGTGAGTCTAAGGCTTCCCTAATCGCAGGTAAATTATAAGTAGTAACAGGAAATACTGAATGTTTTTCATCTACCACTCCGTTAGGTTGAAATACCAAAAGATGATGACCAGTAGTTACGGGAATATAATTAATGAAACTGTTAAAACTGACAGTATAATAAAATATTTTACCATTCAGCTTGATTTCCCATTCTTCTGACATTGACTGTTTAATTTTTTGTAATAATTCAGATGATTTTTCTCTTGAATAGGAAAACAAACTCACAATGAAATAGGAAACAAAAAGGTCATCGGGCATAACATGGTAATAAATAATGGATTTCCATTTCTGTAGTTTACCACGATCAAGCCACTTTGCGTCCAGTGAGCGTTCGATTTTAGACGATGGTGTTAGAAAAGAAACAGGAATTTGGTCTTCGTGGTCTGTTGGTGTTAGCCGGACGTAGATAAGAAATGGGTTTGCCCTCCAATGTTCACTGTAGAGGATGCATTCTCCACCTCGTAACATGTGCCCCTCTGGACACAAGATTTTCCGACATGCATTCTGCAAAACACAGAGACACAAAGTTCCTCAATCGTTTTTATTTGCAAATAATTTACTTACTGACGTTTTTAACAAGTGCCGGTAGAACCGAACCGGAAGGTGCTCCCCGAACTGCGCTTTGTCACTTGGTGGATACTTTATTATACTATATGAACTTCGGAAAAAATAAGTGTGAAAAATAACAAAGGGCAATAACTCCTAAATTATGTAAAGCAGAGTTATGGTTTTTGTACACTGCACTTTTCCTCATTGAGATCGATCTACCTATGAAGTTTCATGTTGATACCTCTTATAGTTTTTGCATTATGCTTCAGACAACATTATGAACGGACGGGACGGACTGACAGACAAAGCGTTAACTATATACTCTCCCTTCGTGGCGCATAAAAAGGAGTTCCGATCTTATATGGCTTTATAAAAAATAAAGTTGCACTTATTTCGAATTCTCTTTGTATAATTTAACTTACAGACACTGTATCCCACATGCTTCCACTTTTACATCCTTGATCATCATAAAATCCGCTTTTGTCCGACCCGACTACTTCACGAACATGTTCAGGTTTTAGAGATGTGTAGTCCACTACTGCAGTAAATGCAGATGACCCGCTTCCTTTTTCAATAAAATTCGGCTTCACACATTGATAATATGTATTTAGATACTCGTTGTACAGGCTATCACACAAGTAGCAGTATATATTGTAAAACACACGCCCATATAAAAAGTTAGTGCTGTAAGATGCATTAAAAGACTCACACATCTCAATAAGATCAGGATTGTCTTGTACGAGGACACTTTTACCGTCACATTTGTGTTGCACACCAAAGCACTGCAGATTATTTGGGTTGAACAATTCAGGGGGTTGAAAAAGTAAAAAACAAAGTTCCGTACGTTTGCCGTTCAAAAGTTCTGCAAGACTTGACCATGGTGACCAATTGCTGTTGGTATCGAATGTATTTGAACAGTAAAGAGAAATATTCCACGGTACATAATCAAGGGCGCCGTTGCATTCTGCACAATGTTTATTGAAATATATGTATCCTGTACTTTTTGATGAAACAGGCTGAAAATTATTAATATCAATTTTGGTCTCGTCTACACAGCTCAAATTTGTGTCCAGACATGTGTTAATCATATAGTACGAAGGTAAATATGTTGTTTCCACAGGTTTGATGGCTGGTTTCTTACACTTTGCAATCTCGGTTAACCGGACATTGTCAAACTTGTCCAGGCAACAATTGTTGAAGCGGCCACAGTCTTGGTCACAGGAGCAGGACATACAGCATGGGATCTTGTTCGGATGTGTTGTATTCGAAACTGCAACTCGATCACAGAATTTTGTGAGCGGACAATAATCTTGTAAAGAAGATGGAAAGTCGACAGCGAAGACATCTTCTGTGTACACGTCGTGACAGATGCGATTGGTAAAGAGTAAAATCAGGAATCTCGATATTGAAGACCGCATATCTGTTCTGAAATGAAATTCAAGCACTCATATGATCGTAAGAGTGTAAAAGAGATGTAGGATATGCAAAGAAGATGAAAGAAAAGTGTATGGTTTGTTTAATGTGAGAGTTGTTTCGATTCGTTTTATAAAAAATGACAACACACGCACATGCATAATAAAATGACAACACTGGTATAACAAAACACACATATACACGCACAAATGACAATACACGCATAAATACACACATTTGACAACACATGCACATGCTCGCACACGCAAAAACAAAAGCGCAACAAAGTTATGTACATACACACATCAAAACATACGCATATGCACGCACATATAACAAAACACGCAAATGCACGCAGACGTGTCAACACACGTACATCTACCCGCATGTGGGCTGGTACTAGATTCTAAAATGCTATTTAAAAAAAAAATCACACACACACACTATCACCAATTTTATTTTTTATTAGGATTAGGTTAAAAGTATAAAAAGTGTTCACCGCCTTTCAAACATAAAAATGCGATATTACAATCATGCATTTAAATCACACTGACAGAAGAATAGGGAAAAAAGTATATCAAATCAGATGTTTTCAAACATAAAAGAACATCAAAAAATGCAAATTGCTTAAGATACCGTGCTTCAATGAGAGAGTATCATTCTTTGAAAGGCAGAGCTGATGTTTTGTTGTTTTTATTGTTGTTGTTGTTGTTTTAACATAGTCTAGTCAAATAACTGACTGTCTGTCAGACCAATAAGTAGGTCGATCTCAGGACACTATAAAAACATAAACAGGGTATAGATAGGTCAAGTCAAAATACTTTATTGTTACATATATGTTTAATGTCGTGCCTGTAAGTAGACATACATTCTGTACCTGAAATATATCTGCTCGTTTGTTATTTGACAAATATGTAACCATCAATGCTAGCTTTTTATTATTCTGTTACCTGCTGAAGTAAATCGACGTTTGAATTCTTGCAAGTTTACCATCTACAAAATCATTTCGGTAAACAGTTACTTCGTAATTCTCTATGACATGGACATACTAAGATACTAGAAAATCGCACGCGGATGCCAACGCTCGTCTGCTTCTTTTTTTTAAACCAATTGTGGGCCTTTAACCCTTTTTTAAAAAAAAGAGAGTGATAAATTTGGTACAATGGACCTAAGAGTTATAGTCCTTGATATGAAATGTAACCTTGTAATAGTGAACAAGTAAGTGAAGCTTAATGACAGAAGTTTAACAGTTTAAAAGGTATGGCCAAGGTTAAAGTTTTAATGACAACGCCAGCGACGACGACACCAGAATGATGACAGTTTCTCGACTTTTTCTTTGATAAACAGGCGAGCTGAATTGAATTCTTTCTCTGTCATTCATATTACAAAATGTTCATATACGTTGAGATATTTCAATATTTCTGAATCTCCCTTCTTCTATTGACAAATTGTAAAAGGACAGTTTAATCTAGTTATTTAAAGCTTATCGATGACAGTCGTTTTTAACAATTTTAATATATGTTCTACTCCGAATATAGTTTTATATAAGAAATATGTGGAGAGCTATTCAGAGAAATAACCACACCTTACCAGTTGTATAGTAAACAGTACCATGTGAATAGAAAACATGCCTTCCGCGAGATTCATATCTCGTTATATCAGGTTCACACGTTATTCTATTTCCAATGTTTTTGTCACTTCTTATCTTGCTTTGTGGTGATGACCATCCAAATCCGGGTCCATATTTGTTTGATGACCAGTCATCTACCTCCTTATTCAGTCAGAGTTAATTTCACATCGATCTATCAAAACATTTCATTCGCTCATTATAATTTTCAAAGTACAAATGTATAAGAAATAAATTGGACTTGTTGTTTACAGAAATACGTTATTCGACTTATTAGCATTCACTGAAACATGGCTTACTGATGATCCTGTCAATGCTGGAGAACATTCTTTTGATTCCTTTCACTTACCTGACAAAAATCATAAAGGCGGAAACCATTGTGGTATACTTTTAAACTTAAGAATAATCTTCGTTTGAAATCTAATGTCATATCTGATGTTACAGTTATGAATCTCGCTGTAGGCGTGTTTTTTATTCACATGGTATTATCTACCATAAAATTGGCAAGATGTGGTTATTTTGGCAATAAACGCTGTACTATACTTCCAAATCTCTATAACTATAAAAACTGAAAATATTATGTACAACTTGCAAGCTGATCAGGTAATATACAGTCACATAGGTCATTTCTTTGTTAGTGCTTGTGAGGTAAAAGGTTAAACCTATAGTTTTAATTAGGTTCAGTATATACAATAAGTTTAATACTGTAAATCATTAATTTTCGTTGACATTAAATTTTGTTGATTATGTACCTAAGGGAATGTCGTGGGTACATTTACTCGTGGATATATGTTCTAGAAAACTCGAGGTACTTTAAGAGACATTTTTTCGTAGGGTTGAATATTCGAGGATAAAAATTAGTGTCCCACGAAAATAAATGATTTCACAGTAGGTACAAAACAATAGGTAGTATAAAAAGGCTAAATAAAGCTTAACAAAACTGTTTCAAACATTTTTGCATACTTGTCCTGTTTGATTTTAATTGTCTTTATAAGTTATTTTCTGTCGTTTTTGATATGACCGAATGTTTCTGGTGTTAACTCCTCCGCTGCCATTTATCAGACCGTTTCTTAGATACGAACATATACGTCTATGTCTCATACCTGTTAATTGTCCTCTAATATCGGAGATTCTATATTTTATAAGTCAATTAAATTAATGATGGACCTTATGCGCACGCATCATTCGTTGTCAGTTGCGCATAAACTGCTTCTTCAGAAATCCAGTCTGCTCTTTTCTTTTCTACTGAATACTGCCCACCCTCTGCTACAAGAAACAAGGCCTCTCACAGCAGCGACGATCCTTAAGCCTAAGTTACTCTGGGGAACCCTCTGCGATATAAGTCATACATGAAACGTGAAGGAGCGTACGTATCCAGGCAAACGCACGTAGGCAAATGTGTACAATTTGGCAGGAATCCTTTTTTTTTCTTTTATTATTATTATTTCTGATCGTTCTACACGACGAGAGTCAAATGTTGACATATTATCTCTCGGAGACGATATGTATTGATATTTCCTTTGATTATTTTCTTTTTGTTCTATCATATACATATGTTATGGATATATTAAGATTTTCTGTAAGAAATTCAGTAAAATTCAAATTATAAGAAAAACGCTTTGAATTGAACAGAACGCTTAGAGTATCTACGATGCCGAACGATATATAAGAAGTGGTAGGTATAATATTTGTTGAATAGTCTACAATTAAACGCAAGGTGATTAGAGCTCTTTATTCATAACATCAGAAAACATGTCATTAGATTATATTAATGTTTGGCTGATGGACTTTAATGTAAGGTTAAACGTTATAACTCGCAACGTATGTAGTAAGCAACCTATTTATTGGGTTACTCAATACATTAGATTGAGAAAGTCATAAATCGAATCGCAAAGGCCATACACAGGAACGGCATAGTCATACAGGAACGGGAAGTTTATACATAAGAAAAGTCTCACCCTTATCCAAATACATACGATTTAATGAAAGCTCATCATCTGAACAGCGTCGATTAGAAAAAAACGCAATGTTTCTTATTAAAACAGATCATTTATCAACTTTCTGGCAATCAGTGTATAAATGACAGGATTCGTGTTGAATAACAAATCCCTGCTTGAATTTGACATTCGCCGGAGACGCTTACCAAACCGGGAAGCACACACTTTTATCTTGCTTGTATTCAAGGACTGGGAAGGACCAGAAATGCGAATGAACTCACCGTCTCCTAAGAGCATGTTATGAGCGCTTATGTTCACTGTGATATTATGATCTTCAAACTCCTCCGGCTCAAAAGAAACTTGTTCACAAAAGTATGCGCGCACAATCACGACTTTCCCTGGTGAGTCTAAGGCTTCCCTAATCGCAGGTAAATTATAAGTAGTAACAGGAAATACTGAATGTTTTTCATCTACCACTCCGTTAGCTTGAAATACCAAAAGATGATGACCAGTAGTTACGGGAATATAATTAATGAAACTGTTAAAACTGACAGTATAATAAAATATTTTACCATTCAGCTTGATTTCCCATTCTTCTGACATTGACTGTTTAATTTTTTGTAATAATTCAGATGATTTTTCTCTTGAATAGGAAAACAAACTCACAATGAAATAGGAAACAAAAAGGTCATCGGGCATAACATGGTAATAAATAATGGATTTCCATTTCTGTAGTTTACCACGATCAAGCCACTTTGCGTCCAGTGAGCGTTCGATTTTAGACGATGGTGTTAGAAAAGAAACAGGAATTTGGTCTTCGTGGTCTGTTGGTGTTAGCCGGACGTAGATAAGAAATGGGTTTGCCCTCCAATGTTCACTGTAGAGGATGCATTCTCCACCTCGTAACATGTGCCCCTCTGGACACAAGATTTTCCGACATGCATTCTGCAAAACACAGAGACACAAAGTTCCTCAATCGTTTTTATTTGCAAATAATTTACTTACTGACGTTTTTAACAAGTGCCGGTAGAACCGAACCGGAAGGTGCTCCCCGAACTGCGCTTTGTCACTTGGTGGATACTTTATTATACTATATGAACTTCGGAAAAAATAAGTGTGAAAAATAACAAAGGGCAATAACTCCTAAATTATGTAAAGCAGAGTTATGGTTTTTGTACACTGCACTTTTCCTCATTGAGATCGATCTACCTATGAAGTTTCATGTTGATACCTCTTATAGTTTTTGCATTATGCTTCAGACAACATTATGAACGGACGGGACGGACTGACAGACAAAGCGTTAACTATATACTCTCCCTTCGTGGCGCATAAAAAGGAGTTCCGATCTTATATGGCTTTATAAAAAATAAAGTTGCACTTATTTCGAATTCTCTTTGTATAATTTAACTTACAGACACTGTATCCCACATGCTTCCACTTTTACATCCTTGATCATCATAAAATCCGCTTTTGTCCGACCCGACTACTTCACGAACATGTTCAGGTTTTAGAGATGTGTAGTCCACTACTGCAGTAAATGCAGATGACCCGCTTCCTTTTTCAATAAAATTCGGCTTCACACATTGATAATATGTATTTAGATACTCGTTGTACAGGCTATCACACAAGTAGCAGTATATATTGTAAAACACACGCCCATATAAAAAGTTAGTGCTGTAAGATGCATTAAAAGACTCACACATCTCAATAAGATCAGGATTGTCTTGTACGAGGACACTTTTACCGTCACATTTGTGTTGCACACCAAAGCACTGCAGATTATTTGGGTTGAACAATTCAGGGGGTTGAAAAAGTAAAAAACAAAGTTCCGTACGTTTGCCGTTCAAAAGTTCTGCAAGACTTGACCATGGTGACCAATTGCTGTTGGTATCGAATGTATTTGAACAGTAAAGAGAAATATTCCACGGTACATAATCTAGGGCGCCGTTGCATTCTGCACAATGTTTATTGAAATATATGTATCCTGTACTTTTTGATGAAACAGGCTGAAAATTATTAATATCAATTTTGGTTTCGTCTACACAGCTCAAATTTGTGTCCAGACATGTGTTAATCATATAGTACGAAGGTAAATATGTTGTTTCCACAGGTTTGATGGCTGGTTTCTTACACTTTGCAATCTCGGTTAACCGGACATTGTCAAACTTGTCCAGGCAACAATTGTTGAAGCGGCCACAGTCTTGGTCACAGGAGCAGGACATACAGCATGGGATCTTGTTCGGATGTGTTGTATTCGAAACTGCAACTCGATCACAGAATTTTGTGAGCGGACAATAATCTTGTAAAGAAGATGGAAAGTCGACAGCGAAGACATCTTCTGTGTACACGTCGTGACAGATGCCATTGGTAAAGAGTAAAATCAGGAATCTCGATATTGAAGACCGCATATCTGTTCTGAAATGAAATTCAAGCACTCAGATGATCGTAAGAGTGTAAAAGAGATGTAGGATATGCAAAGAAGATGAAAGAAAAGTGTATGGTTTGTTTAATGTGAGAGTTGTTTCGATTCGTTTTATAAAAAATGACAACACACGCACATGCATAATAAAATGACAACACTGGCATAACAAAACACACATATACACGCACAAATGGCAATACACGCATAAATACATACATTTGACAACACATGCACATGCTCGCACACGCAAAAACAAAAGCGCACAAAACATACGCATATGCACGCACATATAACAAAACACGCAAATGCACGCAGACGTGTCAACACACGTACATCTACCCGCATGTGGGCTGGTACTAGATTCTAAAATGCTATTTAAAAAAAAAATCACACACACACACTATCACCAATTTTATTTTTTATTAGGATTAGGTTAAAAGTATAAAAAGTGTTCACCGCCTTTCAAACATAAAAATGCGATATTACACTCATGCATTTAAATCACACTGACAGAAGAATAGGGAAAAAAAGTATATCAAATCAGATGTTTTCAAACATAAAAGAACATCAAAAAATGCAAATTGATTAAGATACCGTGCTTCAATGAGAGAGTATCATTCTTTGAAAGGCAGAGCTGATGTTTTGTTGTTGTTATTGTTGTTGTTGTTGTTGTTTTAACATAGTCTAGTCAAATAACTGACTGTCTGTCAGACCAATAAGTAGGTCGATCTCAGGACACTATAAAAACATAAACAGGGTATAGATAGGTCAAGTCAAAATACTTTATTGTTACATATATGTTTAATGTCGTGCCTGTAAGTAGACATACATTCTGTACCTGAAATATATCTGCTCGTTTGTTATTTGACAAATATGTGACCATCAATGCTAGCTTTTTATTATTCTGTTACCTGCTGAAGTAAATCGACGTTTGAATTCTTGCAAGTTTACCATCTACAAAATCATTTCGGTAAACAGTTACTTCGTAATTCTCTATGACATGGACATACTAAGATACTAGAAAATCGCACGCGGATGCCAACGCTCGTCTGCTTCTTTATTTTATTTATTTATTTATTTATTTATTTATTTTTATCCTTTTTTTTTATATAGATTTGGTCAAATGAACCTAAGAGTTGTGGGCCTTTATAAGAATGTATCCCTTGTGATACTAGACGGTTTCATAATTTAAAGTAATGTAAAGTGGCCAATGATAAGTTTAAGAGAGTGATAAATTTGGTAACAATGGACCTAAGAGTTATAGTCCTTGATATGAATGTAACCTTGTAATAGTGAACAAGTAAGTGAAGCTTAATGACAGAAGTTTAACAGTTTAAAAGGTATGGCCAAGGTTAAAGTTTTAACGACAACGCCAGCGACGACGACACCAGAATGATGACAGTTTCTCGACTTTTTCTTTGATAAACAGGCGAGCTGAATTGAATTCTTTCTCTGTCATTCATATTACAAAATGTTCATATACGTTGAGATATTTCAATATTTCTGAATCTCCCCTCTTCTATTGACAAATTGTAAAAGGACAGTTTAATCTAGTTATTTAAAGCTTATCGATGACAGTCGTTTTTAACAATTTTAATATATGTTCTACTCCGAATATAGTTTTATATAAGAAATATGTGGAGAGCT
>CM037779.1:46904807-46954807 GCA_021229015.1 Solen grandis | reverse complement strand
AAAAGTTTATGCAATTTAATGTATTAGTTTTCCACTTCAGCACGGACTGCCAGTGTTGTCATAGATCACCTCATTACCAGCACTTTTGAACTAGAGCTTAAGGTAATACCAATGTGTCTTCATGAAATAAGGACACGGTTGAACCTGTATTTGCGCCATCTGTATTTAACGGGTAACCTGCATATATCGATCAGTCTTAATATTACTAAACTGTTTTGTTATATATCCAATCTTCATTTAGCAGTCACCTCTGTTAAGCGGCCAATTTATCTTGTTCCCTTGCCTAACCGCGTAAAACAGATTTGGCTGTATTTACATTTTATAATTTATTTTTTTTTTGGGGGGGGGGGGGGGGGGGGGGCCGAAAGATTTTCCATTTGCAGGCGTAAAGTACTGGTCTAAACTAAGAATTGTCGACAGGTATTAGTATCAGACCCATTCATTACTTCTTATCCATTGTTACTCATATACGTTGTTAAAGACATCCAAACAATACCTACCATCCGCGTTAAGATAAGCTGTCTCGAATGGACCCACGAAGGCGTACCTCCGGCCTAGTCCCCCAGTCATCGCTTTGTCAAGATCCTCCACATTTATAACACCAGCCTGAGCAATATGCATTTTTTTTCTTATAAATTCATTCATAAATACATAGAAGTTTGGTTAAGTATATATGCGAGCCTCAAGTATAGATGAGTTGACAAACAACAACAACAACAACAACAACAACAACAACAACAACATGTTACATCTTTACAATCATGGTCGTTGCCAAACTTTCTTTTGTGACTATATATTTTGACAACATCCCTTGCTGTTTATTTACCGCAAAGCGTATTGCAATGTGAAGAGCCCTTGCTACAATATTGATGTTATCACCACACAAGAAGCATAAACATCATATATATTGTACATGTGTCGTTTGTTTGATTATACCACAATCCAACCATACTTGCGGCTGAATCTAGCCTCCGTATTGAGGATTTCCCTTCCTAACTTTATATAGTTAAAAGTTAAGAAAAGGCTTCAAAAATTTGTGAGCAAAGGATCCTGTTTTTGTGTACAACTAAATATGAAGGCAAATCATAAACAAATCCCTGCAGTAAAGAGGAATTAAATCCACATGATTCTGCCTGTATAAGCCTGCAAAGAAAGCATAATCAAGGGCAATAACTCCAGAATCAAGTGTATGAAGACGAAATGCTGCCCTTTTTAAAGGCACATCAGAAGACAACTGTAATTGGTACGTTTGAACCAAAACCCTTTTGTTCACAAAGTTCGCCTCACATAAACTCTATATAAGAAAAAGTAACAAAGGACCACAATTCCTGAGAGGTTCATGTGAACACAAAATAGAGCCTTCATACACAACTACATAAAAAGGTCAGTTTTGTGGGTCAGTAGTGTAAGAGGTCTTTTGTTCACAGGGTTCTGATACATAAATGTTTATAGGAAAGTGACAAAGGACCATTATCCTGGAAAATTTCAGGCGAACATAAAATCCATCCTTTATGCACAACTTCAAAAAATAACTCAGTATTGTGGGTAATTTTGAACCAAATCTTTCTTATAGTGCCGAGAATTTGCAATCAACATAGGGTGACACTGACATACGACTGGGATTTTAATATAAAACGACCCTTTGAACGTTTAAAAACATGTATATTAAGTACCTGTATCAGGAACCACGCCTCCTTGATGATCGAGAATTGTAAACGACTGAGGACGAATCCGATTATCTCTTTTTGCAGGACAATTGGTACCTGGCCTATTTTATCCATGACAGCCTTCGCGGTTGGTACAATATCCGGGTCTGCCCACGGGCTTGGAACCAGCTCTGTTACTGGCACGTAAAATGGCGGGTTCGTCTGGTTATACAAATAAAATATCAATATTGAAAAATACATGTGCTGTTTACATTTCACTTGGAACCGATTCCTTGATGTCGTCGACACATTTGAACTACACATTCACTTAATTTTCTTCCATATCAGGAGGATTGTATACACAAATGAAATAATCTAGCTGTTTACTGTACAATGTTTGTAATTTATCTATTTTTTAAATTTGGCAGAATGGAAAAATGAGCAGTTATGTTAAGAAAAGAATATGAACATTTAGAATGAACCACAGCAATCATACCGGATGGGCAACAATAAATCTGTTTTTATGCCGGATATCTGCCGCAAGTTTTGAGGGTAGGAGAGCGCTGGAAGACGATGCCAATATGGCGCCGTCGTCAAGGAGTTCGTCTACTTTTTCATACACAGATTTCTTTATCTCTATCCGCTCCGGTACACATTCCTGCAACAGTGACACTTGTGTTTCTGTTTTCAAATTTTACGTATGTCGTGTGTAGTATCACCATTTATGACTGCATGAGTCAGTGGGATGACAAAATCTAGCTTAAAGTAGCTAGTTCACAGATGGTCAATATATAAGAATTTGGTTTTAAATATCAGTGTGCATTACATATATCAATACCCATCTACAGACGCATGATCACCCACTGTAACATTCCGTGTTTGTTAGAAAATGGGTAGTGTCTCCATCACAGGCAATGGTGTTACGAACGGTATTGAAACTATATTTGAATTTATAAAACCTATATTTAGAATTTCTATTTTCGCGTGGCATCACATGACTGATCACATTCACATGCGCTTGCTTCACAGGCTGAACAATTACGAATCGCTACCCGGAATCGATGAAGACGTCATGTTGCGGAACACTGCAAGCACCTCTTTCGGGGATGCCGTATTCTATATTTAACCGATTTCCCCAAAGTAGAAATTTCGAAAAAAAAAAAAAGCGTTGCTCAGTGCAATTTGAGCAATGAATATTTCTTTGCTGAACTTTAAATGGTAACGAAATGAATTAATGAATTTTTTCTTTGTCTTGCAGACTGTGTAGTATCTGGACTTAAATAGTAGTATATGAGCAACAAAAATAGGAGACCCTGACTAGACAAAATCTGTTAGGCCTGCTCTGTTTGGCAAGGCCTCAAATCACGCCTGTATAAAGTAAAGGGTTAAAACGAGGATATTGTAATTTGTGCTGCTGACAATAATTAAGAAGAGAGAAGGGTGGAACAGCAACAGGTTTCAACGAGGATCTTTATGTACAATTATGTTGGAACAGGCTATATCTGACTACGTGAGCTAAAGTTAATAGGACACTATCAAAAACATTAAGACCCCGATGGTCATTCGGAATTTTCATGTGAGGAAGCCTTCCAGCTAGCTTGTGATGCTATGTGATGTTTCTACACAGGTGACTCTGTACTGTCTGACTTTTCTTTTATCTGTAATAAGCTGGACGTCTCTATATGAAATACTTTCGCTTCACCAGATAAACAATAACAATATATGCCCTCATTTACAAACAGATTTTATTTGAGCTTACCTCATCATAAACAAGAAATATCTTTAAAAACAATATTCGGCGTAAGAAAAAAAAATTAAAGTAAGTAAAATTCTTACAGTATGCATGTTATATATTTAATAAAATAATGCTGGCAAGTTTTGAATGGTCTGTGGTTTTAAAATAATGCTAAAACGCACTTGTAGCTAATATATGATATGTAATATACTAGGAAGTGAAAAGAGAGAGAGAAAAAAGAAAGAAAGAAGTTATATAAATGTAATATAAGCGAAACATAAAAAGGTTCATTCAATGGAATTCGATAGTTCAGCAGACAAACACTTAACCAACTGCGCAAACGGAGACTGATGCTATTGTAACGTGTCCGAGCGGTCTGAAAAACTATAAATATGTGAAACTAAATTTTCCTTGTGACTCTCCTGGTCGTATGATTCGATAAATTAAAGTTAAGCTATGAAATATATACAAAACTTAATTACGAATGATTGTAACAATGATTGATTGTCTCAAATAATCAACGTTTAATTAATTTGAGAATCAAAGATAAAAAACAAACTGAATCTAACTCCCCAACTTTATATTCAACTCAAAATTATCCCACAGCCTAAACGAAATTTAACAAGTCATCCCTATCTTTTTTTCTATATTTTCAACTCTGAGCTTCAAAAATATCTTTAAACCTTAAATCCTACCAAGTTACACCATACTGGATACCGAAATGCTTACTGCGTGCAGTAGTAACCAAACCTAAAATACTTAAAACGTATTTCTCCAACTGCTACCCGGCTAGCAGGTTCGCCCACTCAAATTTTACATTTCACCAGATAGTGTAAGAATAAAAGGGAAGTGTTTTGAATGCATGTTTAAGCGGAATCATCTTTGGTTTTGAAAAATATATATTGTATTTGGAAGATTTATATATTTTCACTGGGATAAGAATCAATTAAAGGGAGGTAATTCAAGAAAATATAGATATTTAATATTTACAAAAAAAAACCAATTTAAAAAATTTAAACAATTATTCCAGCACCAATTAAGCCAAAACATTATAATATTAAAGCCTAAAATCGTTTCACAATAAATGGCTTATGTTAGCTAATTTAAAAACTATGAGTTTTGCGACTTAGAGGAACGAGTCCACTACCAAGGTTAACTACGTTTTCTAAAGACTCACAACTGTTTATTTTCTTCAACTGCTTGGTTTTTATGTTTGAAGTTTCAACTGTGGTGTTTTTTATGTTTAAATACTTAGGTAGATTAAATTGTTATTTGTCAATTGATAATCATGCAGAAAGATATGCATCCTGAAACTCCCATTTTACGATTTTCCTAAAATAGTTTATGTAAACCAATGAAACGAGTCCTTTTCCGAACTCTTCGGTTGTTAACCAAGATTTCATTGGTTCAAGAAATAGGTAAAAATCCATTTTATGCAGCTTACGCCGAAAAAAAGTAACCGCAATAGATCACCTGTGTGTTAAAAAGGTTTAAAATAAAAATATAATCATATTAAAACTAAAACAAAATGAAACTGAAATAAAAATGTGTTGATAATCGATGCTAGAGATAACGTGTTTAATATACTGTAATGGAAAAAGAAAGTACGCAAGGGAAAAAATCGCACCTCATTCAAGGTGTTTTAAAGGGTTGTGGGTTCGAGTCCCAGCGGCGGGAGTACACACTTGTTTCCACGTACCATTATTATATAATAGATACATCTGCTTGTATGACGGGCTCCAGTTTAGGCGAATGACATTTTTTACATATCTTACATGAAGAATATGCACTATAATCCTCTGTGTATGCTTTTTATCATTTTATTACAGAAGTTGTCACGGTATATAACGAAAGATAACTCTGCAACGATGAGTAAGCGCGGGAAAATTATCATTGAAAATACCATGAATGAAATTGTGTAACGTAAGCTAGAGGCGCAACGTAAGCTAGAGACGCAACGTAAGCTAGAGGCGCAACGTAAGCTAGAGACGCAACGTAAGCTAGAGGCGCAACGTAAGCTAGAGACGCAACGTAAGCTAGAGGCGCAACGTAAGCTAGAGACGCAACGTAAGCTAGAGGCGCAACGTAAGCTAGAGACGCAACGTAAGCTAGAGGCGCAACGTAAGTTAGAGGCGCAACGTAAGCTAGAGACGCAACGTAAGCTAGAGACGCGCTGTACATGAAATGCAGCAAGTAACATACCTCTGGTATGTAATATCGTTAGTTAATCTAATAGGCATTTCAATGAAAAACGAGAGTTCGGCTCTAACAGTTAACTGATAAAAGAGCTACAAGATTCATTTGATGTGGAAAATCAATTAAGAATTTTCAAATTTCAAATCACTTTACTTTCTCTTTACTGTTTCAGGTTATGCTTAACGCAACTTTAGGACTCTCATTCCTTTGATTTTATCTATTGCTTATGTATATATGTCTTTTTTCAAACGAATTACCAAATTTATGCAAAAACTTTTCTCGAACACCAAAGTTATCTCATCGTTGGAACGGAGCATACTTAATACTATTTGCTTCTTATTCGATCGTGGATTATTTTATTTATGCTAATTTCGAACTCAGGAATATCAATAAGGTTTTTCATTGGATCCGTAGTGGAATCAGCACGGGTTATTTAATTATTCGGAATTTAAAAGTCAGCATTTTCTTTTAAAACTCCAATGAGGAGTATTCAAAATACTGCGAGTGGTTTTATTGATCAGCAAGTAGCTGATTAATATTTTTAAAAACGAAATTTTGCCTGTTGTTTGCAGTATATAAGGTAGTGATAACAGAATATATATATATATATATATATATATATATATAATATATATATATATATATATATATATATACTGTGAGTTCCGACGATGAAGTTACCTGTATATAGAAGGACCCCTTGATACACTCCTCAAATACCGTAGTTGCTCGGATGTTGGCCAACTGCTGATCGACAGTAAGTGTCCCCCGAAGAAGACCGCTCTTCTGCAGGTCTTGTAATTTCACCTGGATCTCTTTAAGTGCCCTTTGACCTTGCTCTGGTACTATGTCGTACAGGATCACGCTGTAGTCCGCAGCTGCAAACAGCATGGACCAGCTTCGGCCGATAAGTCCACTGGGGAAGATATGTTTTTATTATTTTTGTTAGCAGCACGATGGATAAAAGTTATATCCTGTGACTAATTCATATTTCATATATGAAAGTAAGGATCTGATGAAATATTAAGCATATGCGGGGCAACTTTGCAAATTAACATTTGTTTAAGAAATTCATGGATGGAAAATAGGAACTTGTAATTAGCGTATAAGAGTATTAGACAGTAGCCCTTCTAACAATCTAAGCCTTTCGTATGGCGGCCATGCGTAGCAGTAATAAACACCAGTCTCCCGCTCAAGTTTCAACAAGTTTTACTGAATAAATCTCATTTAAGTTTTCAAATTGAAAGGAGGGAGATCGTCTGCTTAATACGAAATGGGTTAAAATCCTCCTTTTACTTCGCCCAAGATAGCGTGTTTATATAGAACATATCAAAGCGCTAAAAGCGCTGAGAAAAGGCGGCAGGATTAACAGGACAAGACGGCCAAGATGGCCCTAAAGACGCTCACCTGAGAAAACTGCCTTCGTTGCCCGTATAAGTTATTAAATTATAGCATACATAATCCATGAGATCATTTATAATTCCACAAATTAAACAGTGCCTGTAATTGAAATTTGAAGTCAACTTGACTGAGAAATTATGGCCTTAAACACACAAATTTAAACATTAAAAGGGTCATAACTCCTGACCTAATTGGCCAATATCAGCCGTAATCAAACTTGGCCGAAAGAATATGGCTATAAAAAAAAACAGAGTTTGAAGATGATTGCTTAAGAATTGAAGATGCTAGAATACAAACAAACGAAAATCTCGCATTTTTTCAATATTAAAGGGACCACACAATGAGAAAAAGATTAGTTTTGCATTGGTAGATAACAATTAAAGAAAAGATTCCGCGCATGTCCGAACTTTCTACGATGCTCAGGTGACGTTTAATTCAGATTTCCATAACGCACATTTACCTTTGTGACGGAAACGGCCGAACTAATTTACGGAAATACCCGAGCGTGTGACGTCATCGGGGGTCTCGTGGGATTTGTTTCCAATGGACGACGTATATAGTAGTAGTGAAAGTGATCTTGAGTGTTCGTCGTCTTCATGTTTCGACGATTCAGGAGAGGAAGAAACTTTCAGAAGTGAATTACGCAATAATGCCGTATCAGTTTGAACCGTTAGGTTCAAATGCTGAAAGGGATTCAGCTGGAGAAGACGGTGATGATGAACCGAAACTTCGACGAGACAGTACAGAATGGTACGAGTATACTTTCATTTCAACTTCAATTTAGTTATTAGTTTTTAATGTAAAATATATTCTCTCGACTGTCTGACATTTTTATGTAACCGTGTTTTCCTTTATGTGGTCTCGAGCTTATATCTATAAAGAAAATAAGGCAACCTTCCCCACCCACTTTCTTTATGAAGAAGCTAAATATAAAGTTTTTCATACTTTCGTTTAGCAGAAGTTCTGATCATACGCAGATTATAAGAAAAGGATTATAGTTTGCAATATAATGATTGTAAG
This sequence comes from Solen grandis, assembly GCA_021229015.1. Lineage (NCBI taxonomy): Eukaryota > Metazoa > Mollusca > Bivalvia > Adapedonta > Solenidae > Solen > Solen grandis. The sequence continues at coordinate 46,946,809 of CM037779.1, read as the reverse complement.
AGTTTAAAATGTAATATGTAAAGTGTAACTTCCCAATTTCTATTTGAGTTTTGTGAAACTGAGGTAAAGAACAAAAAAGAAAACAAGTTTTCAGTATCAAACCTATGCCTTTATTTCATATGATGATTGCTTATGATGTTTACCAAATTACATCATTTCTATTTCAGGCAATACAGATACACAGTATACAGACAGTTATCCATGTGGTGCTGGGGGTTTCTTGGGAGAGAAGTTCGGGTGGTTTTGCCTGTTTGCGCAGTGGTGTAGATTAGGGAGACTATCCCTTCAGACAATTACACAAACTTTCATTTTGCTGGTTAAATATACTGGTCAGAGAAATACTGCATAATGTATGTTGTTGTTGTATTGGGGTTTATCGTCGCTGCGATAGACATAATGTATGTACATGTGACTTGAAAATAAAGAAAAAATAAAATGAACAGATGTTCTATTCTCTAAACGTCATGAAAAGCTTGTAATAAGATCAACAAAAGACAAAGTCCAGTTTTTCCTGAAATTAAATTCAATAAAAAAGGGAAGATTCAGGTTATTTTTTAACTGGAGAAGAATGAAGAATATTCTTATTGAAATTTTATTTCGATTCCTTCCGACGTAACCTGCCTATGTATGTGATACATGTACTCAAAAATGCTTCTAAATAATTATGTGTAAAAAGAATACTTTCATATCATAAATTTAACACTATATTTTTTGTAAGACTTGGCATGTGTTTCATAAAAAATATCAACTTAAAATTTCTAAAGATTATTTCCTAATTAAGAAAGAGGAAATAGAACTTAAATCAGCTGAACACTGGTGAAACGGTCTATAATGTATAACAAATGACGCGTAAACAACCTATGCTGAGCGTCAAGAAAGGGAGCTATACCAGTACCATTTTTTACAATGTTCGTATGTCGCAGCTGGGGATTGAACCCACAACCTCCTAATTCCAGGGCGTACGCTCTAACCACTCGGCCACATTTCCTTTTGTTTATCAAAGCAATCTTGCATTCAACATTAATACTGTCATCTCATGTCTTGTAATAAACCTTTACCAATAGATGAGTTAAAAAAAATCGTACAAAGTAAGGTAAGTATTCACCATTGCTCTCAGCTCAAACTTTCAATCAGTCATAATGAAAATGGTCAACAGATTTGTGTAACAAAAATTCATGCATTAAATAAATAAAGAAATAAAATAATAATAAACTCAATAAATGGATGTTGCTTATCTTTCCTGTTGTCAAAGTTTTTTTATGTTTTATTTTTATTTTCACCAGTACCATCATTATATAAATCAATATGGATTTTAATTTATTTACTGTTATTTAAATTGTCTCAAATACAACCAATAATAATAATGTCCTACAATTATACCTTGAAAAATTAGAATTATATAAACAACATAAATAAATATCAAACAAGACTTTTTCCATACTGGAACATTTTTTTTTTATAATTCTTATTTTTATTAGAATCTAGATAATATTTTTTATTCAGCAGATTTTATAAAAAGAAATATTTTATGAAGAAATATTTTAAAAAAATTTTTATTACTGTTACTGTTATGCAGATTTAACTCGAAATGAAATATAATTATTCATTTCACAATAAGGTAAGGAAGGAGTTTTCAGTATTCAAGCATAATGGACGTTGTCATGGTGACATATTGTCTCTTACTGCATGTTTTATGACTCTTATGAGTGGCCATCTGGTAGTGGTAGTGTAAGCAAGGTGCAGCTGTCAGTTGGTGGTTTATGACCCTGTCAAGTAATGTTATGTAACCAGTCTTTCTAAATGACCCACAGAGCATGTTTCCCTTGGCTTTGAACTGTGGATAACAGCTTAGTAATTGATCAGTACTGACACATATCTTGCATTAGCTTATTGACCTTTACTTTCAAATTAAAATAATAATAATAATAAATGTCAAAAGTATAATAAATCAGTTGTTTTACTAAATTTCAGGATTCCCATCAGACATTTATATGTACTGAAATCCTTTTCATCTACTGTTAAAATATGAGGTTGAAGAAAGTAATAACAGTGATTTTTCCTTGAATTGTAAGTGGGCCGGTGCTGCTTCATTTGTGAAAAATAAGCAGTTTATCAAATTGTGAAAATAGAAATAGCAGTGTTTCTGCTGATATTGTAGGAAAATGTGAGATTCCTTTAATTGGAATGGTTTTATATATTCAAGAAACTGAGACCTTGTGGAAGAGGAATTAATTCAGCTGGGTAGGAAGGGTTTTTAAGTCATGCCTCTATCAAAAATACTCTTTTGAAATGTGAATGAATTTGGGTCCCTTATACATTGTGAATGGGTCCTTTTAAAAGGTACAGACGAAAAAAATCACTGAATACTTTTAATTGGGGAAAAAGGTCTACATGAGGGTAGGGAAAAACTTTGAACAAGGGGTAAAATTACGCACAAAAACACAGATTTATAAACATTTCACGACATTAATTCAGAACGTATGGGATTAACATGCAAACATTCACTTAATAACAATTACAAAAGCACTTTTAAATATAACCTTAACATGTATCTTTTTTTTAAAATTAATTATGTTGGAAAGTCTGATTAATGAATTATTTTTATATATCAAGGAGCAATTATAATGATTTTATGATTTTCCATTCAACACCGATGTACTCCAACTTTCTTTTCGCTTTCAACGTTGGAATTGCGTCGGGTTTCAGCATGGCAGTTAAGTCCAAATTCATAGAAATACTGTTCGTATATCGCGCAACATAACAATCCTGTCAAAAATGAGCAGAACACACACAAGCATTCTTTACAGCGCCGACTACACATTTTGTGTCTTTTCGTGTAGTCTACGAACCCGAACCACAAACTTTGTCTCGACGTATCAGAGTCACTCGGGAACCTGTGCAGACTAAATCCATCTTCTATATAGTTACTACACCCTCCTACGACACACTTTTTCACCATTGTAATCGATCATATTCAAATACGCACAGAAACAGTAAAAACTTTGTTCAACAGCTTCTCCTTACAACAATGGCGCATGTAAATAACAAAACGTGTTGACCCCCGATGACGTCACTTCCGGGTTAACCCATAAAGGGTAAAGTTCACACTTTCGGTTTGTGAACAGTTGAAGTTTACCTGTACTGTACAACTCTATCGAGCAAAATTTAACGGAAAGAAGTACACGATTATGTTAAACTAGTTATAAAGCTTCATATAAATACAACTTTAAAAAGCATTTTGTGGTCCCTTTAAAATGGGCATAACTTCTGGCCTAATGGGCTTATATCAGCCATAATCGAACTTGACCAAAATAATATGGTAATAAACATTGTCATAAAGTTTAAATAAGATTGCTTAAGAAATGAAGATGCTAGAGTGCAAACAAACTGAAAATTGGCATTTTTTATATTTAAAGGGGCATAACTCCTGATCTAATATGCCGATATCTGTCATAATTAAACTTGGCTGTGAGATTGTGGTAATAAACATAATCCTTAGGTTTGAAGAAGATTGCTTTAGAAATAAAGATGCTAGAGTGCAAACAAAGTGATATCTGGCTTTTTTTAATATTATAATGGGCATAACTCCTGACCTTATAGGCCGATACCAGCCATAATCGAACTTGGCCGTGAGATTATGGTAATATATATTGTCATTATTTTTAAAAATGCTAGAGTGCAAAAAATGTGATTTTTTTAATATTAAAGGGGGCATAACTCCTGACCAAATAGGCCGATATCAGCCATAATCGAACTTGGCCGAGATATTATGGCAATAAACACTGTCATAAAGTTTGAAGATGATTGCTTAAGAAATGAAGATGCTAGAGTGCAAACAAACTAATTGTGGACGACGGACGGACGGACGGACATTCATCGATCCTAATAGCTCATCCTGAGCACATGTGCTCAGGTGAGCTAAAAAAGCTATAATTCTTAACTATTGAAACAATAGAGGCAAAAGCCACATGATGCAAAAACAACAAAACACACACACTTTCCTGCAACTATAGTCGCTTTGAAAGACAATCATAACAATCCGGAGTTAGGGTCATTCAAAAGTAGGTCATTCACTAGGACCTGATGTATATGTATTCTATCTGCTGTTACTTAAGTGTAGAAATTGACAAGGTACTTGATTGTTGAAATTACTTGAATGCTTGCCTATCTATTTCAAGTTAAGAAATACTCTTGGAGAAACCTAACTCGCCATCATACAAAATTATACGCATGAACCACTTTAGACTAAATACAAACATGCGAAGCGCTACTTTTTTCTTTTTTTTACAGGAGTAGTACAGGAGTAGATCTTTTTGATTGCTGTTCTAATTTATAATTTGTCACGGATATATTGTTCACGCTTAAGATGGAAGTTTACAAAGTAAAATAATGGAAGAAGAAAACATGTTAACAAACAAGAACACATAAAAAGCGGATACGGTTATGATTAAACGTCTCTATGGCATATTCTACTCGTATTCGTAGTGCAGAATCGCATGCATAGATCCGCACTAAGTGCGGAGAAGTACAGTTAAACTTGTCGTGTCAAATATGCAAATCAGCAAGGTCAGCAAGGCCTGTAAAACGTTTGTGGCAACTACAAACGGCGGCAAGCCGCCGTTTAATAAGAGGCCATCGAATGCATTTGGATCTATCAACCAACCCTTAACTTCTGCTAAACATACCGGTTGCGTAATAGCGGCTCCGAAAATTTCCCCATTTTTTACCCTCGTCCAAGATGGCGCATTTATGAAGAACATTCAAGGGGCCATCGTGTACGTTGTGAATTATCCTCCCACACCTAACTACTGTTTACTATTCACATAATCATATCCTCATATACTTCAACCTAATACAAACTTATAACATTTTGATTTTTATCTATTATAAGAAAGCTTCCTTCCCATACGTATTATGTAGAACTATAAATTGTCGTATAACAAGCGAAATACATCGTTAAAAAAAGTCTCACCTGCCAACGATGCCGATTTGCTGTTTCTCGGAAGACATGTTTCGCATATCTGTCACTAGAGTTAAGTTTAACAGTCAACCGAGTACGGAAACCTGTTCGGGCACAGACTTTCGACGCGCGATTGCACGTAAGTAAATAACACCGTAAAATTGGTGTGTGTGTGTGTGTGTGTGTGCTGCACAATTTAAGGGGATGAGGTCCGTACTTATTTCCCGTGATATTTTTATGCCCCCGAGATATATGATTGGGGGCATATTGTTTTTGCTCTGTTTGTTCGTGTGGGTTGTTTGTTTGTTGGTTTGTCAGCAACTTTAACATTAGCCATAACTTGATAACTATAAAAGATATTGACTTCAAACGTCATATGTGTATAGAAAGCGGCTAGGAGAAGTTGAGTGACTAAGAACCTGGCTCAATTTTTGAATAATCTCCCTATTTATTTATTTTTTTCAATTTTTGTCTGGAGCATAACTTATAAACTATTCAACGTATTGACTTGAAACTTAACATATAAAAAGATGGTGAGATTGAAAACTGCAATAACTAAAAACCACAATTCTCCCTTGATTAATTTCATTATTTAAGGTTTTAGAAGTCTAATGACTTGGCTAATTTCAACATATTACGTGACATTCGGCGATAATCGGTAATGTTCGTATTCAATGTCGGTAACATTTTCATGACAGAAAATAAATATCATGATCGGTACGAAAACATAAAAGTTCTGACTTTTGATAATTTGAGGGGAGTTATAAGTAAATTAGACTAAAGCTTTTATACCTGCTGACTTATTCTAAACAACAGTTGTCCAATACATATCCCTAAATTTTTCAAGGAGATTATTTACAAATTATCTAAATGGCGGCCCCCGTTCGTGACCAATCTCCAAACAGAGTTGTCGTTCGTTCCTCACTAAACCATAAATGTAATGTACGCCGATGTGTAAGAGAGTGGTACGTGAATACCACAGCCGCTTCAAAACAGAAAGTATGTTTAAAAAGCATAAAGAAAGTAAATAAATCATGAAGGAGCATAACTATAGCCAAGCTGATGGCGAAGTTGAAATTCAGTGAACTCGATTTTCCGGGTCGGTTTATGTATTTTATGCAAAGATGTATTCACATGGTCCAACAGATTTGGTTAAATCTTCCATAATATAATAAGCCTATAGAACCAGATATGTTGTGGTAATTGAAACTCATATAGTCACTTTATATTGTAGAATTAATATAGCAGTTATTGAAAAACTGCGATATACTGCCCATCCCAAACTTTTACATCGCGGCTACGGGCACCACCATAGAAATTTTTATATGTTTTATTTGTTATTTTTGACTATGTGATTTATTAATTGGAAATCTAATAGGATTTCATGTTTCTCCTTTAAGAAAACTACATCCCAATTTGGAAATACAATTTTTTATATTTTGAAGTTTGATAGGGCATGAGAAATCTTCGCTCATTTTCAGAACAGTTCATTCTTCAGATGAAGCCATTTCCCGGGGTTTTCCAAATACATATACTTTTTTATTTACATTATCACATTTGTCGTATTTTGTCTAATTTTAAGACAGAGGATAATATTTATTTGCTTTTAATTTGTAGTTTGTGTATAATTCTTCTTTCAAAACTTAGGTAAAAAGCACAGTGTACTTGTATTAATATTTAGCTTGTTGCAGTGTGATGGTTGTATAAAATAGAGAGGCTTTACTGAGGTAAACCTTTCCAATATTGTTATATGGTGTTCATGATATGTCATGGAAAATGATTATATCATTCTTGAAAACTGTCTCTACCAAATAATATGAAAGCCAAAACCGATGCCGCCAATGTTAGTTTGGAGTTTGCCATTCATGATGTCAACACAAGAAAGATTGAACTCGCATATTAGGAAAAAAAACCCCAAAACCCCAATCATTTGAAGAAACAACAACGATGACATCTTCCGCTCGTGAAAGGCTGATATTGATGCTGTTTTTCAGTCTGAATAAGAAAACTCTCACATTTGTTCTAAGTTGTTATTTTGATATTTGCTTTTTATTTTGCACCAACTTTATGCAAGGCATATGTGTTCTTTTATGCTGGCGTGCATTCAGTATGACAAACCGTATGCAACCGCACGCTCACAATCAGCTATGTATGGTGGCATATTTCTGCCAGCCACTTATCCACTTAGCTATGTTGAAACTTTTCTGAAAAATTGTCACATATTCAGTTAGTATCTGGCAAGTAGCAAATTTTCAAGTTATCTACTTAGGTATCATAACAGGACTCAACTGTCTGTTAGTGCCCACTACTGCCAATCACATATTCACTTATTTTAACTGGATACCATGCCTTTTTCCAGATAATTATGTGAAAAAATGCTTGTTATCCATATAATTTAACTGACTAACTTGAAAAAAGGCGAGATATCCAGTTAACTTAAGTGAATATATGGCTGGCAGTAGTGGGCACTAACAGGCAGTTTTGTTCTGTTAAGATACCTAAGAGGATAACACGAAAGTTTTCTACTTGCCAGATACTAACTGACTATGTGACAATTTTTCAGAAAAGTTTCGACATAGCTAAGTGGATAAGTGGCTGGCAGAAATATGCCACCATAGCTATGAACATATCTCGGTGTCATAAACCACGATGTTGACGTTAACCCGTGTACAACATAAGGAGCACGTGAACAGCATGCTATATGGTCCTAAGACAACTCCATAGCTGACTGTAAGCGACCGGTTGCATACGGCTCACGCCATAACTTGTATGTACATCACATGATGCTATTTATAGCTAGTTCTACTGTACTTTTGTTGCATTTGTGTAATCGGCTGAGTTGACTTAGAAATGCATTACATGTTGGGCCATTATTTGTTAGACAGTTAAATGCCTAATTGCTTTCGGACCCCAAGCAACTGGAGAACTTCATGCTATGGTACTATGGTGCCGTATATGTTCATTGGCCCATTCCGCATCTTTTCAAAATACAGTTTAAAAGATCCTGACCTTTTTCCATTTACCGGTAAGCGGAAAACTGATTTGGTTTCATGGTTATATTGACTTCTGTTAACGTTTTATGCGTACATATCGGAACAGTTTTGTCAAGATATAGCCATTTCTTATCTTGTTTAAGAGTCAACATCGTTGTAAAATCGCAATATTGTCCTGTTGTCTTCTTGTACTTTTGGCACTCAGCAAAGGTCAGGGGTTTCATTTTTCCTCGGCTTGCGGGATTGCAATCATTGCATAGCGGTCTAAATATCAAATATGTGTAAAATGCATTGTAATGCGTTTCAGTTATGTGTTTGGTTGGTGTTCGGATTTGGTGTGTATAACTTATTTACATATGGCACTTCAGCCATATTTTGTTATATTTATTTAGTTACTTTACATAGCGTATACCTTTATGTCTACGTGTATGTAAGCGTATTGATATCTCATTAGTTTTGTTATGGAGAACCGGAAATGGTTCACAAGTCTCTTCCAGTCTAGTAGTATTTTTTGCACTTGTACCCTGAGCTGTATACTTTTATGTTTCTATAATTTTTTTTAACCCGTTAGAATACACGTGTTTTATCAAACACGCGTGTACTTTTTGTAACTGTACTGTACACACTTTTATGCCGACATGCCTGCAACGATATAAACAATACCCAAGGTTCCGGTATCTGAACCGGCAAGAGTTATATTTCCGTATTGGTACTCATTTACTTTCCTTGAACCTCGTATAGTACACTATTTTTTTTTCAGTACCGGGATTTTATAATACATTTTCGTTTTTTGCGTACCTGTAATGGTAATTTTTTATTTACATTTTGTGTACCTGTAATGGTACATTTTCATTTATTTTTTGTACCTGTAATAGTACATTTTTGTTTTTTGCATACCTGTAATGGTACATTTTCATTTTTTGTGTACCTGTTATGGTACATTTTTATTATTTGTGTACCTGTAATGGTGCATTTTCATTTTTTGTTGTTCCTTTCTTTTTTACTTTGTTCCGAGTACCTTTAATAGTACATTTATTTTTACGAACATTGTTAGTATTAATTTACGCACATATGCTATGAGTGTATTTTATAATAGACATTATGACATTAATAACTCAACGCAAGATTGTTATATTAATATTTTATTATTTTTGTAATATTTTGTTGATATTGACATTACATAACATGCAAGTTCAGCACAAGGCTGCTTGTCATCATGTTTTAGGTTAGCATTTTGCTATTTGAAATTATTTCATGCAATTTCAGCACAAGATGCTTTTTATTATTTTAAATGTGTGCTTTTGGTTATTTTTGTTGCATATTATACATGCAAGTTATGCCTAAAGACACCTGTTCTTAGGTCTTAGGTTTATACTTTGTTGAAAATATCATTATGTATCATGCAAGCTCAGCACAAGACTGCTTGGCATTATTAAAAAATACAGTTTTAATTGCCATTTATTTCCGCATAAGTTCAGCTTATATTTTTCTTTCTTTTGCAATTTCAGCTCAAGGGCTTGTCGTTATGTTACATTTTTCCTAATATATATGCAAGTACATTTTATATAATTTCTTTTTTTTTATTTTGTTTGTATTAGCATGATTATCAAGAGTTCAGCACAAGGCTGCTTGTCATTCTGTTCCATGATAAATGTTTTCATAATATTGATAATAAATATCATGCAAGTTCAACAAAAGGCTGCTTGTCATTCTGTTCCATGTTTAATATTTTGATAATATTGATAATAAATATCATGCATGTTCAGCACAAGGCTGCTTCTCATTCTGTTCCATGTTTAATATTTTGATAATATTGATAATAAATATCATGCATGTTCAGCACAAGGCTCCTTCTCATTTGTTCCATGTTTACTATTTTGATAATATTGATAATAAATATCATGCAAGTTCAACAAAAGGCTCCTTCCCATTATGTTCCATGTTTAATATTTTGATAATATTGATAATAAATATCATGCAAGTTCAGCACAAGGCTGCTTGTCATTATGTTCCATGTTTACTATTTTGATAATATTGATAATAAATATCATGCAAGTTCAGCACAAGGCTGCTTGTCATTCTGTTCCATGTTTACTATTTTGATAATATTGATAATAAATATCATGCAAGTTTAACATTTTGTTATTATTATTTCCATAAGACTGCTTGTCATTACTTTAGGTTATTTTTTTATTTGTTATTATTTGTTTGCCATTATATTTTTATCAATATGTCATATTACCATGCAAGTTCAGCAAGTTGCGGTTTTGATGACATTAGTGCCTTGCAAGTTCTTGACAAGACTAACTGATATAATTTTATTTATTCATTTTAAATTTTTTGTTAGGTTTATGTTTTTTATATTTTGATAATATTGACATTATATATATATTATATCATCATCGTGTTGAAAATGTTTTTTTCTATAAATTTGGTATTGCAGGTTTTTTAAAATTTGTATTATATTAAGTTCTGGTCGTATAATATGTCTGCCATTAGATATGAACTTATTACATGTGAGGTAACTTGAAAAAATTCTGTAGTATATCACTTCCGAGTTTCGGGTGGGTACGCATCACATGATGCTTAAGGCGTTTTATTTATTTATTTTTTTTTTTTTTTTTTTTGCATCACGTGATGCTTGTGGCGGTTTTTTATTACCCACCTATGTGGTGAGCCTTGATTAATGATTTGTGTTATGTTCATTATTGTTTTCTTTTTATTATCTGCCTTTCGCCATTCAAAATAAATGACATTTCCACAATACTGTGTTTGTGGTATATTAGATATAGGCTCCCACATATGAACTTCACCTCGGAGTGATTACACTGAGTGCTTTAAAGGAAGATTCAAATGATATTTAGCATAGTTAAATATTTCTGAGACTCCCGCTGAAAGCGTTTTTTGATAGAGTAGTTTGGGTCAACCCCGCTATCGTTATTAACGAGTCACATGGTTATAAAGAGTGACCTGTTAGGATTCTGGATAAAAGATTATCGGCATAAGCAATGTTTTCCCTCCATCCTCCCCAGCTATCCCTGTTCTTATAATATTTTCTTTGTCTTGAATTGTTAATATTTTCTTTACCGTTCGTGTATTAATATTTTCCTTTTTCATGAATTGTTTATATGTATCATGGTAAAAACAGTTGTTTTCATATTATTACCCACCTACTTCACCTCGGAGTGATTACACTAAGTGCTTGAATGGAAGATTCAAACGGATACATCTGAACTCACAATAATCCTGTTACAGAATGATCTTCTTCTTTCCCACTTGAATAATTTCAATGACAAATCAGAGTCCATTGCGTCATTGAAAAGTTTTACATTTGTAATAAACAATGTTTCTCAATCAGAATGGAAATTGTGTGCATCTTGAAGCGCCTTGATGAACGTTTCAGTGCACCAGATATTGTTGAATAAGCATTAAAAATCTAAGTTTGATTCCTACCCCAGAGTTTTTGATAAAATAGCGAAATATTACATGACTTAGCGGATACACTTACGGTGATTGTGTCTGTGAGGGAAGATCGCAATTACCGAAATCTTCTGGCATATTACAATTCTTCAACTGGTGTATCTTCTATTGTCAGCAACCGTCCTACTTACTGGACTAGTACTGCTGTCAAATCTATGGAAGAGAATGACATATCTTACCCACCTCTCGAGGTCTTTACTGACATTATTCGGAAACTCTGGAAATCAAAGGACAATCATTTCAGCATGCCTCACCATTTTCCTGCAATGCTTCAAATGATCAAGAATACACTATGAAGGTATCAGTCTGAAGACTGGAACTAGTGTTAAATGCATGGCAACTACTGATGACTTGTGAGAGGATGTGTAAGGCACATGGCCTTTACAAGAAACTATAGACTCTCTTGACTTCCAAACAAATTTTTTGAAAAAAAAAAGAGAGATTGAAAGAAAATGTCTCAGAAGAACATGTGTAAAACAAGTGCAGTGAGGATATTAAGAGTGAAAAAATATGAAAATAGTGGGCAGTCTGAAGCTTCCCATGTAATGCATGGCAGAGAAAAGACACCAATGAAAATACATGTATGCATCAACTGTGTGGTAATGGCAGGGAGCCAGTAAATCCTTAATATCAAGGATGTTCAAATATGTATGAGGACAAATTTCAGGTCGCAAGGAAGATGCTTTTTGAAGAACCCTGACTTAGATCTGTGATGATGTTACGGAATGCTCATTGTCATCTTGCATTGACTGCATCATCACATCTGACAGATAGGCTACTGAATTCATAGAAAAGTCTCTTGAAGATAGCAAACGGATAAATCTCCCGACAGTGATAAAATGTGATCATGTACCACCTGAAAAAGATGAAATACCAACACCATGTTTTGCGACCAGTTTTCATTATCTTGCAATCATTACTAGATACATAAGGACGCCAAAATCATGTTTTTGATTAGAAGACTGTAGTGACAATTTTGATTGTTCTGTATTCCAAAGGACAAAGCATGATGAAAAGCCAGGACTTTTTTGAGGAGGATTTCTTTTTTCTAGTAGCGAGTTTCGAGTAAGAAAAGTGAGTTTCGAGTTTAAAAAAGTGAGTTTCGAGTCTGAAAAAGTGAGTTTCGAGTAACAAAAAGTGAGTTTCGAGTTAAAAAAGGTGAGTTTCGAATCAAGAAAAAGTGAGTTTCGAGTCTGAAATAGTGAGTTTCGAGTTAAAAGGGTGAGTTTCGAGTCTGAAAAAGTGAGTTTCGAGTCAAGAAAAAGTGAGTTTCGAGTTAAAAAATGTAAGTTTCAAGTCAAGAAAAAGTGAGTTTCGAGTCTGAAATAGTGATTTCGAGTCAGAACAGATACAACTAAGTGTATATACTGTACAGTGAACGGATAAAAATGTGTATGTTTTGGCGACTGTGTTAAATTTAACAACATTTGTGTGTTTTAATTCTTTTTACAGTAAAGTATATTTAAAAAAAATCGGGAAACAGTTGCTTATATCAGTAGTGAGTTCAATATTTATATTACTCTGACATGACGGATCGTTTAAGAAAAATCTATATGCCGGTAAGTTCAAATAGTCAAGTCTATATCCCGGGTAACTGTAAAAAAAGCACGGAACATACACTCAGAAATTCCTGTAAATGGTTCGAATGCGGCATACCTCATTCCGAAATAAACCGTTTTAAAATGGTGCCGTTTTGTCTCCACATTTTTCATAATTTATTGGTTTTACGTAAGAAATAAACACTTGTCAGCACAAAAATAAACCTGTCACTTACGACTTTTCGGTGTCGTCTTCCTTTACTATTCTTCTTTTGTTTAATTTTCCCTTTACCTTCTGGTCGAAGTTTACACACCGGCGAAACACGAATGTATTGTTGGTTTTGTTTATCGACAGGGAAGTAGTGTAAAATTAAGTATCATTCTTGAAATGGACATTTTATTGTGCCAGTATTCCATTTTTGTATTTTGTTTGTTAACTTTTGCTGTATGCCAACATCACTGACATTGTGATAGTCATACTCACTGACACGGACTCTAAAAACAAACATCAAAATTATCATTTGCATTTAAATAAAGATCACAAAAAAACATGGGTAACATGACTGAAAGTTAGCAATCATCTGCATGAAATTGTATTAACGATCCAGATTTTAACTATAAATAACTTACTATATGCGAAGATCCAGTTCCAGCAATTTGATACCGGGGGTGGGGGCAAACTCTGAAAATCACAGGACATAGTGGGGGAAGTGGGGCCCCCTTTTTTTCATAATTCCAAATCTCCGGGGGGGGGGGGGGGCCGGATCCCCCCTGTGCGCGTTAGTTATATATTTCTGATCACTATATTTTAAGCAAAATATTTATGGTGAATCAGGTGGTGAAAAAATTGTGGCCCGCCTGTGATTCGAACCCAGTGTCCAAGCACCTTACCACTGAGCTATCAAGCCACACGATCCAAAACCTCCCGATTCACCACAAAGCACCAGTACCCGGCTGCATATCCCACCTTCAAATTTATAATCTGTCACAAATTCTTAGACACAGAAGCATTGTGAAATGCTCTCGAGGTTCCGAAGTAGTTATCTAACTGATATATTTCAGTTGTTTTTTTTGCTGAATTACACTGCATTCTGTTAAATGCTCAGGGAATTCCCTGTGGTTAAATGTGCATGCATGCTGATTTAAAATATGATTAATTGGTATAAAACATTAAATAAAGAATAATGTTAGCTAAAACGAGTTGCCTAATTTGAGTGTTTATAAAGAATAAAGTTGATCAAGTTATTTGGCACAGCTGTTCCTTAGGTCACTCTCTACCAAGATTGTTCAGGGGATTCCGTGGCCGAGAGGGTGAAGTCGCTGACTTTAACACTCACTCAGCATCTCACCGCGCGGGTTCGAATCCCGGCAGGGTCATTCGGATTTTCATGTGAGGAAGCCTACCAACTGGCTTGCGGTAGGTCGGTGGTTCTGCCCGAATGCCTCCGTGCATTCGGGGTCTTCCTCCACCTGTAATTAGCTGGACGTCGCTATATGACTGAAATACTGTTGAAGCGACGGTAAACTCAATTAGTCAAGACAGCTGCTATTAAGTGAAGTTAAGTCAACTCAAGATTGTTCAAATTATTTTGATCCTTTGAAAAAAAAAAAAAAAAAAAGACCGCCAGGGGGCTAAGCCCATTTTCCTTGTATGTATACAGTACAAATTTGAAAATTCTTCTTGTCCTAAAGTACTGACTCGATTTATGGCTTGCACAGGGCAGAACCCATTTTCCACAATACCCTAAGATATTTGCTGTTTCTTTTCCTCCCACTTATACCTGGTTCTCAGGTGAGCGACCCAGGGCCATCATGGCCCTCTTGTTAAATTACCACTGCGTTTTTATTTTCAGTCTATCATACTGAAGTTAATGTCGAATTGAACAGTATTAATTAATCATTTTTAATATGAAAATGATATTTTAATGAACTTGAAGATAAAAGCTTTACACCCAAGAAGTTAAACTGTTTATTTTGTTGAAAGATGGACCTATATCATTTTTCTTTACTTTGCATTTCTTTTTTTTTGTGCTAATAAACGTATTATAGGAATTAAGTTATCTAAAAATATGAATTTCAAGAGTTTTTTGATGCTGTATACATTTTGATTTTTGAAGTAGAAATATTGAAATTATAGGAAAATGAAATATCTGCTCCTGTATGTAATTCATTTTAAAAAATCCCTTGAATTTGTCATTCAAGATGGCTGCCAAAGGTAGAGATTCTCACAGATGTGGAAACTATGTATACTGGTTCAAATATGTTGTATTGCAAACACCAAAGAGTAACAAACAAAAGCAAATATTCCTTAGTGAATTTGTCCAGAACCCAAAGTATTTGATACAAATATAGATAATCTTAAAAATTGGGTTAACCAATCATCAAATACCATTTCTGTTGAAAGTGTTGTATTCATAATTTCGTATGTTTGCTTGTGAGGTGTTTTGGGGGATGGATCCACGACCCCCTAACACCAATTACGGGGAGAATAAATTGGCTACTTGATAGCTGAAATTAAAAAAATAATAATAATAAGGTTGATCAATAAGACAGTTATTTCTCAGATGATGTAATTTTTAACTGTATATTTTTATAGTCACTCAACAATAAGAATGATTTAGTAAATATAGACAATTATATTTACGGAAAGTAAAAAAAAATCACGTAATCATTTTCTGCTAAAACATAAATAACCACGCATGCATAGAAAAAATGAGTAATAAGAGTTATATTGAATGTATAATTTAGTGACAGTAAAAAATAATGTATGCAATATATATATATATATATATATATATATATATATATATATATATATATATATATATGGCTTTACTTTAAAAGCATGAGACCAGGTGTTACTTTTGTAGCCGCAACCTTATTTACGGGAAAACAGCTTACTTTCGTTATCTATATCGGCTTATTTTGGCACTGATTTTATTCATACTCGTCAGAGAGTCGGTAAAAAAAAGTTGTGTTAATAACTATAAGAATTAATGCATGAATGAAGTTGTATTATCAATCGGTTTAAACTTAATACATACTCTGTGAAAGACCTCTGCTACAAGGGAGTTAACAATATATTGCGAATACATTTATATCTTCAACTGTACTCGAAACACACTTTTTCCTGACTCGAAACTCACTTATTCTAACTCGAAACTCACTTTTCCAACTCGAAACTCACTTTATTCGACTCGAAACTCACTTTTTCCGACTCAAAACTTACCTTTTCTGATCCGAAACTCACTTTTCCAACTCGAAACTCACTTTTTGCAACTAGAAACTCACTTATTCTAACTCGAAACTCACTTTTCCAACTCGAAACTCACTTTTTTCGACTCGAAACTCACTTTTTCCGACTCAAAACTTACCTTTTCTGATCCGAAACTCACTTTTCTAACTCGAAACTCACTACTCACTAAAAATTATATCTCCTTTTTTGAGATAATGGATGAAGAATTTAGCAAAGATGCAAGTGGCTTTTGAACTGTTCCATCCCCATTAACGCAAGACTGATCGAATCTCACAAGCAATAGGCCACAAGCTTTGAAAGATAGAAGATGGAAATATATCTTGTTTAGAGGAGAGTTTCAGTTTATGGAGAACATTGGTGAAAATGCAGAAACAGCATCGTCTGCGAATACTGGTACATGCCTGTATTTGTAGTATATCATCCTAGAAAACTTGATAAAAAAGATGTACGTATGACTCTTAGGCAAAAAAAAACATGGTGGTTCTTTTACCTTGACGGAATGTTTGCAAGGTCTGCTCATGAGATTCACAAACAAACCTATTGAAGTTATGACAGATGTGGAACTGGAAACAATCCAGACCATAAAAATGTGAAAATCAAAATAAAGGTCTTTGACAATAGCCCATCCCGGAAGCACCTGTGGTATCAGGAAGTTTGCTGATATAAGGTTAGCACTTTAATATTGACGATAGTCCGACATCAGTTCGGACTTGGGAAATTGCATTAGACAATAGAAGTCACTCCTGACCGGAGGGAGTTTATTATATTTTAAAATCGTGTAAAATAGAAGGCTGGTAAATTAACCCCTTTTAAGGGATCTTTGAGGGGTGATGTCAATGATCTCGAAGATGTCGACTCAGCCGTAGGGGAACTACATATCCATAGATGTCTAGGTTGTTTTTTTTTAAATTGAACGATGAACTTTTTTTGTTTTCAATTTCTTCTGACGAGAAATCATGCTCACGTAGGAGTGTATGTACGTGAGTAAGTCTTGTTTCGCATATCGTTGGCCAGGATCGGCTTGATTTTAAATGGGTTATGGTCTTAAGCTATATTTCTCAAATACATTTTGTCCGCACCATTTCTCGGCTCAGTTTGGTAGCTCAGATTGGTCGGAATTTTATTTTAGTACCAAATCTAGTTATGCATATCGTTGGCACGTCAGGATCGGCTTGATTTTAGATGAGTTATGGCTCCTTGTTATAATAATAAAATATATTTTGCCCACACTGTTTCTCGGCTGCCAATAGTCTGATTTTGATTTAACAGATTTAAGCACTACTGCTCTTTCCCGGATGTCACTACCGCTCGTTTTGCGCTGTTTTCTTTAAGGAGGTGGAGAGGGTGTTTGTGGGGCGTGCATTTGTCATTGAATTACGCCCACGTGTCATTTTTCTTGAATATATCTTATTTGCTCTATTTCTCCGCTACTGTTGGTCAAATTTTGATTTACTTTCAAAGCATTTTTAAGTACCAACGCTAGTTGAACAGTCATGATAAGCTCAATTTTAAGGGGAATTATTGCCATTTTTATATGTATTGGATATTTTTGTCTGCGATAAACGTATGAGTGTAACAGAGCTCTACCTATTTTTGTGTTTTTATTTTTAACCTTCAACTGTGTCAAACTATCTCCTATACCTTTCAGTATATTTATGTAAAATTGCCACAAGCCTACAAGATGATCTGTTTTTCATCAACTTAAAGCAATATCCCAAGAGCACGTAACTCTTACATGATTGTGTAACCAGTGTTTTTTGAGTTAACCCTCCGCTTGATTTTAACCATTGTGCGTGTATGCCAAGCGTTTATAACAAGCAACAAGCTGAAAACAGCAACAAAATGTCTGCAAAACCGGTGATCAGCATTACATTTGTTCTTTTGACCATGTTTCTAGCTGATATCCTATGCCTAAGTTTGTCTCGTTATGATAAAATAGAGAAGACGTGACTGTCTTGAGTGATGGCCATGTGCTATTTATACCATGTCCGTAGATCTTACATTTAATTATAGAAGAAGTCTACCTACCTAAAATTGATGAAATATCCATCCCCACCCCCGAAAAAAAAGTTGATATTTGATATACAGAACATTTAAGCAATAAAATGAGGTTGAATCATGATATGTAAAGGAAATATATATTTTTATTTTAAAGCAAGTCTTCGTATACGGAATTATGCAAGCACTATTGCATGTAGAGGAAGTCCCCCCAGAGCACTGAGTCGACAGGTCAGAAGTTAACACACATGAATCCCTCCCAGCATGTAACGGATAGAGGTCAGACACGACACGCCGTAGAGGACGAAATTAGTTATACTTATTTTTTTTTATTTTTTTTTTGTACATAAAAATATTCTAAAGAGGAATGTATTTTTTCCGATAACTGTAATACAAATTTCAAATTGGTTACACTGCATGTCAGCTAGTTACGAATTCGATCACCGCTGGAGGGCGGTCTTTTATGAGGTATTCCTTTTTTTGCTTTAATTTGATTATCCGGTCATTTGAAGACTTGATATTCACGCGGCAGATATAGTGTCGCAGACTGCACTGTCACGTCGTAGACAAGAGACGTGATCCACACCAAATCACATCCCCATTCTTTGTCAACATGTCTGGGATCTATCAATTTGCTTAACGCCACAGAAATATACCAGGATCGGACCAATGACCCCCGATTACGGGGCAAACACTCTAACCACTCGGCCACCAGGAGCGGTTTATACCGCGCATGTGCGTAGCATATTATAATGTACCCAATGGTAGGGTATTTATATCTACATGTATATGAAATTGACATGTGGTACTACATAATTTTTTTGCCGCTTTTGAGAAATGTTTAGGACGATATGAAATTATTTTAAGAAAACACACGTAGAGAGAGAGAGAGAGAGAGAGAGAGAGAGAGAGAGTCGGTTGTTATCTAAACAAGGTATCCCGTGTGTTTGTTTGTTTGTTTGGTTTAACGTCCCTCCGACTGTATTTTAGTCATTTGGAGACGATGTCTACTTGAGACAGATATAGTGCTGCAACACTGCAGTATCACGCCGTAGACATGTGGCATGATACCACACCCAGTCACATTATCCTGACACCGGACCAATCAGTCCTGCAACTACCCGTATATGCTGAGCACCAAGCAAAAGAGCTATAACATTACCATTGTTCACAACTTTGGTATACCGCGGCCGAGGATTGAACCCACGACCTCCCGCTCCCAAGGTGGACACTCTAGCCACTCGGCCACCGGGGACGGTATATCCTGTGGTATATCCTGTGTCTGCCTCACTATTACGGTATTACGGCTGTACCTCGGTATGTATGTAGAATGTTGCCATAGTGACACACACACATACTTAATAAGAAAGTTTCCATTAAAATGTGGCTTGTCATGCCATATGTATTTATCACGGGATGGTAAAATCTTTTATCTGACCACGGAAGGTAACATTACAGTTGTGGTACCCTGCGTTTTACCTTTCAGTATAGTTATATGGTAAATGAAAATGTACCGGTGCAGCAAAAGAGGAAAGCAACAATGGAGAAAAACTGGATGAGTCATTAACATTTAATAAGACGATCAATTGTAATAATAACAACGTGTATTATGGATAAAATGACCATTGGGTGACGATTTCATAACTTTGGTCAAGCACCATGGAAAACGCAAAATACCCGAAAAATACTTTGTTCCCATTTTGTTAATCAATAAAATAAATGCATGTGCGTGTTATTTAATAGAAATATAATGTTTAATGTGAACACAATTATTTCCTATCGCATGAGTTAATAGGGAAATAAAAAAATGAAAATAAAAAAATAAAAATAAAAACAACGACCCACTCATGTAGGGATGACGATGGTGATATGGGAAAGAGATTCGATTTTATTATTAGACTGTACCACTGGACTGGTTTTTGTAATTCCGACAGGAAATACTACGAAAGACTAGGAATTCATTTGAAACCTGGATGAAACTTTCATAAATATTGCAGCCATTTTGGAATGGAAGTAAGAAATGAGCTTCATTCACATCATTGGTAAAATGATTGCAAAGAACACCACCTTAAGTTGTTGTATGCAAAGAAATTGCGTAAATTGTAAATTAAGTTTGTATGTATCAGAATAAGTTATGCCATTTATTGTCGTTTAAATTTATCCTATCTCTTTTAGACTTCACGGAAATTATTTTTCTGCAAAAAAAAAAAAAAAAAAAAAATCAAATTGAAAGTACAAATGTACATTAAACATTAAACATATTGCATACATAGCAAGGCACCTTTTTTTCTCTCCATCCATTCTTACTTTCACGTGCTTATAAATTTCGAGAGTTCTTTCAATCCAAAACATTTGAAGCACTTAATGAATAAAGGCTGAGGTATAGCCCACTGATATTAACTTTAAAAAATATTCATTTCTCTGGAAAGCTTTGGGTAAGTTCTAGCAAGAAATAGTTTTGCATTTTGTATATTGGTCTGTAACTAGGCACGAGATTAATCCATAATCATCCGCCCCTTTCCGAAGTTAATTCCAGACTGGTTGGCCCCTTTGTTGGTCCCCATTTGCAAGCCAATGACATTCTGTCCAGCCTTCAACTGTTCTTCTGTGAAATCACGCTTGTTTTCACTGGCCTCTTTGGGTCCGAAACCGGGTCCACCTTTACTCTGAACCTGTAAGAACCAGGTAGTCATATTTTAGCATACGACGATACTATACACAATATGAAAAAAACATAATAAATCAAATTAAAATTAAATCAAAATAAAACTTACTTAAAAATAAACAAGAAAATCATGTTTACAACAAACTAACATACATTTTAAGGTAATCTATCCATCATTAAACAATAATTACGCTTAAAAAGACTCCAGTGCAGATGCAAGCATCTAGGCTCGTTTCCTAAAAGTCTATAAAGGCTTGCATTTAATATAAAATTCACACAATCATTTGATGGATCATGATCACAATTCAATGATGGAGATGGATTACCTTATAAAGGATTTTTTATCAGGTTAAATAACTCTTCAAATACACAATTACGTTACTGAGTTGTTACTTCCCTTTGGGTGACACAATGCCTTGAAACTGTATCAGTGATACCCATACAGCATAATAAGGTGTATTTCTGTATTTACTTAAATGAAATAAATGATGAGGTAAACCAAAGATGACATCATCCACAAAAGCAGACGACACCTACCTTTCTTGCAAGAGCGGCAATACATAAGACGACCTGGGTCATGTTCTGCTGTTCGTACAGGTCAACTGTCTGGAATGTTTCCATTTTATCCACACCGTAAACTTGTATGGCATCCAGATATTTGCCGATCAGTTCCATTTTCTTGAACGCCATTTTGGATCGCGCCACCTTCCCTGCTACATTGATTCCCAGTACTCTACACAATCTGGAATCAAGATTGATTTCAGCATAACTAACAAGACACATCTTTGGAAAAGAAATTCGGTGCTAGTAGTGGAGTTTATAATGCAAAGAGTCCTCTTCTTCTCCTTCACAATCGCCAAAGCAAAAATTATTGTAATGAAGCGTATTGTAATAACCGTCGAGACTGTAATATACTGCATACATTTAAAACGTTTGGTTCAATGAATTTAAAAAAGTATTTAAAAAAAAAAAATAAGCTAGTTGTCATCTCAACCATCATTAGAGGAAACCTTTTTCCAAAAAAAAAACACATTTTGAACGTTTGGTTCAAAATAATTCCTAAGTACGTCAAACGTTAGGTTACGACGGCTACACCGAAAAAAAATGCACGCATGTTTATAAATAACAGATGCTGTAAAACCAATTTGATTAAAAATAATTTATCATGAGGGCCTAACAACGTACGCACGGGTGGATTGAAGATGGGTTGGAAGCGCCATGCGACCCCATCCCCTAAAATCGACCAACATTTTTTTCTCAATACGTTAATCCACATATCAACTTTATTCGAGTTAGTCAATTTGATCAAATAACGTTTCATAGTCGTTTACCCCACCCCACGTTCGGCAAATATGCCCCAACCTAATCTAGAGTACATTTTGAAATATAACGTTAGCGGTTGCCGATTCTAGTCACGTGTCGTAGGCCGCATACGGTCATATTTTCTCCATATCAAGGTACATAAGATTATAAATATCGAGGGGTGAGAGCGAAAAAAGGCTAAGTGCTAATATAGTTATATGCACTTGGCCTAGTTTCGCTCTCATCTGTCAATATATAAGATATGCACTCTTTTTTTCCCCCAACTTTTTGAACGAAATACAAGCCATTTTCTTGGCCGATTAAGTAGGACAGACTGTAAATACAAGTATCATGGGATGTACTTACTCGCAGAGGATGAAACCGTCATTGAGAACTTCGGCGACGTAGTCGTGGTCACCGTTCGCGTTCACGCTCTCGCTGGAACCGCCATCCCTGAGACGTTGGCTGATCCAGGTCATCACTTGGGCAGCAAGGTCTGTGTCATACTTCCCCTTGATCTGTAAGATCAGAAACACGTGGATGTTAAAGCAGCTCGGTAAAAAATATTTACTTCCAAGTTGGTGAAGTCTTGATTTCCTGACACATGAGCTCGGTAAGTGTAGGTCAGGCTACACGGGAAAACGCTACGTCAATGACCATCTGTGAACGAGCTGCTTTAAATGAAGCTCTACAAGATTATGATCTTCATTTGTATTCTGCTGGTGATGAATGGCTAGATGGTCAAAGACGAGTATTACTTTGGGTTCAAGGATTATGGGTTCGAACCAAGCAGTGGGTTGATATTATATGACTTTTTATGTTAAGTATAAATTTCTATCTATAGAAGAAATGTAAACTTTGGTACAACTACAATTGTACCACATTTTCGGTCCCCGCAACTCAATCTGAGCAGGATCTTATAAAAGCAAGTTGGGCTATGCTGTGTTACATCATATACGCTCAGAAACCTTTGTTTCTCAAACCGTAGTAAATTTAAACATCTATGTTTATAGAGACGGGCGTGTCGGTTTATTCGTGAACTATTTATTACAGCCACAACCCCACTTCAACTTAGCTATGCAAACACTCCTAGACGTGCTGTTAACGTAAGTGGTATATTCTTACGCGGTCCCATGGGGAGATTCAGGGGATGGGACGGGAGCGGTTTAACTCTCGAATGTAACTTCTCATAAAATGTTAATAAGTGTGTTGATTACAACGTAGTGATAGAGATACACCCGTAAACTATTTCTCATTTGAGTGTTTGGGAGTGTGTACACAAGACTCATTACTGTTTATGATACCACTTTAACTCGATGTCATGTTATATTCCTCGTGCATTAATAAAAAACGAAAATATATTTTAACACAGTTTAATCTCCCAAACATAAGTCCCATAGCATTGGGATGCCTTTCATTGAAATAAGTTACGTTTATATAAATACCACGTCAAAACTCTTCAGCCAATTAATCAAGTTCATATTCTCCACATGTATAGTTGTTCATTCTGAGGTGCAATATGTGACATGACCTTTCTTTAGAGAACATTGAACTTTAGTGGGGCTGGTTTAGTAGAGTTATTTAGTTCTCATGATGATACTCGAAGAAATTTTCTGCATGATATGAACTCGTCAAGTTTATGATTCAGTTACAAGCAGCAGACGAGATAATTTATACACAGCAATAAACAGACAGGTGTCAGTCCAGTGTTTCGGTTTGTTTATTTTACAGAATAAGAACATCTGATGCAAATGTCATCGCTTGTCTTGCTGTTGCTAAGGTAACGTGGTCGATTGATCGACATAATGTCGACAGTTTTAGATATATATAAAGTGGACTGGATCAGTTGCGAGAGCATGCCAAGATAACCAGCCGAGCATCAAGTCTCTATCCTCTTGGTATCTCCTAGCAAACCGCGAACCCTGGCCACATTAACTATTTTTAATAGATAACACCATGGATGTTCTCTACTTTATCACCACTAGTATCTATAACACAACCGTGTCTCTTTCGTATCTCTTGGATGTTTACGGTTATTTTCATTATTTATGCATATTTCTGAACGTGGTTGATTTGATTAAAGTGAATATCACAGAATACGGCAAACTGCCATATGCATGACTACAGACAGCTTATTCAAGGTATGTTCTTATTTATGTGGTGAATACAAGTCAAAGAAACCCCCTTAGAGATACATAAATGCATCGTTTTATACAACGATGGCTATGGATCGACCTAGTGTCCCATTTTGACCCCCGCCCCTAAAATACAGTGTAGTTAGTGCACGTATACACCACGTATACACCACGTGCACGTGCATTGTAACAGTACACCGGCAAACGGATGAAAAGAAAGGAAATCCAGTTACATGGGCAGTTCTCGGTGACAAAAGATATCTACAGGATCATTAATTGTTCCTAATGGCGGAACTATCTATTCATTTCCGGATATGACGTCACGTGTGTGGCCACACAATTGGAAATCGTCCATTGAGTTCCAGAATGGGTTATCGGCCTTCTTATCGCATATGCGATGGCCCCTTCTGACATTCACTGGATGATTAATGTGTTAAATGCGAAGATTATCACCGGAAATAATTGCATGGTACATTATGTATGCATACAAACAGTAACATATCCTAGTTACCGGGGGATTTCTAGATTAAAATTTAGATATCCACTCTTGAAAATAAAATCTTAAACATTAGCTATTTTTATTTCCGCAATAGACTTGTTTATCGGACAAAATTAGACATCAGACTTGCTGAATAAGAAAGCCAGCAAATCTTTTCTGATACATGACATATTGTTGTTCTCTAACTTAGCCACGAAAATAAGAGAATTTTGAGACGTCTCTCTGTTGCCAGTCTACAGTTCTTGTCAATTAGTGAGAGAAAGCTGTCTTTACAATAAGCAGACTAGTGGAATGTCTAGTATTTCCTCGAAATTTTAAACATGGATTAAACCGTGCTAAAGTGTTGATTTAAACAGATAAGGCACAAACACGCGTAGAACATACTATGTATGAAAAAAGGTGACTCAGTGAGTTATTACATTATGTCGTTTTATCATCAATTAAGATTTGTAAGCATCAATTTTGCATTACATTAAACATTAGTCTCTGCATGCTACGGTTGGTCTAACAAGAATGAGCGTTCGGTATTCACCAAAAATGCATACCGTAAAAGGTGATGTTGTGTGTTCTTCTGAATTACTTGTACAAATGAAAGTGATGCATAAAACCCATCCTACATCGATGTTTAAACGCGTCATTGATGTAAACTGTGGGTATACGTTTCTATGCACGTCGGCTATCAAAACATACATTTAACATGATAGACTATTTCACTCCGAAATGAGACGTAAACCTACGTAAATCAACGAGCACTCACTGAACACCTAATCTATATGCTGGTTGAAAGTTCAACATATTGTTCAATGGAAAATAAAAATACTCATGAGATTTTTCCCCAGTCATTGTTTGGTCACTTTAAATCAGCGAAGAATACTGAGTATTTTTGAACCCTTGGTGAAATGTTAAATACATAATACACTTATTGTATTGAATGTTACAAGTTGTATCCTAAACGAAGCTTGCCAGTGTGCATCTTAATAAATATACAGTTGTGGGTGTACCGGCGTGGGGGCGCACAAGGACCCCCATCCCGACCCTACTTAACTTTTCCCCGTTGGCCAGACTTTTATTGATTGTCCCTTATAGTTCATTCGCACATGCATATTAAGCGACTCAAAAGCAAATAGTTTTGCCAGCGCTTCGTGTCCGATATGTCCGAACCCGATCGCCCAACTGTGACCCCTCCCCATCTTCCAAACCAAAGTTATAAATTCCTTAGCCCGCATTAGTCTATTTGATAAGGGAGGATTTGCGGGGAAAATGACAAATATAGTGTACCGTATACATGTGAACATCTGTCTACTGAGATCTTCATTAATGAGGTTACCTAGCTTGCTTCACATTCAGCTACTACACGTGTCGTAGGACGTCCCACACTGGATGAAACTCTCGGTTACTGGCACGGCATTTATCAATCATCCATGTGATGGACGTAAATCAAATTTGAAATCATTCATCATGGCTTCACACGACGATAATTTATTAATCGGGCGTATTTCTCGTGTGAAACATGAGGTGATAATGAATCGTGTTATGAAATTATCATCGTCACCATTTCGTGAAAAATTAAACGTGACACTGGATATTTGTTTATTTCATATAACAGTGACATTCTCACAACACTATGTCAAATTTACATTCGGTTCTAAAAGAACGTGAGCACTTTGTATTTTAAAAGCTCTTCAAATGGGCTAGATCGATGACAAATAAACACGAGAATTGAAACTGATATGTTTGCTAAATATTGAAATATTTAAAATTAAGTAAAAGTCCACACTTTCTTTGGAACTGTGTGTATGTGCTGTGCTGCTACTTCTTCTTTTGCAACTATTTTACTTCTTCTTATAATGATACTATTTATTAAATAATACTTCTACTATTACTACCACTGCTACTAACATTTCTGGCTGCAACTACCACCGCCTCATCTTCTACCACCACCACCACATCATCATCATCATCATCATCATCATCATCATCATCATCATCATCATCATCAACAACAACAACAACAACTCAACAACAACGACACATCTACTACTATGTTGCTGCTGCTTTATCACTTCTACTGCCTCATCATATCTTAATTTTAAAATGAAATAAAATGCATCGCTGACAGACAATTGAAAACTTAGTATCCATGGTAACAATTATTCATCTTCCATTTGCTTTTCTATGATATTTTGCTGAGTAGTTACTATCTCGCGTATCATCTGTATCAACTTAAGTGCTTCTTTTAATCTGAGAGCAATTTCTCACTTTTAAGTCTTGTTTCCGTTTTCGTTATCGACAATCTCCGTCTGACATACGTCAGCAGTTTTACACACATACTCCATTGTGATCTAAACTGACAACTAAAGAATCCACACAGAACACTTTCCCATTGACATTCTCTCACTCTTTAGTCGTATGTTCGCAAAAAAGAATTATTAAATACCGAGATTATTCCAATTATATTTTTCAGCATGATTTATTGGCTCATTACCGTTATTAATGAACTATATTTTACAGGACCCCATTATATAAGTAAAAAATTCTCTACACTGTTCATATCTAAAGGTCGTTAGTTACGTATACACAAAAATGTGTTTATATTTCATGTCAGCTGCCGGCGATGTCAATACAATAATTGTTGTTGTACAAAAGTCAGGCTGCTAATGAATGAATGAACAATGCGGGAAGATGACTCAGTAAAAACCACACCCAGAAATCAGCCACAATATCTACATATCGATACAAAACTTAATCTATTACACTAAACATGTTTAACGGACAGATATAATTTATGTAAAATCCAATATTTTTTTCTATTTTGCTTTTTAATCCTATACTGGTGATGCTGCACTGCATCATTTTATTCTATAGCGGGGTGGTAATTTGTCTTTTTTTTTTGGGGGGGGGGGGGGGGGGGGGGGGGTATGTAAGCTATCCCTTTGATTTAAGTTTTTTTCCTGTATTAAACTGCATTATTGTAAGAATATGCTTTTGATTTCTATAACAATTTTCTCTTTTGATTTCTATGACTTTGAATCCTATAACCATTTTCTCTTTTGATTTCTATGACCATTTCTAACTTATCATATATTATGCATACATGCTAATGCAAAAGGAGATGACTCACAAACATGTTCCTTCTTGAAAAGAATATATCTACGAGTAACATGCATATTTAAAAAAGAAAATGAGTGTATTCCACATCTGGTGGTAAATCCATGCAGTTATCATAAAGAAAACACATTGAATATTTTTACTTCTCTGACATTTTATTACCATTTGAAATAAGAAGAAGAAAAAGAAGAAGATGAAAAAATATGCCAAACTATAATGAAAAAAGGCACATCATTCCTGGCATATTTCCACTGGTGAAATATAACCGTTGTAAGTTATATAAGTAATAAAGATGAACATGAAGATGAAAATCGCATTGTTGTAAATCAGAGTAGACGAATCAAATGGAAGACATTTACTCATAAATCATCTTTTTAAAAAGATTAATCTGGGTAATAAAGACGCCAGAGTCTGTGTGAGCACTGGACTGAAACACATTGCTAAAGTATGTAATCTGCCATACGCGTATTAAAGTGACGTAATATAACCATTCAAGCTACAGCTCGCAAAACCCAAATATTTTTCAAATCGTATGCATCGTTTATTGCTTTTTACAACATTTAAAATACTCAAATACTTGCTGATATAATCTATATGAAACACCGTGTAACGTTTTGCGCCAGCGCTTGTTTTTCAGACTTGTAAAACTTGTAATGAGTCTGAAACCTCGTTTTTAGGGCCGATTTTAAACATTCGCAGCAATCTTCTAAAATAAACATGAGTTGCCAGACGGAATGCCACATCTGGCCAGATGTAGATGGTTCATCATAAGCGATCACAGTTTGACGTCTGCTGCATATCGCCAAACGTGATAAGTCACGAGGCAGTGTTCTGGTGGCTGATATGCAAAGATGTTTAAAATATTATTAAATCAATTACATTTCAGAGATTAATTTAAATGAATGCACGTGCATTAATAATAATTCATAGTTTCACTAATATCTAAGAGAGTGTGTAATTAAGGTGGTAATTAAACTGAGTAATGTTCTATATGGATTTCATTATATAAAATGTAACTATGATAAACGATCGTAGACTAGTTTCTCATATTCAATGTTTGTATATTGCATGATATTGTTAGACGAACAACTAAGGCATTTGAAATGACCATTAATATCCTGCAAAACCATTAATGCCATCCACGAGGAAGACGTGGATGCAATCCATCACATTCTCACTCTTCTTCCGGTTAAGATAAACATCTGTCACGAATAGTCAGTCTCGGAATCGTCTTTAATGAAGACACCTAAGTGACATGAACCAACTGCTTTTCGCACAGTGTAATAAGCATTATAAAAATAAAAAAAAGCGTTTTAAAGTTTATAGTTGTTTACCTTTAAAATATATACTGAACAAAAAAATAAAATTGCATGAACGGCTCTGGTCAACTCGAATCATACAAGCAGTGCATGATCATGTAATCGTATGCCTGTATAAATTAGAAATAATGATTAAGTGTCTCGGGACACCTATTCTAATTTCCAATTGTTATCTCATGAATCATGCATATGATCCAAGACAGTTTAAACAAACAGGGTTTCGTGTTTAAGATACCCGAAACTTAAC
The DNA here is from genome assembly GCA_021229015.1 of Solen grandis. Taxonomy (NCBI): domain Eukaryota; kingdom Metazoa; phylum Mollusca; class Bivalvia; order Adapedonta; family Solenidae; genus Solen; species Solen grandis. The sequence continues at coordinate 46,917,309 of CM037779.1, read as the reverse complement.
CCCAAAACGACAAGGCCTATTCCAACCACCTATGTCTTTCTACGGACTGTATTACATACCTTCTCTAGGAAACCATCGGAAAACAAATAAAATAGGTCCCCAAAGACAAAAGAGAAGATGATACTACAATAAGAGAAGACCTTGATGACGTTGTATATGTGTGTGTAATAATAATACTTTACCCTTGCGATACATAAGGTCTTCTCTTATTTTAGTATCATCTTCTCTTTTGTCTTTGGGGACCTATTTTATTTGTTACTGGTGATTGCCTTTGCGACCAGTGCCATAAACGACTAAATGACTAAAGATCATCATTCGGGGTGGGGGGTGTCCACATTTTTGACAGACATGGTGGTGTTCTCAATAATACGATAACAAACAACCAGTACAGTCCAAAATGAAGGAAGGACAAATCCAATTAAGATAAAGTCCCTGTAATGGCCCCGCTTCCGTCTTGGGCCACTTAACCTCTACCAAGATAACCAAGGTACCCTATTGAAATATTAGGAAATCTTGGTAATCTCCGTGAAAGGTCATGAGGTCCAAAATGTAGCGATGCGATGTTTCCCTATTTACGTATCGGTCTCGGGTGGACACTGGGTCGATCAAGGATAATGGTCGTTTCTAGGAAAGGCAGATATATCCGTACTGTACCAGCTATCTCTCTGGTATAATTAACTTCGATGTATAATGGGGATCGATACCAGAGAAAGGAACTTGAAAACATCGCTGGCTGACCTTAATGGCGTTATCATGCTCCAAAACAATTAGATGAAACAGACAGAAAATGTCACGGTTTGCTACTAGCAAACTATTTATTTCATGCATTACACATGTATGTATATTAAAAACAACAACAACAATAATAACACGTTTAGCTTATATTTTTACGTTGATCGAAAAAAAAATCTTATAATTTATAAATCTTATGCTTATTCCTTGGTTGGACTTATTTAGTATTTGATATGAAGGTCAAGAAATTTCCTTGCCTGTCATGTAGATCTATATGACGCCAATTAAGAAAAAAAAATTCATTGAGGACAAACATACCATTACCAAACAGTCTGTATCTAGATAACAGTAACAAGATATAATTTTGGGGGGAAAATCTTAAGAAAAATCAGGACTTTAGATGTAGTTTTTATTGAGTAAATAAAAGTAGTCAAGCAAACTCAACGTTGGATAACAAAGAAAGTAACAGGTGACTCGATTGCAATGCGGAGATCAAAGACAAGGTGACATTACAAAGGACATGTTGATACTTCAAATTCTTCATCTGAAATATTCTTTTTCAAAATTCTTTTTGCTTGAGTGTGTATTTGATTTTAATTTCCTAGTCATCCAGGTGGGTGGGGTCTAAATTTTGGGCAGACATTGTGTTATTTAAACTATAATCATGGTCCTTCAAATGCTTAAACACTTCAGTGCAGCATCCATTGACTCGGAGTTATAGGCTATAAGATCTGCATTTACTATAAACATCCCACGGTCACCCATGATGGATCACAATTCAATGATTGACTACCTTAAAATAAGGTATGATACCACACGCAGTCGAATTATCCTGACACCAGGGCAACAAGGCAATACCCTTATATATACATGTACCGAGTGCCATGCAAGTTTGTTATACCAGTTACTGTACCATTCCCAACTTTTTAGGTATGTCATGACCCGGATTCCAACCAGCAACCGCAGACGACCGCATTAAAGCACCCGATGAACGTTATTGGTAAAATGGTAGGTTTTTATAGACTGTATACAAAGGTAAAACTCGGTTTTAATGCTGAATAAGGCAAACTGAAAAATCAATGGAGGCAGAACCATACGTGTTCTGTCTGTTTCACATGCAGCAGACGGCATATCGACCGGAACATGTACGCTCTTCTGTATTAACATATAATGACTCACTTCTGTGATTACGATACTACAATATGGGCGTTACGGTCAGACTGAACTAATTGTAAGCCACTTGTGTTTTTCACTCAATGACGATATAAGTAATCCACCAATTCACCAGACGACCACACAAGAGACGCCATATATAACTGGATAAAAGGAAAGTGCGGTTGGCGCCCAGCTATAACAACCCGCCAACATGTTACATCTGCTCTAGCTGTATAGATTGTAATCTAAACATGTGTCGCATTGCATTAAAACTTTCATTTCTCTCAAACAAACTTAAGTGGCAATATCATTGGTGTAGATTTTACAAAGTGTCACAACTAAACACAGCGACTGAGTCACCATTAGAATAATCAAGGTCCTTGACCTTGAACAAGATGTATTGATATGATATATTATCAAAACAGACATCCACATGACAACGCATAATGAAATGCTTTTTCATATAATCAGTCTTAAAACACCATTCGTTATGATATCTGTGCAGTTCCAGTCACCTTGACCTGATAAAATATCGACCAGTCAAACATCAACGATTCAGACATCCAGTATAAATGTGTTGATTATAGAATACCAATAATCATTCGTTTAACAACATTGTGACAAAATGCGCACGCGGGAAAGCCTTTTTGTCAAGCGTACCGAAGCCAATAGTAATTAATTGTCTAACACAATTTATATCATAACAATGAAGAGCACTTAACAACGCCAGATCATTTCAAGTACATCATGTTGTTTCAGAATTCGTCATCCATTGCACAGTCATCTTCACAAAAACAACCACTTGCTGTCAAAAAAGGCCCTAACAGACTCCAGTTTTTGATTCAGACCCTTGAGGAAATAAAACGAATATCATTAAATTATTTGCAAACGGCTTCTACGTCAATAAAACATTTGAAGTTTTAAGAGACAACTCAAAAATTAGTTTTAGCTCAGTCTCTGTTGCATCAAGAGTTTGGAGATTAAAGGAAAGCTATTAAATAACGATTACATCCAATTTTATATCATACACTCATACATGTTAGATATTTAGAGTTATGGCATTCCGAGAAAATCAACAGGATGGGCGGTATCAGACCCTAGTTCGGGGGTTTCATGGCTTACAGCTGTGAATATGACTCATTCCATGTGAATTTTTTTTATCGTTCACAAGTTGCTTGGTGTCTGAAGAAAGCCTGTTGCACATGACGTCGTTATGCACCGAAAGTTGCTAATGGATTCGGTAGTAAATTGCATGAAATTGACATGTTCGGAAATGATTCCAAGGTCATTCCGCTGGTTTCAGTCTCATAAACTTAAAAGAGAGCTTCCGAGTAGAATGTCAAGATGACCGTTTACCAAAATAGCTACAGACTGAAGCTCTTCGCGCCAATTTGGTTAATACGCTCCAAGTGTGGATTGCAACTTGCACGTGTAAAAATGTATGAAACTGGCTGTATTTTACATTGTAAAGTCTTTGAGGGGAACAGCAACTTTTAGCGTACTCATTTGAATTGGTAGATTGCCCGTCTGATACAACAGCATGTTTATCTTTTCTAAAGTTAACACTTTTTTTTTTCCTGAAAAGTTTGAATACTCATAAGAAGCCAAGCCACTAGCCTTTGGTTCGAACACACTACCAACGAAGTAGGTGTTCCGTACACTGCTCATGGGCCACGGAGGAAGAACAATGGGTGTTTGAACGAACAATGTATCTGTACCAACAACAAGTTTGATCGTATCTAAGGGTATTAGGGAAGGGGGGGGGGGTAAATTATGCGGGACGTTAAATCAAGATAAAAGCTGCAAAGTTATTATGGGAGGCCATTACAGCCGAAATGAGGGCCATTTACAACTTCAATGAACAATTACTTTCTCCGACAATATATAACAGGGGACAATTGTGTAATGCGCTTAACCACATAATTTTGTAAACCAGACGGGCTAGAAGTGACGGACAAATATACATTGTTTCTTGTTGTGCAGTGATGGCGGTGTTTATGACTGATTTACAAACAGTGCCCGAGAGGAATGTATCTGTCATCTAATGGCATCCTTTAATGGTTGATATTTAACCCGTAGTCAGTCACTATATGTTTATATATATGTATTTATACCTATACAGTATTTACTTAAATGCATGATGAATGTGGTCATGCCATCACCATAGAAACAGCAGTGCTCAGTATATATGTGAACTTTCATATTATTGAATGTAAATGAGATATTTATGTAACTATGAAGTATTCATACACAGTGACTGTTGACAGGGAGTTATTCACATTACTTTCAGCGTAACGTTTTAGTATGTTGACACATCGTGTTTGGTCATATTGCTCTTCAAACACATTCGGTTGATGTCAAATGATATAGATTTATTACCGGTATGGCAATGTCCGCCTAACTTTCTGTCTGATATATAAGAAATCACGATTGGCAGTTTAAATGCAGCCCACAAATTCCAAATATTATGTATATACATGTTTCATATATCATAATAGACAAACCTGTGTCACGGCCATCCGTATTGAACGGTCAACTTGGAAAAGGGCATTTTATTAGACATTTAAATTCATTTGAGCAAATCAGCCATTTTCACTTATTTCCCTATGACAAGGAAATATATAATTTTTACTGTAAAGTTAAAACCAAACCCTTTAATTTTACCCATGGATTCACCCTCAGAAATAAATGTAGGATTAACTTTTATCAGGTACTTGACAAATGTAATACATTGCAAATCTCCCTTTTCATTTAGGTAAATTTATCATCGCGACGGAAGGGATTAGGGCGATAAATATCCATTTAAATCAAGCTACGCAAGGTTTCGTCATTAAAAGATAGGAGAATGAAAAAGTGAAAGGCTCGATCGATATCACCTGTGGGTGGGGTATGGGTGATCTCATGCTCTTGAAGCGTGCTTGAGGGTATATGATATTAATATAGGTCATTGACTACAACTTTTTTTATATCTTGTGTTTTTTTACGATAGCTATATCCTTAATCTACACACCACTAAACGATTTGAATGTTTGCTTGAGGGATTTTCTCGTCCAAAAACATTTTTAATCGATCTACATGTACACAAAAGATGTAAAGCTATTAAAAGAGGGTGGACTTGGTTTACGGATTTTTAGAGTGACAGTTTTACGTTAAAAAGGTTTGAGAAAAATGCATTTTTTTCTGTCAAAATCGGTCTTAAATCTTATCTATTCGATGCTGAAGGAATTATAGGCTCTACAAAATAAATAAAATAAATAAAAAGGCGTTTTATTGAAATGAATCGTTTTGAAAAATAGAAGATCATATCAAATTGAATACATTTATTTTATTTCAGCTTAATTTTTCGAGTGAGTAGCTAAGCTTAGGTAATAGCAAACTTAATCAAGTCTGATGGTAATTTTCGCTTTTCATTTTTTTTTGTCTCTGCTTACGCGCCTTTAACCCTTTTTGTGAGTTTGTTTTATCTGTGTAGATTTCTTCAGAAAGAGCATAAACCGGAATTTCCGTATCGAAAAACACTCGAAGTCGACTATCAAGCCACTTGAGACAAGGCGATTTCTTCCGAAAAACAAACCTGCATTTGTCTTTAAGCAAAATTTCCACAGGTCTCTTCTACATTTCTCTGTACTCGATTACAGACACCGGATTAATGTCACACTTAAAGTTTCCTCACTCATGACTAAACATATCATCTTAGCCCGGTAGGGGGCGCTCATTGCCAAGCAGACACTGGACAAACCGCAGCTTCAGTAACCCTTCAATGACACCATACATTTCACCTAGCCGGTGAATCATCAAAAACTACCCCATGAACAGATTTAATGGCAGAACAAAAGGGTTCTTTCTCTTCAGTGCATGCAAATCTGTTGAATATCAGCCTGCGTGGTTTATTTCCCCATGAGCTATGTGTATAAGTTTCGTTTAATTGTCACCCAGGACGTAATGCGAGCCCTTCATGACCCCCATTATCGGGCGGGAATGCGAGGGGGGTGGATAAGGCTGACCTAGTCATTAATCAGCTGCCTGATTAATGAAATGGGGCCTTTATTCAACTCTCTAATTCGTGAAGTTCTTCAAGAAAAGAGAACTCTGATTTCCTTGACCCTACATTAGACAAGTGTTAAAACAACATCTCCCTGTTGTACACCTGACAATGATATTTCATTAGTTATACAACAGGTTGTAAAGAATTATCAATATTTTGAAACGTAATTTGTATATCATTCCTTTTATGTAATATTGCTCATATGTATGTGAGTATATGTGGTTGTCCAGTGTGTTTTTCATTTGGTGCTGTTGCAAGTGTAAAACGTCCTTGAAATAAATGTGTCAATTTACTGAACTCCAGGGTTGAGTTGTGTATATAGATAAAGCTAAATGTCTATCTTTAACGGCGTGATAATGAGCAACCCCATTATCTCGAAAACTGATAATTCGAATTACATGAAACACAAAATGAAAATTATTTTTTCACTCATGTTAATTAAATGTTTTCTGGAATAAAAACATATATTACTCCTAGTACTTTCTCATTAACACATTGGTAAACCTTACCAGACTTCGAAAAAGCGAATTTAGATTTCGAAACCTCAAAAGGTCGAATCATTCAATTTTTCGAAATTTGAAAAAATGGTAGCAAAAACGAAAAAGACATGACCAATAGGCGATCCGCTATAGCTTCAATGTACGTAACCAGGCAACATTACAAACGCCGCATGTTTATGGTAGCATGCATATGTTAGCAAACGACAGGAAGGTCAATGAGATGGAGACATTTACGATCATTCACTCGTGGGACGGGCCACACTTAACGTCGGGAAACAAGAGTAGGCAGCTTACTGAATACTGGCAAGGAAAATCTACTTGCATATGCTTTTTGCTTCTTTTTCAGAACAACATGTTAAGTTTATAAAACAGATTAAAATCAAAATAAGCCATGAAGTGTGAAGATTACAAACGTTACGGCAAGGTCGTTTTCTTTTTTGCATAAGAAAATACTTAAACACGAACTTACACTACCATCTAATTGTATGTATGAAAACTATATCTAAACGACGCACTAGAGAGAGAGAGAGAGAGAGAGAGAGAGATTAAATTAATAAATGCTTAGAAAGAAAGAAAGGAGTTAATTTTACCTTGGCATGAGCCTCAGCGGCAAATCCGGATTTGTTTGCTCTGGTGTTAGACATTTTTATATGATTTAAATTATTTCCACTGAATCACTGTGTGACTTCTTTCCCTAGATGATACTCTCAGCGTTCTCCTCACTTGCACAGTTCTCCGCTATATAAACTCTCCGCTGAATGAATCACGTTTCGCGTAGACCACGTGACAAAATTCCGATAAACTGTTGGATAACTGGGCGCGGTAAATAAGAAAGACATATTCACCCCCGCTATTAAAATATTCAGAAAGGAATGTGCACTCATAGTGACTTAATGGCTAAAGCTTACGTAAAAAAATCGTTAGAATTCCTAACATGTTGTATCTCAAAAACAATTAGGGGTCAAATAAATGGCTAAATCGAACGTAGACATGTGTGTTTTGAATAAAAACAAGTGCGGTTAAATGCAACCTTCTTAAACTTCTTCTCGCGAGTGAACGTTAACTTCTCAAATCTCATTTTCTCGTGAGTGAACGTCTTTCATTATCAGTATGAGAGACTCACGATGGTGAATTTAAATGTAGGCTATTTATTTATTATGATAAAGGTCAGTGATAAAGCATAGATTTATATTGATATAGTAACCAACACACTGAACAGAAAGACATATCTTATTTATAGTATATTAATATCGTCTGGTAATTAGTTGATGTAGTGCTTATTTCAAAGTACGAATGGGATTTTGATTTATCATACATATTATCATTTTATGTACTTTAAATCAACAATGAATATAGTTTAAGGTGAATTCTTACAGAGGTCATAATTTTCACACTGTCAAAATAATTCAAGAGTAGTCAAAAACTGTTCTTTTTACGTGGATTGGGAAAAAGTTTCAACCCCCTCGACTGTTCCCGTGGGTTAAACCAGTACTTTTCAAAGAGAAAGGTCAGGAAAATATTTGCCTCCACGGGGTTCGGACTAACAACCGACATCCCAACAAGCCCCGTAAAATTTTGAAAATAATGACGTCATCAGGTGCATTTCTTGGAGTTCAGCTGTGCTAACTTAGCATAAAACCTTTGCTGGACAGATTTTTTTCTTTGTGAAATAGTGCTAAAATATCAAATAAATAGAGGCCTTGAATGTGTTTATATAAATCAGATTGTCTAAAGGAAAAGCCTGATATGCATGTGGATTCAGTGTCTGTTCACGTGTAGACAGCTTCGCGCCTAGAAGCCTCTGTTTTCTGATTGTGTTTCGACAATCTTAGTATGACGTCACATTCCCGGGGAAACCCCTTCATGAAATAAATGTATTATGAAATTATTATTGGAACACCATACTCTCCTACACATGTTCCTGGACCCAATACAGGCTCAATTACTCTCCATGACACTAAATATACATTCATTTTTTTCTCGATTATCAGAACCTCTCATAATCCAAGGATTTTTTTATCCCGCTTGAACAAAAATATACGGTAAATTTGATGTATTTGTTTCGAAAAGATGGCAAGCTTGACCATTTACCGCCAAAGAGATAACGTACTATGGTACAACTCATTACCACGATATGGTGGTAACAGAATATGGGCGTGGCGGTGCCGGGTAGTGAAATTGGAGTTGTAAGGTACTCTTGGTAAAGATAAAGGTCATTTTCTTTCATTTGAACCAAATAAACTGACCTGCCTCGAAGTGGACTTGCCGTTGTCTTTCTGTCAAATCTCGGCGGGGAACGCCGGCTTACCCCGCCTGTTATCTCGGAGCTGATAAGCCAGGAATGTCGCTTTCTACTTTCACGGATATTGGGTGAGGTATCACATGCGAAAGTCCCTCTCCCCGCCCTTCCGGTTTTCATAGACTCACCCAGGCTAGACAGTGTAAAGGCATTACTTGTATGCGAGAAATAGTTCTATTAGAGTAATATTATATGATATGTAATATATCATTTTTTGATTTATAAATTTCATGTAAATGAGTCCACATTATATAGAGACTATAACTGACATTACTTGTCCGAGTCATAATTATGTGGTAAAATGAGTAAGGAATAAATAGAGAAAAATATTTTTAAAAAATGAAGAAATGAAATGATATAAAACACTATAAAATCTGTTCATGTATATCCTTGTGTCAAGAGCAACCTTCATTGCTCCATACATAATGACATCCGTTATCAAATGGCGTATCCTGTTTAAGTTAATGCATGACTGAATATAATATGCATAGTAGATAACATATACAGGTGTTGGGGACTTATATATGTTAAACATTCATTTCTAGCGGCATGAAAATTTATTGACGTTAAACATATCCTGAAACACTTCTTCAGCTCGATGATAATGACATGCATGTGTCTAGAAAACAACTACTCACATTACATTTAGATGAATAATGATGTCTAAAATACAATTTAATTTATTTTGTCATAAAGCTAAATAGTATGCCACTTCAAAACATTCACCTTTTTGAACATAGATACAAAATGAATACTAGACACATATACGTATCGGTATATACAGTTGTACTACGCATTAAATTACCATCATCATCATCGATACCCAGGCATTTATAACACACATGATATCATATGTATTATGAATAGCCTGGGTATGCCGAGGATGGGACGTCATATGTGTGAAATACCTGATATATCTTGATACTTTAAACTATTTCCATTTCATATCAAGGAAGACAAGCTTCCTATGGATTTAGATTAGAACGATCAATCATCGATCTGGGACGCCTGTTCGTATGAGCTAAATTCGGTTGACATTATTTTAACATGTTGTTTATATGTGAGTATACACTAATTCTGTAATAATGAATAATGAGACCACCTGGGCCGCTGTCAATTTGGTCTTGCTATCAAATAAAACAGTATCGGGGGGGGGGGGGGGGGGGGGGGGGGGGGGTCTTGAGAATTGCAGGCTTGGTACGGAGGCGGCCAAATATTTAGGTGGTCTTTATATGAGAGAGTGTTTATTGGGTATCGACACTAGATCAGCAACACTTTCTCTTGAGCTGTGCAAATAGTGCAGATGTTCAACACATTCAGTTTCAAGCCTTTTTTTTTAAATTTCATTTTCACATTCAAAACATTATTTGACTTGATATATCACTAGTATATCACTTATAAGTGATTAAGTAGAAAGTTACGATAATTATGCAGTGTCCCAAAATTAGAACAAAACACATTCCACATTAACCAAGAGGTCTATAATCGCCATGGTTAAATGAACGAAAACCACCAATGCACCGCTATAGTGTGATATATTTGTAAACAACACACAGTGAACCTGCGATGCAACCCATTTGAACCGGAAGTACAACTCATATTTGATTACCGCAAAATCATGGCCATATATGGAGAGGGTTATAAAAGTGCGTATATGTATTGGCCGTTAAAATTTAAATTCAGATGTTAATATTTGATGACTCAACGGGAAGGTCATATTCCAAAAGCCATGCTGAGGCGGCCATTATCAAACTTCCGCGCCTGATTTAAATCAGAAATCTAATATCTTACCTGGGATTAAACTGTGGAGTTAGCAAATATAAAGGATTAGGAAATCAGCGGTAGACGATTAATTGATGACCTCGATGGTTGAATACCTTAAGGCGTAAATTGCATATTCTGAAGGCATTTCTCTTGTTATAGTTTTACAAATGGAAATCAATGTACATTCAATATTGAAATATTTCAGCTTCAAATCAAACAAGATATTTCATTTACGCTTAACACTTAGACAATATTTTTGTACTTTTTATTCCAGTCGTGAGACGCAATGTGTTTGCTTTTACAGTTAGGCCTCTGAAAACAAATATAGGCTTATGACATAACCATTTTATCTTTTCGTCTTTTAAAAGTTTAATATTTAACTGTTAAGTATAGAAATATTTCAATACAACTATTGCAATGTATTACATCTTTTAGAAATTCTTTATCCTTGAGTATAGATTAATCGGTAGCTTAATTATATTTCTCTAAACATTTATTTATTTGGTTTTACGTCTCAACGACAGCATTTCAGTCTATTGGAGGCTGTCTTGAAGTATCACGTCGTAGACAGGTGGCATGATACCACGCCCAGTCACATTATCCTGACACCAGGTAAAACCAGACGTAGACCTAATCTTATGTTATGCGCCAAGCAGGTTGCTATCAATATTACTTATTTGACACGACTGGAGTCCCAAGGTGGACGTTCGGTCGCTTGGAACACGATTATTTTTAGGGATATGCTGACGTTCGTCAAAATGGATCAGTGGCCTAGAATAGTCGACCAATTCCAGGCCACTGATTTATTGTGACAAAACAGTAGCTCTCTCTCTCTCTCTCTCTCTCTCTCTCTTTAAATATGGATCATATTATGATATTTATATGTTAAATGTCAAGGTGATGCAGATACCAGGCTATCGTGTATATTAGCAAATATACAAGAGCTGCTCCACGACTCCTGCCATCAGACTTGACTCAATCTCCTTTTTTTTTTAGTTTGTAAACTCTGGTGCAGCAAAAATGGCTCTGCATCAATCACTGCCACACTGAGTACCACGTGACCATGGTTCGTACCAAAAGTCACGCTATAGGTTACTTTCACTTTAGCAGTGCAGAGATCTATTCGAGATCTCCTGCGTTGGAAATTGGTTTGAAGGATATCAACAAACTCTGTTATTCTTAACCCCTTCTTGTTGGTAGCTTGGAGTTTACCGTTGCCGTGACAATATCAACATTTCAAAGTATCAAAGTTTTATTTCAAGCAAACCAGATCATAAGACCCATGTGGTAACAAAATCACAGATGGAGGAACTAACCCCGATCGTAAAAAAGGGACCCGGAGTCACCGACCATTCGCAAGCCATTGGGAAGGATGAACACACCTTTTCTGAAAACTAAAATTAAAATAAAATGTAAGTAAAGAGATATGTTGATATACAAGTCCGCTTATAATAGCGCCCTAATTAGGTGAAACACCTCTTAATGCCTTGTCATTCTTTAAATTCCGATGGTCGCAACGACAGTACACATTACATTTGTACAAAAAGGTTATAGTAGCAATTTAGGTGAATGTATGCCACGTGACTAACACTCAATCAAGTGCCCATTCACTATCAGTGCTCATTTCCGAAGGAATGCAACAATACCCCGCTTTGTTCCGTTCAACTATCCCTCAAATAAACAGAAGTATATTTAGGACAAACATAGACACACAGACAGATCTGCATGATAACAATTTCATTTATATCTCACCCGCGGTCATCCGACGGCCACAGGTAAACGTCGCCGGTTATGAAAATACAGATATTGTATAAAACACACGTATTAGCAAAATGGGGTTTCAAGACAGGTGTATATCATACACTTGGTTTCGCAATACTAATATTTAGAGTGATAAAAGCGTATAGTTAATGAAGAGATAGATTAAAGTCTGTATTATTCTAACGATAAGATTAACAACATTGTAATATAAGTACATTGTATAGATCATTGTGCACTTGAACTGTG
>CM037779.1:46854707-46904707 GCA_021229015.1 Solen grandis | reverse complement strand
CGATGCTATTATAATTGCTGAAATAACTTGTGAAACATTTTTCGTCAAGCAAATCATTTATATGTAGTTAAGTTGTATTGAACTTCTTTTACGTTGAGTGGGAAAAATCAGTATTTTACAACTTAATTAATCACTTTCGACAGGTAATTCTAAAAGGATTTGGGCATTTTGGATTACTTTAAATCTATATATTTGTCTTTTATATTGAATTAGGAAGGATAAGTAAATGATTATGTTAACTATTAACGTATTCCTTTAGGGGAAATTCTATATATATCTAAATTAAAATGATTTTTTTTCATGATTTATAGATTAATGCCACAATTATTAGGGTTATTGATTATAATTAATGAAGAATTTACAGTGTGTAGAATGTCAGCTAAAATGCATATCGTAAGTCTGATATACATACTGTTTAAACTGTATTTAGCGGTCAGACAAGTGAACAGAAAAACAAGCTGCCGCTCAGCAAAAGTGGCTGCTAAATGAAGGTTGATTGTGTATTATGACGTCAATTTTTTTATCGCGGGGGGTTAAGGGTGGTGTAGGGGAGGGTGTTTGTGTGTGTGTCTCAAAACTGACAGTTGAAACAGGTTGGCTGTTTTATACCGATGACCGCCTATACATGTTGAAATCCATATAGAATACATGCAAGGAGTATGGGGACTTAAACAGATTAGATACGTTAACACGCTCGGTGTTATCTACATCTCATCTCAGCATGTATTCTTGACCCTAATTTATACATTCATAACTTTATAATTGTGTAGGTGTTGTTTTGGAGTTTACCTCCCCTGCAATGGTATTTCAGTCATAAGGTAACCACTTCCAGGTTATAATGACTGGAAGAGGACACAAGTGCACAGAACCACCGACCTACCACAAGCCAGCTGGATACTAGTATATATAATCCAAACGACCCTGCCGGAATTCGAACCCTCAGCGGTTAAGAGATATCTGATAGTAAGTTAGTGTCTATAAACATTTGACTTCGGAGGTGCAACTCTATAACTTTGACTCAGAATAGGAAATACATACATCGTGAAAAATGTTGCAATTTAAAATCTGCGTTAAGTAACTTAACGCTTTATAACATCTGTGAAAACTAATTCATTGTCACAGAAAGACTAACACTATTGGTATAATGTATTGGGTTTCTGAAATCAAGCATCCAGCATATACATTGATTAATCTCGATCATGGTTTTAGCAAATGTGTTTTTTTAACTTTGAGCATAAACGCACTGGGCCCAATCTAAACCTGTATCTCTTATAGTCACATTTTGAGTCAGAGGTATACATAGGTGACCCATATCAGGAGCCTTCCAGGAGGTGTATGACCAAGGTATCTTTTGTTTGCTCATACAATATTGTAGTACATATTCTACACATTTTGCATAGCATAAAAACAACAACATTATTTCTAAGTTCAATGAATTAATATTTATAAAGTCATAAATTCATACATATTAAATATTCAAGAGGTAAAAGGTTAATATTTTGTCTAGAGGACGTGGGTTCAATCCACGGCCTCGACAAACCAAAAACATTATATAGATACTACCTGGTGCCTTAGCAGATAAAGAAAGTTTCAGGACTGGTTGGCCCAGTATCGGAATACATGTAATGTCTCTTTTAAACTGTATTTGTTCTACATCGATTACGAAACAAGTTTTAACAACTTATATTAATCACTTTCGATGGCTCTGATAGCGGCGTATGTGGTCATTATTGTTGGGGGAAACCGGAAAGCCCGGAGGAATCCCACGTGTCTTGACGGGCGACCACTGTACCCTTTCACGTACGTGACTAGGAATCGAACCCGGGATGCATTGGTGAGAAGCGAGGCGCGTTACCACTACGCTATCCAGAGTGACAATATAACAAGATCTTACCCCCTAAACCCCCTTTTTTGTTTATGTGATTTTTTTTCTCGTTTTTTTTTTTGTTCTTCTTCTATTTGACTCTCAAATACTATAACTGAAATAAGCATCAATAAATACAATGTATAGTTTAAAATCGAGATATTTCATTACCACTAAATGGTAACAATCAAAAGACTTGAAAACGTATCAATTTTTTATTTCCTGTTTTAATGGCGGATAATTGTGCTATTTATCTCGTGATAAATGTATCTTTCGAATAGATCTCTCTCGAAGCACATTCCTTAAATCATTTAAGGTGATCTTGATCTGTTTAATGGACTTCTTTATGATCTGTCTAGTTGTTGGCAATTGCAAAGGTTGATCTATAGTGTTACAAATGTAATTGTGTTTACGAGAATGTGTGTTAATAGTTTTTGTAACCCCACCATCCGAAATTTTATAAGGATCCAGACACATGTGCTCTGTTTCCGGAATAGAAAGCCTAAATGCTCTTTGCATTTCAGGATTCATATACACGTGCAAGCTGAAAATAGTTTGCTAATTGGCACCGATTTGCGGGAATGAACGTTTGTGAATCAACCTTTGTCGGGTATCAATCTGCAGCATGCCAAGAAAAAATAATTTATTGTGACGTAGGAATATTTATCAGACAACCAATCCGATAGAGAAGAATCCATGATTCGATATTGACCATAAGCATGTATCAAATGGTGTTGGCCGTTGGAGTTTTGGCTTAACATTAAACTCATTAAAAACACTGTCACTAATGATCTTTACACTAGCCCCTGTGTCTATTAAAATAGAGAAAGCTAGCAAAAAAGAAAATAACTGACCTCTAATGGTCTGAAAGGGCAAAATTGGTGTCGAGTATACTGCTCGACCCTCGTTATACGGATATTTCTGCTTAAGCTGACACTAAATGCCTCCGAGGGAAATACAGGTAATATATGGTATACGTGTTACGCGCGCATCAGTTCTTGATTGAAAAAGGGACATATTTTGTCAATGTGTTTAGTATAAATTGTTGGATCCTCTAACTTCCAAATATAATCTTGAATATATATAAATCTAAAGTTTTGGTGTTTTAGTTCATATTCCTTGTACATATACTTTGTGAAGTGTTACCTTTAGGATCATGCGCACTGGCGGGAATCGATAGGCTACTGTCGCCAAAATATCGAATATCAAGCAACCCACGAATAGAAACCATGTTGTTACAGCTTCATCGCATTTCACTGTAACGCCACAGGTGGGAATCGTGTCAAATTAACCCGGTCTATCGTATGTACACACCTATAAGTAGGAAATACTTTCTCGAATGTTCGAATTTGGATACGATACAGAACTTAATTTAGCTGACGGTTCAAAAGATAGTGAAAATCACCGCGGGAAAATCTCGAATTAATCAAGCTACAGAGTCTACCCAATCGGAAACATCTCAAATGAACGACACGGGTCATTTATCCTTTTTAACACCAGTCTTCTTTCCCGAAGCTTTGGTGTTTCCTTTCGATGACATATTGCTCAACACCATTCACGCCCTCCCACCTGTAACACCCAGCCTCGATTGAATATTCATGTTTTATAGTGGGAAAATTCATAACCTCAGTGGTTACGATTAAGGTAATCCATCCAACATTAATTGTGATCATGGCCCATCAAATGATCATGGGATATTTTACAGTTAATGCAAGCGTTTATAGGCTTAGGACAAAATAGTCTAAACTCAAAGTAAATGGAAAACTGCATCTGCACTAAAGTCTATTTAAGCATTTGAAGGGCCATGGTTAAGATTTGATGATAGAATAGATTACTTTGTTAACATTTACATAGAAAGAGTAGAAAAAAGAAGACTTTCATATATAAAAATAATTTCTGTTATACCTTAACTCGTGGATGAAAGATATTTAGAAATGATATTTGATTTGTATACGTATTTAGCCATTAAAATTCTTAACTAAATCGTTTTTTTTCTTTTCAGCCTTTTAAAACTTCACATAAATCTCAAATATTCAGAAACAGAAGTTAAGAAATGGTATGAGGAAGTTATGTTATTCACAACAGGTAGTAAAGTCTCACATTTATTCCTGCCTCCATTCGCTTCCCTTTAAGCATAATGAATCATCAGGATAAAAAAAATTCGAATACTCGAATATTTGTTCGTTTGTTGTGTTTAACGTCCCGTCGGCAGTTTTCAGTCATTTGGAGACGATGTCTAATTGAGAAAATGCCAAACTGAAGTATCACGCCGTAGACATGTGGCATGATACCACACCCAGTCACTGGTTGGCCCAGTGTCAGGATAATGTGACTGGGTGTGGTATCATGTCACATGTCTGCAGATAGAATGCTGCAGTTTGGCAGCACTATTATATAATATCTGTCTCATGATGACTGAAATACTGTTGATGGGACGTTTAACCGTACAAACATTAAGCCACCATTGTTGTACAGGTTCAATGTCCGCACGATTGATCGGAAAGTATCGATCATCTTTATTGGATAAACAGTTGACTGATTGGATTATTTATTGCATCAGAAATAAAAGTAAGATATGACGATATTGTGGTCAAAGCGATCAATGTGTTTCCCACACAGGAGAGAAAAATAGTATTATGAATTGATAGCATTTATTATTGATCATATTACTAGATGATTGAGTTTATCTAATTAATTACCAATCCTAACGGACCGACATGCGCTCTGAGATATTGATGAATCAATGACATCAAAAGAGACAGACGAGTCTCTCTAACATTCTCATGTATGTGTGTTTGTGTGTGTGTGTGTGTGTGTGTGAATGCGCGCACGCGCGCGGGTGTGTCTATTGTGGATCTATTTTCTTCCAAGACTGCAAGTAAAAAAATAAATAAATAAACAATTAAACGTTAATCGTCTTTACAATACACATCAACAGACGACATCAATTATTTTCATTCATGCTTCTGTTAAATATTAGCATTAACCGACTTAATTTTAGTATAACGATTCAGTATTTTCTTGTCCTCTCATCTTGCTGTGTAGCCCTGTCCTAGGGTAGATACAGATGGCGCCACGACAGAGTTCCTCGAGAGATCGCCCATGCCATTGAGTTGGAACAAAAGAAGAAACACTCCAAGGTGAAGAAGGTGGAAATGATTCCATTCATGAGAGAAGGAACCAAACAGATCTATTCAAGCACCAGGACGAGGACAGGAATAATTTACCAGGCGCAAGACTGGATTCTGGACGTAGACCTGGACAAGAATTTGAATTTCCCATCAGTTGTCCAGACGACTCTTAGACCAGATGTAGTAATCCATTCACCTGCCCGAAAGTGCCTCGTCATGTTCGAACTCACTGCTCCTTTGGAGGAGATATGCCAAACCACACATGAAACCAAGGAAGACCAATAACACAGAACTAAAAACAGCTGTTCAAAGACCGCGGGTAGCAGACATGGTTGTTTTCAATAGAAGTTGGGTGCAGAGGGTTTCCGGATCAATCAGTGTGGTCCACTTTGGGTGCTCTTGGCATTGCTAGACAGAACAGGAAAGCTGCTATTTAAACGCTTTCGCAGTCAGCAGAGAAAGCCTCCAGCTGGAAATGGTTCAAGAGGGACCAAGAAAGCTGGAAACTATCCACTGAGGGGTAGTGATAAGAAGTCACTACTGATCCACCGTCTTGAGAGTGTCCTAGGCTTAAAGGATTGAAACATTCAGTGATGGACGGCGCCTAGCTGATGACCTCATGTGGATGTGCAGCTGGGTGCTGTTTTATACTTATTTTTTTTATATACAAATATGTATATATTTATATAAATGTTGTGTCACATGATTACATTATCTTAATTTAAAGATTTATATTATAGCATGTTTAAATGTGTAGCCCCACTGGGCCGGGTGCTTATTTCTATGCTTTTTATTGAATGTATACATTACATACATATTAGCACATTTCACGATAGTAAATAAATACTAACTTACTTACTGTATCCTATAATTAATTGCTATTCTGCTGCGTATGTATCATGTTTTGTATTTATTTGTTATGTACATTAAATTTTGTATATTTTGCTTACGTCATAGAATTGCCCTTTCACTTCATTTTACTTTGCGGATGTTGCATTTTTTTCATATAAGTCACAAAACATGTGTCTGAGATTCTATCTCACTGATATAATTTAAATACATCGTATTAAACATTTATAAACACAAAGACGAGACGTATTGAGGATATTATATGATAGAGATTTTATTACGTACGAATTCTAGTAAGTACTATAATAATAAATGAAAGTTTACCCGAACGCATAATTTCTATTTTCTTGCCTACAATAATTTCGAATATTTTGAAACTAAAAGCTCCTAGTTTAACATGGGCCATGGTTGAAGATTTTATTCTTATTGGTACCTATTTCTTAGTTCCACCCACTTCTTTTTTTCGGCAATTAGGAGAATTATAACATTTTATTGTATTATTACAAAGTTTCGTATTCATGTGTTGGCCACATCTTACAATACACTGCCCGTTTCATTTATCAAATATGATATAAGATGTTCAGAATATTGATTAATCAAACTAAAAAAGGACATAAATTTTAACGTATGACGTTTCCATTGTTGACGTCATATATTTTAATCATCCGCGACGTTTCGACGTCATCACCAGAGAAACTCATTTTTACGTCGTTCCAAATGATGACCAGAAGGAAATAAAGAAACATGTTTTAAAACTGTACATGAAGAGATGTCGACACATATTGTGATACAGTATGGAGGTAGGAATTGAGCATATACGGAACTAGATTTTTTTTCCCCGACAATTTCGATAGATCTATTCTCATTTTTTATCTGACTTCTATGTCTAACATATTTCCTCCTTAAATATATTGGTTTCTCAGAGTAAACAATTACATTAACTCTTTTTCAATATATTTATATTTCGGCAAAATTTTGCCTTTCTCAAAGGAGAAAGGCAAACTTAATGGAAAAGAGTTAATTCAATTGTTTACTTTATCACTTCCTCCTTTATTTATTATTTTTCTCGCTTCAAACCGAAATCCAATGGTCAAAATATCACGGAGTTTCGCACGATGTACATGATATATTTAATTAAACACAGTCTCTACATAAACTTTAAATATTACATAGTTTGGAAGTAATATGATATTTTAAATTTTTGGGGGGTTTATGGTAAAACTTTTTTTCTGTAATTTTCCGATCGTTTGATTTCAAATCCTTTATACACAAGTCCCTTTTCACCTTCAAAATCCGATTATGATTCTTGCAAGTTCGTGTACTGTAAAAGTCGATCAGATAAAATTTTAAAACGTGAAATTCTCATTTTAAATGAGTGTGTTTACATACTTGTAACAATCCACAGACGTAAATTGGGTTGTGTTCACATTAAACGCACAATTTAAAGTGTTATTATGTTTACCAAATTTCACTTTTAGTAGGGGGCAAATTGTGAGAAGAAAACCGACCCTCCATACCACACCTAGTATTTCTTATAATTTAATAATAAATTTGTTGATTGTTGATGAATGAATTAATTGATTAATTTATTTTATTGTTTAAGGCATTTAGAATCCTAATGTAAGTCTTCGAATATCGACATTCACAGCTTCCGTAGCGCACTTTTTTTGAAAATGTCGAATCGAATGGATAATTGGATACCTAACTTGTAAACCGTTCAATGAAATCATATAATTTTTTTTTGTAGTTTATATATTCGTAATTTTCAAGGCTGAATCATTCAGTTAAAACGACAACATAAAAATTAGGAAGTGAATATTTTCATTACAGTATGTCCATCATTTTCAAGGTTTCAATGATATACGCTTGTCTTACACTTCCGTCGCTGCCGAAATTATTTTTATCAAATTTCTTTACGTTTTTTTTTTCATCTTCTTTGCAGATAAAAGTTTTGCATTCAAATCGGCAGTTCATTTGAATATTAAGTTCCTTATCAAAATATAAATAAATTATATAAATAGAACCTTATGATGCAAATGCAAAAAGAATTAATAAAACAAATATTATGCTTTTGCAAAAAATTTGTATTATCAAAATATTCGAATGGTACTTAGAAAAAATATATAACGGGAACGAAAAAGCTTTTGAAGAAGGAAGAAATAGCTGTAGAGCGTTTAGAAATTAATATAAAAAAGAGGAAAATAATCAGAAAAAGAAATGATAAAGAAGTGACCAGATTATTTTTTATAAAAAAATTTTAAAAAAAAAAAAAAAAAAAGCGAACGTAAGGTAATGCCTAGTCTGCAGTGTTCAACACTTTATATGATAATGTTACACTAATAACTTTCGACCGGGTAGCAAATTGTATGTATTTATAGCTTCTTTAGTTTTTATTGAAAATAATTTTATTCTTTAGCATATTAATTATTTCTTTGATTTACAATATAATACAAAGTATATTTTCTTTTATAAGCTTCACAAAATGCAAATACATAACTCAGTGCTTTCTATATAGGGCGTATTTCGGGCACTTTACTTTTTAAACGAAAGTGAATCGTTTTATTATCTAGCCCAAGGATAATATTATAGGTATTGTTGATCCTTTAACAATAAGGCTCCAAAATAGCGCAGTGGTAGCGGCTCAGTCTTCTATTCTTCTCTCGCTGTATCATTCCGCGTGGGTTCGATGCTAAAAATACCAAACTTAAAAGAATGTTATCTATTTATGTTAAATTTAATACTTTTTATTATGCTAACAATTTAACCTCTTAATTAAAGTTAACTTTGCATTACATTTTTTTTTATTAAACTGAACTTTGAACAGATGATTTGAATGGAAAATGTTTATACTCATAGATAATCAATAACAACAACAACAAAAAAATCAAAACACACACACACATACACACACACACGCGCACACACAAAACAAACAAATAAAAAAAAAAGATATCAATACAATAAGACAAACGTAGATTGGGAAAAAACATGATGAAGACTCTGAAACATAACCCCTTGTCCGGATTTAGATCAGAAAGTAAATGCATAATCTTTGATATATGTACTTTGTAACATGTACTATAGTGCAAATATTTAGGAATTTACTCTAGTGCAAACAAACTATATACTGTGTACATGGCATGTTTTTTCTAAACACAGTTATGTATATATAGAGATATAGAGATAAAACATATGTATAAAAGGTCCATAATTATGCTTAATTGTGGGAGATCATTTGCTGCTTAGTATTTCAGCCTAATGGCGACGTCCAGCTAATTAAGGGTGAAGGGAGACACCGATTTCACAGAACAGAACAGAACAGAACAAAATTTTATTTGGACTTAAGCACGAAGCTCATCATCACAAAACAACAAGATATACTGCATGCAACATGAAAGACAGTACATACATATATTAATGAAGCAAATATGTATATATAATGTATATATGTATATATGTGAGAGTGACTAACAAAATTTAAATATTTGAAATACTTACTTAAATCACGTTAAATATGCTATTTAAATATTAACCTGAAACATTAAGTGTATTATCTCTAAGTTGAAATCCTTGTTTACAATAAATAGCTAGTTTAGTTAATAATTTCTTATTTTCAGAACATAAAAGATTTACAAATTTAAACATATTTGGTCTATTTATATAATACTTTGGTATATACTTTGATCTTAAAACTGCATATAATGGACAAACAAGAATAAAATGAAACTCATCTTCAATATCGTTTCTATTACATAAATTGCACTTCCTATCATTTCTCTCAATTTGCCTATGTCTACCCGTTTCGATTAATAAATTATGGGATGATAATCTTAATCTTGCTATGATATTTCTATGTTGAACATTTTCTAATAAATGCAAATATGACGCTCTTTCCATGTTAGAATCAGCAAATGCGACATAGTACCTATATCAAACGTTGTGCATTTTCACTACCAGTCAGCGCGTAAATTTTTATCTCATTCCGGGCAAGGGGTTATGTTACTAAATCATATATTTCTCTTAAAAGTTTACTATTGATATGCTAAGAAAATATGATACACATGTACCGTAAACGGGATCCCCAAATCTTAAAGCTCCATTTTTACACACCATGTAACATTTCAAAGATATTACACAATTAACTATTTTTGAAAAACACTAAAATGTTAGATTACGAACATACGATATTGAATTTTCATTTACACAAATTGTATTATAATGACATACTCTGTAGTATCAGTTATTTTCGCGCAGTCTAAATTTCGCGCTACCCTCTCTAAAAACCATTTCGCGCGGTGCTAAATTCGCGCATTTCCCATTTCAAAAAAATAAAAAGTATAAAAAATAAATATGAATAAATAAAAAAATATCCATTTCGTTCTGAATGACTGATTTGGTTCCCCGGATATCGAATGCTTATTAATTACCGACTGATATGCGCTACCCTCCCCCCAGGTAAGTGACGTCATAGGGGTGGGTTACTGATAAGGGTTACTGGTAAGTTGTTAATTAGCACCGTCTCCTAATTGCTGGGGCCAAACTGCCGAAAGATGGCATTTCCTTTGTTATCGACTGCAGCACTTCCGGTGATCAGACAATCTATTCTCCGGGACCTTTTTGTTTTATAGGTCTCACTTTGATTGTTGTATAAACAAACTGTCAATCTAGAAGGTGGGGACATGTCAGTACACACGATCTGCCACCATACAGTTAGTAGTAATGTTTGTTCGAAATCTGTATGATGAATTTATGCATAAAGGTCAGTGCCTGAATAATGACTCTGCAAAAATGAGTTAACATCACGCAAGCGTAAATTTCATGCGCCGGTTCAACACCGGTAAAAGGTAAGTTAGAATATACAAAAACATCTTATTTTAAAAAGAATAACATAGATTATTGATTTGATATTAGTCTCAAATAGAACACGAGTGTAAAACCCTTGGGAAACTGTTGGTTTTATTGATCTAAGATGGTACTGATTATAAAACAACGCATGAAATTTAGTTGTCAAAATCGGTGTCAAACAAAAAAATACCATATATATTCTTTGATTATACAGATTTAATATCGCGCGGTCCTAAATTCGCGGAAGGCCCATTGCGCGAAAATCGCGAAAATTAGACCAGCGCGAACAATACTGATACTACTAGATAAAATATACGTCGGTTATTATTTCATACCAAAACTGCACGAACAATTTGAATCAGTTCTCGTGTACGCGTACCTGCATGTCTATAATGGTCACCCCAGTGCTTTCACACAACTCTGTCTACATGCCATTCATATGGACAACAAAAGTCAATTAATTGCATCTTTATTTGTAATTTGAACTTTGAAAAAAAAAATGTGCTCAAACCTATGCCACGGTACTGAAATCACGGTCGGTAAAGTAACATTTATTTTAATGTCAGGCCGGGAAGCAGCTGGTGTAAACATTTTCTCCCCAGTTATACAGTATAGATGAACATAAAAAAGCAGAATGTGGAAAAGATCAAAAAGTATTGCACATATTTTATTTTTTTATCATTTCCACGACAGACTTAAAAATGCCCCTTTTATTACTATTTTATTTATGACCTCCTCAAAGAAGTAATGTTTTACCTCGGCCTGTCTATTAGCTAATGGAAATATAGATATGCCATCATATTTGTGAGCGAGAGGGGCATTGACAAAGAACCAATATACAGAGGTTTGTACCGTGATCAAGTGTTAGTGCACATGTACTGAAATGGGACAAAAGTGTTTCACAACTACTCGCCAGGGAGAAACGTACTAGTCAAAAACTTGTTTCCCAATTGATGTAAAATACTTTAACTAACTGAAGATTCGAATTTGACTAGGGTACTTTCAGAGTGTATATCAAAATCCCCTAGACTCAAAATCCCCTAGGCCAAAACTTGATAAAGTGTTCAAAATCCCCTAGACAAAAATGAAGGGGTAGTCAAAATCCCCTAGATGAAAAATGAAGGGGTTGTCAAAATCCCCTAGATTCAAAATCCCCTAGTGTTATAATGGTATTTGGGTAGTCAAATACCCTAGATTCAAATTTCAAAATTCTCCATTGTTTATTAATAAATTTAATATTGTTGTTTCTATCACAAGAAAATAATACTTGATAGTTTCAGTTTGCATACATGGATTTTTGGTTTATGCCTAATGGAGACAATTAGTTTTCCAACTTTTTTAACTTTCTCGGTGGGTTTTTACAAGCATTTAATATGAGTCAATGAATTTTACAGTTTGTACATTATGAAATGAAATAAATGTGCAGTGTTGCCATTATACAATGTATTATTGTAAAATGTATGAGAAAATAAAATAAAATCATATATTTAAACAAAATAAAGATTGTTTATTTTACAAATTGAGTTGAAAAAATTTTTATATTAGTACTGAGAACATAAAAAATTAAATAATAGAAGGATGTGTGTGTTATTGTGTGTGTGTGTGTGTGAGAGAGAGAGAGAGAGAGATGAATATCAGTGCTCTTTCACTAATCAATATTTATAGTTATAATCAAGAATACATTTATATAATAATATTATACATTAAAAATAAAAAAGTAACTTTTCAATTATTTAAAAAATGGTATAATAATGAGTAAAAGAGTAACACACACTACCATTATACAAAAGTTCATGTGATAGAAACAACAATATTAGAACAATGGAGAATTTTGAAATTTGAATCTATGGGATTTTGACAACCAAAATACCATTATAACACTTAGGGGATTTTGAATCTAGGGGATTTTGACAACCCATTCCTTTTTCATCTAGGGGATTTTGACTACCCCTTCATTTTCATCTAGGGGATTTTGAACACTTTATCAATTTTTGGCCTAGGGGATTTTGAGTCTAGGGGATTTTGAGTGTCTCCCTACTTTCATGATCATTATAAACCGATAAGAGTAATGTCCCGTGGCGAGACATGTTTGCATCATACTAATTAACCCCGGAATTCTTCGAGTGATTTTCGAAGGCAATCGCTGATGGCGTCAGAATGGCATTATATTATTATATTGGTCGTTTCAAGTGAGATTTTTTTTCTTTCGATATTATTAAATATACACCAAGACAACACACACACAGAAAGAAAAAAAAGTGCCATTGAAACAGTGTCTAAAATCTACATATCCAGACACATGTAAACAATCTTTCACAGAGTTGTTGCCCTTGGTTAATTTTTGTAATAACGCTTTTGGGGGATTCACAGTTTTCGTTTGAATTCATGCAGAGCACTCATCCACATATGAGGAATTGTAACTGTCTATAGATGAACTTGGGTGGTGAGAGTTTTGTGTTGTTAGCGATGGTCCCAGGTTTGAATCTTGGACTGCCGGCCCATTTGTCCTACCATTAGCATTTGTTTGTGTTAATGTCAATATTTTGTTAGTGAGAATAGCGGCTTGGTGGCCTTAGCAATATTTCATTTATCTTAGATACAAAAACAATCGCACCATGCAATATCACCCCACTTCTATATCCAATCGAAACAACACTTATAAGTATTTTTTATAATTTTACATTTATGTGCATACAATTAACAATCAGACATGTACAGCACGTGCATCTCAAGAGTTTTTTTTTTTACGTCACAAGAAGCGCATTGTACAGAAGCATCTTCAAATCAGAAGTTTCTGGATTGTATGGATGCAGACACGGAAGTGTTGCATGTCTTATCTAACAAACTGCAAACAAATACTTCCCGATGAGTTCGGCTAAGAGTGTGTATCAAATGACAAGTAGGTCGCATTGAAAGGAAAATATTAGGTTATGCAAATGCCGTTTTAAGCTAAATAGAACTTATTTTCATCCGCCCCCGTTTTACATGATTGTATTCAACTTCTGACAGGCAGGAAGATAAAACTTTGAAAACAAACAGCTTGAATGAACGCCGGGGAGTTTATCAATTAACAGGGTTTGATTTCGTTTCTATTGTTACATGAGAAAATGGAAGTTAATAATTTTGAAATACATTTGGACTATATTTCCTCATCTTGATGCTTCTGTTAACAAAAGTGTATCGACAACTATGGCCATCTAGATTGAGTAGCTTTTCACAGTTATTGCCCTTACAACCCATCGAGTGTGGAGAGAGACTGACTATATGTTCCTTTGAAAAAGAATGCTTGCCCAGTTTATTATTAATCGTTGCTTAGCCACCAGATGTTTTTATTCGAGTCTTGGTCCCATAATAATAACCAAGTACTGTCGAATGAACTTAGCGTAAAGTTTGAATTTAGCTTTCAAGGATTGATGACACATGCCTGCAAATGCTGTATAATACTGTGTGTGTATATATGAATAGATAATACAGATTTTTTTCCAAAGAAATATATGTAAATTGCTACATCTGCTAAACTACAAACCGAACTGTGAAGGACAATGTAACAGTAGGGCTAATAATAATATCTGGTTTCCGGGTTTGTATTTTGCTGAAAATAAAAGCAGGGTACCAGAATAGGCAGCCGATCACAGGGGCTCGAAGTTGCCTGGGGCGAATAATAATAAAAATAATATTAATAATAAAATCTATATTTATAGAAGGTAGCTCAGTAAAATCATATCGAACTTTGAGCCCCTTTGTTTCTGTTTGGTTGTTCCTTCCCAAAATTCATTAAAAATTTGGAAAACCCGCATATGACGTATACAAAAATCCGAGTTAATTGTTACAGAAATGTGTACAAATAGATGGACGTATAGATAGATATATACCCCCCACTCCTCCACACACACACTTGGACCCCCCCCCCAAAAAAAAACAACAACAAAAAAAAAAACCCGCCACGTCCCGCCTGGAAATAAATAAAGAGAGATGGAGTAAATATATGAACAACCCCACCCCCACGTGCAGCAATCTTTATAGCTGGCCAAAGCCAGCCACCCACCCTCTGACGTACGGTAACTTTCATGCTTTCCACTCCAACCCTCGCACGTAGGGTAATCAAACACACCCCTTTCGGACATCTCCGTCTCGTAGAATCTGCGCATGATATGAATTGTATGATAAAAATGAGAAGCTCAACATTCTATTATATTGTCCACCAGATAATGAGGAGCTGTTGATCAACCCGAACTGTCGTCAACTGATCTTCATGGGATACCTCCGGGAGAAGTGCCAGTACGATAGTAAAGGTAAATGTCCATATTATGTTCTACTACTGATTATGTTTAAATATTAAATCTATAAATTTTAAAGATTTCTTTTCAACAAGGTAGTTCAAATGCAGAATTTTCCATTCTATCTTTTTTTTTTTTTTTTTTTTTTTTTGTAAAGGAAAAAATCGAAATTATAATTAAGATGAGAGAACCATTACACAGAAATAAAGGTGACGTCACGCTGCCCGTAGCGACATCTGGTGGGCACAATGTAAAATGCAATCATCGATGGCCGAGTGATAGGAGCGCTTAGCGTAAAATGGCTGTTTGTGGACTAATTCACCTAGGGATGATATGAGTTTACATGGTGTCATATCACGCGTCTACGCCGTGATATTACAGTGTGCATTATGTATGTGAATGAGAATAATGTTGATAAAATGCTAAAATATCACACAAAATCAATTTACAAATGTATTTTTAACTGGTATCTATTTAAATGTTACATAAAAACTTGTAAAATCAATATAATTATACAACATAAACCACTATGGTTATCAGCTGTCTTTGTTCCTTGATGATGATGATGATGATGATTATGTTGATGTTTATTATCATTCATAATAATAACATAAGTAGTAGTACTGATAATGTATTTAAATGATTGCAGCCAATATCGACCTGCTAGACGAGACAGGACGGCTGGCCAATGTGCAAAACGTGAATCCGCAGGAGAACGTGCGGGAAAACTTTGAGGACCGGCTCATCTACATACCTGTCCTCATAGAGAGTAGGTCACTTTGTCTTTATAGAGTAGGTCGCCTCGTCCTCAAAGAGAAGGTCACTCTGTCTTTAAAGAGCAGATTACTCTGTCCTCATGAAGAGCAGGTCACTTTGTCTTAAAAGAGTAGGTCACTCTGTCTTTAAAGAGTAGGCCACTGGGTCTTCAAATAGCAGATCACCCTGTCTTCAAATAGTAAGATACTCTGTCTTCAAAGACTAGTCACTCTGTCTTTAAAGAGTAGGTCACCACTCTGTCTTCAAAGAGCAAATCACTTTGTCCTTATGAAGAGCAGGTCACTTGACTTGACTATTTGAGTTTACCGTCGCTTCGACAGTATTTCAGTCATATAGCGGCGTCCGAATGCGCGGAGGCATCCGGGTAGAACCACCGACCTACCGCAAGCCAGCTGGAAGGCTTCCCCACATGAAAATCCGAATGACCCTGCAGGGATTCGAACCCACGCGGTGAGGGGCTGAGTGAGTGTTGAAGTCAGCGACTAAAACCACTCGGCCACGGAGCCCCCCTCTCCCGGGTCTCTTTGTCTTCAAAGAGTAGGTCACTCTGTCTTTAAAGAGTAAGTTACACTGTCTTCATTGAGGAAGTCACTCTTTCTTCAAAAAGCAGGTCACTCTGTCTTTAAAGAGAAGGTCACTTTGTGCGGTAACTTTGTCCCCAAAGAATAGGCCACGTTGTCTTCAAAGAGCAGATCGCTCTGTCCTCATGGAGAGTAGGTTACTCTGTCTTCCAAGAGTAGGTCACTTTGCCCTCGTGGAGAGTAGGTCACTCTGTCTTCAAAGAGTATGTCACTCTGTCTTCAAAGAGTATGTCACTCTGTCTTCAAAGAGTAGGAAAGGCCCTTTAAAAGTCTTAATCTGTCCTCATGGAGAATAGGTCACTCTGTCTTCAAATAATAGGTCTCTCTGTCTTCAGAAAGCAGGTCACTCTGTCTTCAAATAGTAGGTCACTCTGTCTTCAGAAAGCAGGTCACCCTGTCTTCAAAGAGTAGGTTACTCTGTCCTCAAAGGACTGGCAGGTCACTCTGTCATAATAGGGTAGGTCACTCTGTCCTCATAGAGTAGGTCACTTTGTTCTCAAAGAGTAGGTCACTCTGTCGCCATGAAGAGTAGGTTACCCTGTTATCATAGAAAGTAGGTAATCCTGTTATCATGGAAAGTAGGTTATCCTGTTATCATGGAAAGTAGGTAATCTTTTTATCTTGGAAATGTGTCATTTATATAGGGGAGATGTATACATGTTTATTTGTGTGTGCGTGCGTGTGTGTGTGTGTGTGTGTGTGAGAGAGAGAGAGAGAGAGAGAGAGAGAGAGAGAGAGAGATTTATATTGTAATTGTTAATATTTGAAATTAGACGATCAATTATATTAACTCATTGAGCCTCCATGTGGAATATTGACTTTCTCGTCACTGAAAAGCTAGTTCGGACTCTTACTATGTCATGGATAAGGGGTTCAAATAACTGGGCACCCATGTTCACCCAAGTGCCGTCGTGTACCAAAGGTCAATTTGGACACATTTGTCCCCGGGGATCTAATTATGTCAAGGATGAAAAGGGATGTTCAAACCAAGGTGATAGTGATAAACTTTGTTTTCGAATGAACACGATGCTTAGTTAAAACTTTGAAGACTTTGGTCTCGAGTTCGAACCCGAGATTGGTTTTACATCTGTTTTTCCTTTACCTGTGAAATGAATGTCATATAATTTACAGAGGGTTCGGACGATCGCGGGATACTGAAGAAGGTAAAACCGTTGCTTACTGACTGGGAGAAAAAGTTCCCGCAATTAGAGAGTAAGTGTATATCCTCCTAATAAATATTGATTAAAATTGATCAAATATCGAAATATGTATTAATTCAATTAATAACCCGATCCCGGCGGAAGAGTATTTAAAGCCGGAAGAGGAAGATCGTAGGTTTGATCCCCGGTCGAAACATGAACGTTTAAAATGATACTGGTAGAGCTCCTTTGGTTTGCACTCAGCATATAAGGGTAGTTAGCCCTGTGTCTGGATAATGACAGGATAATGTCAGGATAACGTGACTAGGTGTGATTGCTAACGGCGCGATATCGCAATGAGGCAGCATTATGTGTCATGAAGACTGAAATTCCTTTGGTTAGACGTCAAATTAAAATAAATAAATAAATAAATAAATAAATTGGTTTGCTGTCTTTCTTCTTTATTCTCTTTATTTTACTTTTAAAATTTCTTTTGCATTTTTTGTGCATTTTGTTTAATGTTTCTGCATTATACATTTCCAGAAAAGATAAAGATTTTAACAGGAGAGCTGAAGAGGAAGAAAAGTCCCCAGAAAAGTGAGTGTCGATTCCTTTCTATTTATGTTTAATTAAGATATTTAATTTAAGGGCGTTCAGCATGTATACAGGGTAGTTCCAGGACTGCTGGGTCCGGTATCAGGATAATGTGACAGGGTGTGGTATTATACCGGTGTATATTTATGACTCATAAATTGTGAGGGATTGAAAACATTATTTATATTCATTCATAATTCATTGCATTCGTTAAATTAATCTCACCGTCCCCGGTGGCCGAGTGGTTAGAGCGTCCGCCTTCGATCCCCGGCCGCGACATACCAAAGTCGTAAAAAATGGCACTGTTATAGCTCCCTTGCTTGGCGGTCAGCATATAAAGGTAGTTGCAGGACTGTTTGGCCCGGTGTCAGGATAATGTGACTGGGTGTGGTATCATGCCACATGTCTACGGCGTGATACTGCAGTGTGGCAGCACTATATTTGTCTCAAGTAGACATCGTCTCAAAATAACTTAAACACTTTCGGTGGGACGTTAAACCCAACAAACAAAAAAACTTTTTAGTAAACCATCAATGTAGAACGATTGATCAGAAAGTCTCGACATCATATTTATTTGACAAACGAGTTGGCTGATTGGATTTTTATTTTTAAGAAACACTGTCGGTGTGACGTTACCCCCACCCCACAACCACCCTCAAAAAAAAAAAAAAAAAAAAAAAAAAAAAAAAAAAAAAAACAGCCCTGGGGCCATCAATAGAAGTAAGCATATGTTGTAAGAACTTGATTCCCAATCGACATTATTTTAATAAGTTCAAAATAAACTACAGGAAGAAATACAACCGTTTACTTCTTGTAGGTTCCTTGGATCCTCGCGGTCGCTCTATCGACCGTAAAGCGTCCAATAGCAACCGATCTGACGTCAGTGGACGCTCGTCCTCCCACATGGGACGTCCCTCCAGTATTTCTCAGTCAGGACGGCTATCCACAACTAGCCAAGGGCGTCAGTCTGTCAGCCGGAAGTCAGTCGCCGGGAAACAGGACGCCATGAAGGTCACCGTGGGAAAGGGCAAAGGGAAAAAGAAATAATAAGATGAACGTTGTCCCATTATTGAAATGATTTTTCTGGTACTTTTGTTTCTTGGATATTTTTTTCAATTGAAATAATATAAGGAATGTAACCATATGATTTCAACTCTCAATACTATTCTTTTATATGTTTTATACTTTGTATTAATGATAAATTAAAGGAGGTCTGTAAAAACCTTGTTAGTGCTATTCAGTAACAGTGCCAAACGATAAATCAGGTCCCAACGGATTATGAAATGAATAGTTATTTTAGACTGATTTTAGGTAAGCAAAATAACAACATCTAACTATTATATAAAGATTAAGGCGAGTTCGCAGGTATGCTACTTAGATATTACACTTAAGGTAATCCATCCATCATTAAATTTTAATCATGGTCCTTCAAATGCTTTAAAAGACTTCAGTGTAGTAGATGCAAGTACCATTGACGTGGAGCTAAAGTCTCTTTTGCTAGGTCTATAAAAGCTTGCATTTACTACAAAATTCCAATGATCAATTGACGGACCATGATCACAATTCAATGATGGATGGAATACCTTAACTCAGATGAAGGGTTCTCTTCAACGTGTCACTTGGTCAGGAAAGTCCTTGGCAAGGTAAATGGATAAAATTAGAAATGCCGCCTCACTTTCAAGACAAACTATTACGTTTATACAATAATGTTATACAAAATAAGTTCAAACAGTACAAAGTACGATTATTGTTAGCCAACTAGCCCTGAGGCCACATCAAAATGAAAATGTTGCTCGGGTCTCGTCTGCATCACCATGCGTGGCAGCAGATCTAACCATAACTCCATCCTTCTGGGGTAGAACCGCTCTTGTATGCTGTTGTCTGTTAGGTTGTTGGTTATTTTGAAATATTTCTGTGACGTCATGTCATACTCTGGCCATGCCGTCGGTAAATACTGTGTTATTGGAGTCGGTGTGTTGGGATCGCTGAATCACGGAAGAAATAACGGAGAAAAAACTAGATAAAAAGTAAAACCGACATAAAAAAAAAGAAATAAAAGAATGATAACTTTGTCTCCTATAACAAAACATTTTAAAAACAATCTTGACTTGATCCTTCATAACAGTTAAAATAAATCTTAATTATTATCATTATTTTCAGAAGAAATATTCAAAAGAAATATCGACGTAATCATGCTAATTCCTTGTTGCAATGTCCTTTTATATTTTTCTAATAGCCAGCTATGGCCCCGTGTTCTCGAAAAACATTTAAGTACGAGTTCAGGCTTATACTCAAATATCTACTCAAATTTGCGTTCAAGCCAAATTTTGGTCTTGAGCAAACAATGCTCCCTCAAAAATCAATCTAAAGCTTAACTTTGAGTAATGCAGGATATTTTCGAACGCTGCCTCAAACACAGTTGAGTACGTTTTTGACTTCACTGAGATTCTGCTTAAAACACGGCTCATTGATGAAATAACTTAAGTCTGAGTTTAAGTTTGAGTACGATATTTTTCAGCATCTTCGAGAGCTTGAATGAATATTGGAAATAGTTATACTCACCCTGTCTTTGCGAAGTTCGTCCACATTGTCATCACGGCACGTGAGATAGTTTGTTCATCGCTCGTGAAACCATGGCGCCATGTGACATTGCTGATGGGATACCCAAACACAAATGGTATCTCGTCCGCATGGTTGGGCCCTAGCGAAATGTGTAACATACTTTTAAATTATGATTAATTAAATACAAGCGTTCCACTGGACGATTAAGTAAGACAAATTGTATTATTCTACTGATATTGTTTTTCTCCTAACATAATAGTCTATTAAAACAATTTAAATATATCATGACTTTATATTACAAGAAAAAGCTCTGAAGCCAAAGATTAGATATTTTTTCTTGTTTTGTCTACATTTTAACTTGCTGGAGGGAGTCACAAGTTGTTATCTATTTATTAAAACAAGTTAAAACATATAAAATATAAATATAACTTTGCATACCTTTCACCCAGTGCGGTACGTACAGCAGATGGTGACTTGGAACCACAGCAAATTCATACAAGTAGGTCCTGGCTCTGTGTAACCGGGCGTGGTCTTGTACCGTCTGGACCACGGACCGGAAGTACGTCAGATCACTCATCAACTTAAGCACTTCCTGCTGAACATTGGATATGTCATCTGGAGCGGTCCAGTTCGTGTACTCAAAAATAAGAGCAGACGAGATGAGGTCTTTTGTCTGATTGTCATGGATACTAAATGCGTCCTCGATCACCCATGGAATAATGACGTCAGTGAATTGTGTTCTGTTTATGGAAAGCAAGTGCTTGTCTTGACCGAGTGCTTTTGGAAGCTCTGAGGCTAAGAAGAGGGCGCCGTCAAATGTGTTTACACCCGCGATCATATGAAGGGAACCGAAAAAGTCTCGGGCTGGCGCGGAAACTGGGTTGGTTCCGTGCATGATGTCATATGGGTTCTCCACGATAAAATCTCCGTCAACGGTGGGCCGGAAGAGGGCAGACTTCAAATGACGTAAATTGTTTACAGACTTCCGGCGCAGACAAGTCCAGACGTCGTACGGGCCACTGTCACATTTAGCTTCTTTCAATACCGTCATAGCATTGGGTCCCAGCATCTGGGCCCTATAAGATATGCCAGAGCCACTCTCGCAAATAATACGCTTAAAAAGCCCCTTGTTTCCTGTGTACATAGCTTGATACGTCACCGACTTTGACCCAGCAGACTGCCCGAATAAGGTTATTTCATTTGGATCACCATGGAAACTATGAATATTTTTGTAAACCCATTTAATTGCTAAATGTTGATCCCAAAGTCCTTGGTTTCCGGGAACTGTGCCGTCATTAGAACGAAGAAATCCGAGTACACCAACTCTGTAATTTATTGTGACAACAATCACGTTCCCGTACACGACGAGAGTTTCCGGATGTGTGGAGCTAGAGGTTCCAGATTGGAACCCTCCACCGTGTATCCATATCATCACCGGAAGTGACATCCGGGATACATTCTTTGGAGGTACATATACATTCAAACGGAGACAGTCTTCGCTAAACTTAGAAGAGTAGGGATAGCATGAAGGAGCGACATCAGTAGCATTGAATGCTGCTGTAAATGGTGCCTTAGGAATCGGCTTCCGGAAACGATTCTCTCCTGCGGTCGTCTCGGCGTACGGAATGCCGGTGAACTCCATCACTTCCTGCGAAACACCGTCTACCACTACCGTCCGCGTTTGCCCAGTGATTGTCCCGACTCCTGTGTCAACCGAGACTAAAGTCCCAGTAGCATAACTTATATACACAATCAAAAGCAAAACAATCATAATTAATCCTGCCATCTCAAAGATGGTATGGTCAATTCACTTTATTCCCTGGGGTTTAAATTGTTGCCAAGTATTCGAGACAGAACGATAAATGAAATAGCTCGCATCTTATCTAAGGGTCACATCGATTTTCAGTCCTTATCTTATACATATGTTTCTGTTGATATGCTTTATATTTCAAATTCTATTAAAGAATATTTGGTAGTAGTTAATTTTCAAAAACAATCGTCTAAGAGGGAATACAACAGCAAGAAAAATGCTAATGCATATGAATAAAATATTTATATATATAGAGAGAGGAATCTTTTGAGAAATTTAAGTTAGTGTTTAAAGAAAATTTACATCGACTTTGAGTTATATTTCCTATACTTATCTACGCAAAAAAAAAGAAAGAAAAAAAATGTGCCTCCCCTCTTTAGATTTAAATGAGAAGGGACCTGTTTGTTGTTCAGATGCTCATCAGTAAACCTATTTTTTAATAATGCCCTTAATTATATCATTTTCATCTACAGTATAGATTTAAGCCTATACACCTTCACCAAGTGTAGCCACAAGGTACTGGTCCAGCCAATGAACCTGTAAGTTGTAAGAACTTGTTTCCAAATCGGAGTAGAGCTTACAATATCAAACAGAACCTATGAATCTGTTTCTCTAGTTTTCTGTATATTGTGTCTATTTCATATGCAGCAAAAAATATTATTTTTTAAGCTTAGATGAGTGTTTGCCAAATTACTTTTAAGAGTATTTAATTGTTTGAATTTGATTTTTCTTTTTGTAGTATTTGTTTTAATTTGATTTTTTAAAATTTAAATGTATTGATCTTGAGGAATATCAGAGTATATGGGGCTTTGAACGTCTCTTCTCTCTCTCTCACACACATACTGAATAATACACAACATATATTTACTTGTTTATTGATACTGATTACATTTATGATATCACAAATTAATTTTAACATTCAGCAACGTCTGACTTTGAAATGGGAGCATACACCTTTGTCTGCTGTCTGCAATCTTAAAAGAAGTAATAATGATCATGAGTATTAACAAGTTTTAGCAAGCTCACATATTCAGTGCAAATATTCATTAGAAATATAAACTCAAACCCAATCAGCTCAATTCCAAATCCAACAATACATGAGATGAAATATCATCAAAATAGTGTAATACTTTCATTTTTATTCTTTTTAACATGTTTTTAATGAATATTAAAGTAACTCCGCTTGTTTCATGTGTGATACTCTGTTGATCTGAATAACTTTTTCTGTCAAGCACAGACTACAATTTTACTAAGTAAAATACAATACAATTTGATTTGATTTGTGCTCTTTTCAATACGCGGGGTCACTGAGTAAAAGTTAGAAATTCACGTTGAAAAAAAAATTGACACAAGTAGTAGATGAACGGACTTGATTGTGTATTGATTTAGCTAGTGAAAATTCCAAATTATTCTAGTTATTATTCCTAAGATAGAATTTAAAACATTTCATAATCCTCCAACTTACAAATCTTTACACAGTCGTCTGCTTGCGTATGATAATGATGGCGATTTAATCGTTTGGAAGGCGTCTCAGTAAAAAGCTCATTCTTCTTTTAGATGAAAAAGTACATTTTAAAAACGGATGTCTATTCAATAAACCATTACAACCACCTAGTTTTCTCATTTTACAAGAAAATCATATGCAATGAAAATGGCACGTGCAGAAACACGAGAGTTGATAGACAGTCCAAAGAAAAAAACCCTGAAAATATACATTAAACTCACAATATAATACAATTTATTGTCACGAACTAGTTCATGAAAACGTACTTTACCTTTTATTTCAAATCCTTTGATGATTTCGTTGATAATTTTGCAGAATATGTTAACCAAAACTGAACGCTGGCTTTCACCACAGCTTGGAAAACCTTTACTGTAGCACCGCTTCCGAGTTAATTGTTGCACGTAAGAGTAAAACACACCGTAATTACCGAAAAGGGACTGAATTTCGAGAAATTCATTTAAAAACAAGCCAAAACACATACTTGTTTTATTTCTTCACATATTGTTTTTATTTTACGCAATGAACAACACAGATATTTTATTTTGGATTATCAAATGAAAAAAAATCATCTTCCGGTTTGACCTACATAATACGGTGTGTTAATTTGAATACGTTTTCCTAAATTCTGTAATGCAGATTTTCTTTATACTCTTATGTTCAGTAATTAAGGAAATATTGTACAAATAAACAAAATATAAAGGAAATTTGTATTACAGATTATTAGCTTTTTTGAAGGAGAAAAGTGCGAATTTCACATTAAAAAAACACACACACACACAAAAAAAACACACAAAAAACCCAACATATTTTCTGCAATAAAAGTACCATTTCTTCGAAATAAATGGATGTCAGTCGAAAAAATGTTTGCTGAATTTGAAAAAAAAAATCTTTTCCTTATAAATTACAATATATTTCAGTACAAAAACATAATGAAATGGGGTTGAAATATCCATTTTATTGAGCTTATTTTTTAAAAAAAAAAGCAATAAACCGGATGTAGAATTAGTCGCGCCCTATTTCCTGAAAATCGGAGGTAGTTTGTGCACAGGTGATGAGGTGTATGCGCGTGAAAAGGTTTCGTTGATCTCCTACTGAATACTATGGTAAGGTCATGACCTCCTAAGGCATGCAATTTATGAATGGAATCTCACTCTGGATCATTATGAAACAAATCAAAGTGCCTAAGGCACTGAGAGACTGCCAGCGAGGTTATCATGAAACGAAAAGCGAGTTCAGCTGAGTTGCAGTTGGGGAGTTTTTGGCGTCATATGACCATATGCCTCTATGCTTAAACGCTGGTATTAGAATTACATTTATAGCCATTTCATCATGTGAATCTTCAGTCTTGAATCTAGATGTGGCAATTGCCAACTCATGAACCACTCAGTTCACTAAAATATGATATTTGTACAACTCAAATGTAATTTAAATGTAACATTATCTGTTGACCATAACTTGGTGCTCCGATTATGGTGGCCAATTTCTGCCATATTGTGTTCTCGTACTGGCGGGTTCAGAAGGGCACCGTCACAACAGTATGCCGACGCGCCAAAATAACCCTCTTGGCGCCGATACCAAAACGTTTGTTTGCGTGTCGGCGTCGTGACAGTTCCCTTCCAAATCCACCGGAATGAGAACACGATATGATTCAAATTATATCAACCATTTTTGATTGTATTTCTCATAATGTATTACTATTACATAGTTATTGACATTCAGACAGGGAATATGATTACATGTAATGATAGGAGTCTGTTACAAGTTTGTGGTTTGATATGTTTATTGTAAACCCGGCCAATCGGTGAATTGCCTAACCTGAGCAAGCCGGCATTTTCTTTCTTTAACATATGACTTTTCATTCATCTAGCATTTAAGATATTAATTTGGAGTCCATCTGAAAACAATAGAAAGTATGAGAACACACTCCCCTAAAAAAAAATCGAAATTAAAGCATTTGTTTCAAATGAAAAATAACTTATGTGAAGTAAATTAACTTAATAAGTGAAGTATTTTAGTCCACGATTTATCTCAGATATCTTTTAACTTTCATCATTTTTGAAAAGTGACACAGGTATTTTCTGAACACAATTACAGGTGTTATATTTATTCTAATTTCTAATTATAGTAAAACCAGGTTATGATTCATCCGATAAGACCTGAAGCGGCGTTGAACCCAGACCCTGGGTTTACAGACGTTACTAACATTGGCAAGACGTGAAGCCAAAAATCCATGCGTTTCTGATGAAAGTTGTGTTCAATACTGTTGGTCGACAGCTGATTGGTCAATCTGAGGAAGCTTTGTGACGTCATGTCGTAAACGGGCCAATGCTGTGCGGGTCTTACCTCAGTTGGGGTGTTTGGGTCACTGAAATAGGGGATTTTATGTACAATATAAATAAAACGTTTATTAAGAAGAAAGTTAAATTGTTCGTTCAAAGCATTGATGAATATGGACAATTTTAGACACGAAATTTTTTTAAGAGGTACACGTCATACTCGACGTATATGTTCGATGCACATGAGTGAAAAGGGATACGACAATTTAATGCAAAGTTCAGGAAGAAAAAGTAGCAAGTTGTTAAGACCTTTCAGTTGCATGTTTGTATAATGAAAAATTTAGTTTTTTATGTCTATTTATATCACGGGGTCACTTGACCCCTCAACTAAAAACAGAAACAGCAAACATACATATGTAAAAAGAAGGGAAATCCCTTAATCCCTTGAATTAATTATTCACCGGACAACTAATAAAAGCTGAAATGTATTAAAAAACAAGCCACGAAAGCGTGTTTTATTCAAATAAACACAGTAAATAAATACATCACAATTCTTAACCCAAATAATATGATCTATGTCACTCAATAATGCAACAGCATTTTACACATTCATTTCAAGAGCGGCAAATATCGCAGGTCTAGGTTACTATTTACTATGTAGCAATTCGCATTTATGGAATGTCATTTCTTCCTTTCCAAAATAAAACTAGAACTAACTTT
Source organism: Solen grandis (assembly GCA_021229015.1). Taxonomy (NCBI): domain Eukaryota; kingdom Metazoa; phylum Mollusca; class Bivalvia; order Adapedonta; family Solenidae; genus Solen; species Solen grandis. The sequence continues at coordinate 46,877,778 of CM037779.1, read as the reverse complement.
AAAGGTGATTAAAAACATCCTACTTTGTTTTTTTTAATGTTGGTGTATCACGGGACGTGACGGAACGCTACGAACGTGAGGCCTGTATATAGACCCCATTTCTGTTAGGCGATGGTTAATTTTGAGGGACAAGAAAATGAAATGGTACATTGACACTTTAGGGATCTGCTCATATGACCAAACAGTTCGCATGGAAATTTATCTATGGCATAGACCATTTCACCAGAAAACCGGCAGTATACGGTATAATTTCGCTGATTTAAATTGGCCAATCAGAGACTGGAGAGTATTCTCAAACGTATGTATATTCCCATTGAACAATTTGTGAAATTAACCTAACGCCAAACCGCCTCGAAATACTATGCATATCTATGCTGTACAAACCTCCAGCAAACATGTGCGCGTGAACCTTGCTTACAATAGTTGTTCACTAACCTCCGTCAAACAGTCGGGGCGGGGATATACTTGTTTTTGTGTCATGTTAATTGAACATAAGCATGTAGGTAAAGTGTTCGGGAAATGCTCGTTGGTTTATGTAGCTTTACGTCTCATTTCTACTGGTGTACTGATAGAAACTTAACGAAGAATTATATCTTTTAGATTTGCACACAAACGATTGTTATATCAAACCTCTCGAAGAAATTGAAATATGCGTTGAAAACAAAACAGCAGCACATTGCATTTACCCGGATCTCGCAAAGTTGGTCCAGAGCGTCATCATCGCCATGGAGACTGTTTTCTCCTCATCTGTGAAGTTCTTGTGTGACCATGGGAATTTGGCCAGAGGTTGTCCAAAAACAAACTGGATATCGTCCGCGTGATTCGCCCCTAAAATGCACTTTGCATTTTAATTCTGTTATGTCTTGATAAACAGATAAATTTCATGGGCTAATTGAAGATTACACTTTACAGCCAGTACTGTCTGAGCATCCATAAGACGACTGAGTAATTAAGCAATTCTTATCTTATTATGCCATGAGCAGATCCAGCATTTTATTTCGGGGGGGGGGGGGGGGGGGGGGGGGGGGGGGGGGGGGATGGGTCTGACAAGGATGTAAGCCAACTTAGCCAACTATGAATTCACAGTGCGCGGGAGTGGGTTGGGTGACTTCTTCCATACTTTCTCTTTCTTTTCCAGGGATGGCCAAGGGGGAATGGGGGAGGGTCAAGCGTTTTTTCCAAGGGGCGTTTGGGCATTGTTTTCTTCTTTTGGCCCAGATTTGATGTCAGAACCACTATATTTTTTGCGTAGTTTAAACATAATAGCCTATTTCCTTTTGGATAAATTAAATGTATTTTTTTTCTTTCGATGATGCCCCTTGAAAACTGGTTTATGCACCCTAGTCGGTCCTTTTGCCGATTGACCGCTCAAAAGCGGAAATGGCTGGTTTTTCTCTATTTTATGTACTTTTATTGTTTGTCCATTTACATACACCTCTATCTTGAAATAGTTCTTTTTTTTTTATATATTTTTGGAATTTCTCATAGGACCATTTTGGTCTTCCCTGTTGCATGATGATTGTGTGCTGACAGACACCCCGGCACATGTACATTCACTCATGTGAAAGTCTGCCAGATCTTAATTGAGTTTTAAAATCTATTTATTCGAAATACGAAGCATATCTGCCCCTTTATCTTTAAAGTGATTGTGCTAGTTAGTCAATTAAAACAATTCACTAAAATTTATTACAATACCTGAACCGAAAGCGACATCGCTTATGAAAGACTTTGTTGACTCGTGTAGTCCTTGGTAATGGAAGAAACAGTAACACCCGGAGAGACCCACGTTTCGGTAAGGGCGACCATATACCCAATCTCACAAAGCATACACAGTCGGACCCTGGATCGAACCCTTGATGCATTGGTGAAAAGCCAGTACATTACACACCAAAGCTTAATTACATTCCGGGTAAAATAAGTTATACTGGATACCAAGATTCTTACTGTAATAACACCCAAAATGCACTTCGGCAATATCTGATATATGGTAAGTGACGGCGTTCCAAAACTTACCGTGTATCCAATCTGGGGTGGTAAGCACGTGAGAAGAAGGCTCCACTGCAAATTCGTATAGGTACGTGAGACCTCCCTGTAGCTTGCTGTGACCTTGAACTGTTTGGATAGCTGACCTGAAGAACGTCAGGTCAAATACCAAGTTGACCACCTGCTGCTGTATCTCCGCAGGGTCTTCAGGGCTTGACCAGTCCGTGTACTCATGCGTAATGGCGTTCGCTATCAAGCCCTTTGTAACATTATTAAGCTCGTGAAATGCATCCTCGATTATCCATGGTATAACAAGTGTTTCAAACTGCTGTCTAGTTATTGTTATATTGTTAGGGTTTTCGTGTAGCAAACTTGGGAAAGCGTTCTGAATAATTGTGGTTCCGTCATTGTTGTTAACACCCGCAATCATATCCAGAGAAGCAAAGAAGTCCCTTGCTGCCTTTGAAATAAGGTTGTTTCCATACACTATGTCATATGGATTTTCGACAATGAAGTCATTATCAATGACGGGTTTAAACTCAGCACTATGTACGTGACGCAAAGTTTCTACGGGGAGTTGACGAATGCAGGAGTACATATCTTTGGTGCCGTTCTTGCAACCGACGTCATTCAGAACATCCTCAGCGTTGCTACGATGCATATGAGACCTGTATGTTAAACCTGATCCACTTTGACAAATTATTCTTTTGAATAGACCCTTATTGCCAGAATACATAGCTTGGAATGTCACTGATGCTGCCCCTGCCGACTCTCCAATAACTGTTACCATGTCTGGATCACCGGAAAAGCTTCTTATGTGCTGGTGAACCCATTTGATAGCTAGATGTTGATCCCACAACCCCTGGTTCCCGATCAGTTGACCATCTGCAGATCTCAGGAAACCAAAGATTCCCAGTCTGTAATTTATAGTCACGATAATGACTTTACCAACCACAGCAAGCGCCTCTGGATGCGTAGTACCCGACGTGCCAGATTGGAAGCCTCCACCATGGATCCATATCAAAACAGGAAGTGACGTATTTGTTGACGTTACTTTTGGAACAAAAACATTCAGGATAAGGCAGTCTTCGCTAAATGTTTTAGCAAACCTAAAACAAGACGGTGGTGTCAACGTCGCATCGAAAGGTTGGGTAAATCGTCCCTTTGGTATTGGTTTCCGAAAGCGGTTGTCCCCCGACGTAGTTTCAGCATACGGTATACCGCTGTATTTATGGTAGGTGTATACCGTGTCGCCAACTTGAACTTTTCTCACAGCCCCTACAATATCCCTTATGTCTGTCACAGTGGTAACAGTGTTTCCCTTAGCATAAATTTGAACGGCCCACAAAACAGGAAATAAGCCTAGACAATACCTCATCTTAATCCATTCGTTTTGGCCGTATTTATAAACTTCTGAAGAATTTTGCTTCTGTATTGAAGGTTAACCATTAACCCTAACGTCTCTAGTTTAGAGATAAAGATGTATACATTTCAATACATGTATATCTTATCTTTCTGTAAGTCAGACGACAGAACGACAAGGGGTTATTATTTCATTTTGAATTTGGTACATTTATTAGTTTAAACTTATTTATTTTACGTCAATTTGGAATTAATCCTTATGACTTAATCCCTCTCGACGATTCCTGAGGTGAACCAGTACTTTGCGCCAGGAAAGTTTTGGCAAAGCTTTTCAAGAATGTGGGTGAACGATGATGAAATAAACCTGCAGATTTTTTAAGCCGTGTTTTTTTTTCTTCAATATTGTTAATTTTCTATTTATTACATCAATTTTCAAACCAATATAAACATTCTGTAACATATATGTAATTTTTATCCGTCAAATATTCCAGCATTCAAGTACAGTCCACTGCCTTAGAATGTGTGTTAACGATGAATTTTGTGACTTTCGATTTAAAGGGTTGTCTTAATTCTCTTGATATAAATCAAATCATATTTGCATAACTTAAACTTTATTTATTTTACATCGATTACTAAACAAGTTATCACAACTTATATAAATCACTCTCGATGACTCTGATGGCGACGTATGTGGTCATTATTATGGGAGGAAACCGGAGAACCCGGTGAAAAACAGCGTGTCTGGACGGGCGACCACTGTACCCTCTCACGTACGTGACCAGGAATCGAACCCGGGACGCACTTGTGAGACGCGAAGCGCGTTACCACTACGCTGTCCAGGCATTTGCATAACTTATTCACCATTGGTATGCTTTCAAATGAGACACTAACGAAAACGATTTGTTTTGTCAGAAATTTGCAAAAAATCCTAAGTGACCAATGAGAAAAAAGTTTCTGGGTTCTGTGTAAGTGTGTATTAATTCAACTAAGACATAAAATGAAATGGAAATGAAAGTTTTATTAGTGAACATTTGAAAACATCTATAAAACTTTATTTACAAATTCGTTGCTTGCAGCTTTGCATATGAAAATTCTGAAGAAGTTTGAGCCTTTCAAAACTCGACTTGGAAGCGGGAGGTTGTGGGTTCGATCCCCGGTCGCGACATACCAAAGTCGTATATATGGTACTGATATAGCTAGCTACCTTGCTTGGCGCTCAGCATATAAAGGTAGTTCCAGTACTAGTTGGCCCGGATAATGTGACTGAGTGTGATATCTTGCCACATGTCTACGGCATGTTACCGTAGTGTGGCAGCACAACATCGGTCTCAAAGTAACATAGGCTCACAGTCGGTGGGACTTTAAATCCAAAAAACAAATACATTTTCAAATTTTTTTAATGACATAATCTGTAGTTTTGAAATTGCATAGATAAAACGATGACAAAACTGAACAAGATTAAAACTTGTTTTAAAAGATTGATTGTCAATATGCTCAGTTTGAAACTTGGCATAATCATCTATCGGTGGATATTTACAATCTTAAGCAAGGGCAATGTTTTCATCCAACACAGTCCTCTTATCAGCATACCTATCCGCACACAAACGTTCGTTTTCTCTTAACATTTCCAATACCCAAAATAGATAAACAATTTAACAAATAATAAATAAAGAGTGATTAAAATAGAATGAATAAAAGTACCGACAAAAAATAATAAAACAGTCAAATTATAACTATTACTTTTTTATTTATTATAATAATACATTTTCACAAGTGTACAATACAAAATACAATGTCCAACTTTAAAAGATAACATTCATGATTTTATTAGTAACGTATTTTCTCCCTTTATTTATACCGAGTCTTTTCTTTTCCCTTATAAAAGCTGCTAATTGTTTAAATATCATATAATCGCCAAATGTGAGGGGTAAAGAATCATACTTTCCATTTCATAATAAGAAAAAAAAAGAGATAATGAGAAAGATTTCAAAAAGTAAGGGTAAAAAAGACAAAAGAAAAATAGCTTCTGATTTAATGCTTATGAATTTATTTTGAAATTGTGTTAAATTGTCATTTTTAAGAGCAATTTCTTCCTTAATTGTTTTTCTTGCTTCAAAAAATTGAAGAAAGTTTTCAAAACTTGATTAGGTTTTGCGTAACTTTGTTGTGTATAAATAATATTTCATCACTATTTTAAGGTAATTCATATGATTACTCATTGCTTTGTTATATCCAAAACTTACAATTTTAAAATCAAGTGATAAAAATAAATACCCCTTTTTTTAATAAATAATTTGATAACCGATTCCACATATACTGAGTTTCTTTACAATTGTTTCAACGTTTCAACGTGCATATTACATATATCACATAGCTGAGATTCTACAATATTACACTTAAACAAGTAATTATTAGTAGTTATTCAACATTTTAGATATTGAAAACATCTTAAAGAGACGACGTCTATCATTGATCTGTAACATATCATTTATATATTCTCAAACTTTAAGTCACTTTTATTTAACTATTACTTGAATCAAATTCAAATTAGAGAGGGAGAGAGAGTCTGAACAATGATAAAGTGGCACCTATTTTGAATTTATTGCAAACACAAGGAACTGTTTGATCTCAAACCGTTATGCCGGACATATTGGGTTCAGAAGGCTAGGAATGAGACTGTTCCAAAACGTCGTCTTAGGAGCCTCGAACCATTGCTTGACCTTTGCAATTTCTTGCCCATTGGTAATTTCGATGTATCGCTGTGACGTCACGTTAAATCTCGGCCAATAGAATTCTGATGACGGCTGTGCAGGCTCTGGGTTGTTTGGATTTCTGAAACATATAGGTGGCACAGATATAAACTAAAAGAAATATGATAGAGCCTAAAAGTCGATATGTAAATATTTTGAGGGTATAACTCACAAATACAAATTCCGATTTTTCTTTCACGCAGCCTACTAAGGTTTTGGACGTTCAACCAACGAGGAAAAATGCTTTAAACTTTCAGGTGCATCAACTAAACGCGTTTTTTTTTTCGCATATTCAAAACTTAAAATTGGACGAAACTTCAATTATGAAAAAAATGGCTGCGACAATCAAAGATACACAAATGGTGTTCTGTAATGTGTCTCAAAATTTTGTTTTAGAATACCGTTGTTTTAACACTTTCAAAAGACTCATAAATTCTACACATACCGCCTCGACACCCCGTAATAACAATATTACACCCCCACACACCTTAGTTGGTCGGCAATAAATATTGTTTAGGACATGCTCTAGTCGTGATAAAAACCATGTCAATGTTAAAGTAATATGTTTTCGCATTTGCTCCAAATGTATGTAATTTTACTTAATTTATTGTCGAACGGAAATCAAATTAACAAACAAACAATTAAAAGCTTTTGAAGTAAAAGAAACATATATGGCATGTTGACCACATCTGACTGTTGGTGAAAGATTAAAAATCCAATCCATGGGAACAACCACAACAACAACAACAAAATCAACCGAAAGAAATACTGCGTAGATAATAAATAAATAATATTTTTTAAATTTTAAAAAAGGTAACTGAAGAGTCATCTTTTCTGATATTTTTTCCACTATTGTATTCCTTTCAACTTCACCCTACCCTGATTTAGCGAAGTTAGTCCACATTGTAATTACTGCACGTGACACGTCAACGTCGTGTTGCCTGGGACTGCTGCTGAATGGAAGTATCGGAGATGTCAGAGGCATCCCGAATACATACGGCAGTTCGTCCGCATGGTTAGAGCCTGTAAATGAATTGTCAGCATTAAAGACAAAGGCAACTATGAACTAACATATACTTATTGACTTTTTATCACTGTTGGCTTTTAAATATCTACATGGCAGGTTTATTGTACGACTAAATGACATTGAGCTTTTTAAACGACAAGGGTTGCCGAAACAGAAAATGACATCTCATCAAGAATTGTAAGTAAATGAAATACAAAATGAATGTCACTTTCGTATGATTATGGTTAAGGATTAAATAATTGTCGGCATTCTAAAGGCAGATTGTGCAGGGAAAATTCAAGATAGATAAATTATATTACCATTAAACCAAGAAGGTACGGTCAGCAAATGAAACGGTGGCACTGCTCCAAACATGTAGAGATACGTGGCACTTTTGTTCAGACGGCTGTGCCCAATCACAGTGTTGTCGGCAGCGGCAACAAAAACACTGTCTGACATGAAGTCAATGGCTTTCTTACGTAGAACTGTGACATCAGCTGGCCTTGTCCAGTCTGTGTATTCGAAAATCAGAGCACGTTCCAAAAGCTGTCTGATTTCATTCGTTTTTGGAAGAAGACGAGCAGCTAATACCGGCATGAGTCTATGGACAAACTGATCTCTAGTTATCGCCAGTTTCTCCGGGTCAGTCTGGTTTACGATCAGGCCAATGTATGGCACGAAAAATCCACCTTCCATTGAGGTTACGCCCGTTAACAGGTCAACAGATGAAAATACATCTTTAGGTGCAAATGATTTAGGGCTGTTCCCAAAAATCATTTCCAACGGGGTTTCCGCCATAAAATCTCTATCAAGATATGGAGAAACTGCAATCCGATTTCTTTTTGCAATACTATTCAAGAGATCTCCTGGTTGAGACCGGAGACAATCGATCGGGTCTTCAACCCCCTTGTTACACCCAGTCAGGTTTATAAGTAGCTCGGCGTTTGTGTCCTCCGTATACCAGCCATTTCCTAAAGGAGATCCGCTCTCCCCGATGACTCTTCGGATCATCCCTTTGTTTCCAGGATATAGAGACTGCAAGAGAGCAGAAGCGGAACCTGCGGAATGTCCAATGACAGTAATCATATTTGGGTTGCCCTTAAAACGGTCTATGTTCTTGAATACCCAACGGATGGCAATATGTTGGTCCCACAAGCCTTGGTTACCCATCATTTTCTTGTCTTTACTCTGAAGAAATCCAAAGATTCCTATTCGGTAATTGATTGTGACGAAAATGACGTTTCCAAGAAAACTAATTCTGCTTGGATCGTACAACAAAGACGTTCCCGAAATAAATGAACCTCCGTGAATCCAAATCATTACAGCTAATGATGAGTTGATATCATTAAAAGATCCAGGTACGTATATATTTAGAACTAAGCAGTCCTCTGAAAATGGAATCCCGTCTGGTACACCAGCGCCATACTGGAAACAAGATGGCCCCGGCACTGTGGCATTGTAACCGGAAGTAAATGGAGCTTTTGAAGTAGACTTCTGGAAGCGATTCTTACCAATGGGCGGGTCTGCATACGGTATCCCTGTAAACACGTTAATCTCACCAGTTTTACCGTCAACGTGTATTTGCTTTTTAACACCCGTAATTTCACCAACCTCTGAATCAACTGTTATGAAATTGGCTTTCACGAAATACACACTTAAAACAGTAACACATGCATATATATTAAGCATGTTGATCAATTTGATACATGAAGTCATAATTCACCGAATTTCTTAATCATATTATGGGTAGCACAGTCTCATTTTCGCAGTCGTGTTATCCGGCTCTAAGTATGTGTATATGTAAGTGTGTAATTAAATGGAACTATCCAAGCTTGAAAACTGTAGGATACCAGCGGTGTACACTGCTGTGTGATGTAGACAAATAGCAAGAGAGCTATGAAGCATGACACGTTAAGATTTATTTGTGAAATGACTCAAATTCAGAGTGATAAACAGTAAACTAGAAAAATCTTATATATTAGTTATATCAAAGTGCACAATGCGATGAAATACTGTCTGCAAGATTTACATGATGAAATAGCTATAAATGTAATTCTAATTCCAGCGTTTCAGCAGAGTTGAACTCAGAGGTCATTTGTTGCAAAAAGCTCCAAACGTTTTCCTGCAACTCTAGTTACTAGAAGTAAGTCAGCTGAACCTGCTCTTTGTTTGAAGATAACATCGCGGGTAGTCTCTCAGTGCGTTGAGCGCTTTGATTTGTTGAGGTTCCATTCATAAATCGCATCCCTAAGGAGGCCATGGCCTTACTTCAGTATTTGTGAATCGCATTTCAATGATGCGCTACTGAGCGCGGAATGATACAGTGTGGTGAAAACGGATGTGGTAATTATTCATTCGATTACTACTACGTAAGGGCGCCGTGGTGCAGTGGTAACATATCCGATTACGGATCCGAAGGTTGTGGGTTCGAACGCCGTTGGAGGTAAGAATTACTCATGACCTTCCAAGGCGCAAAGTACTGGTCCAACCCAGGAACCGTCGAGAGGAATTAGTATAAGTTGTAAAAACTTGTTTCCCAATTGACTTCAAATAAATAAGTTTAAACTTACTACGTAAGACCGGCGCCTAGAAACGTCGATTAGGCACTGTTAGCGATACTTCCTGGGTGAGACAAGTACTTTATGCATTGGAAGGTGAATAAGGATTCTTATCAAGTTAAAAGTGTATTTCCAAGACTTACTTCGTAAATAACCTTTGGCAAGTAACATATTAACAAAATATGATATTTATGGCGGTTTTCAATTATACATTTACTACGATATTTGATATAATTACATTCGTCATCAAGCAGAGATAATGCATGTGGGAGATAAGAAATAAGGCCATGCTGCTTTATCTTCGTCTTTATTTCCCGATAATAGGAATGAAAACCAAGGCTTGTGATGCCGGTTATTTATATAAGTAATAATAATAATGATTGACACTAACACAACAAAGAAAAGCATTTGCTTTTTTATTTTGGTAAACTTTGGAGGCAAAGGCGAAGGATTCGAGAGAGAAAAAAAAATATAAAAATGACAAGGTGAATGTATCATTACCATATCATTTATTAACTTTTATTTGCAAAAGGTAAGTCAAACAGATATATTTATATTTACATTTACAAAGTACAGCATCAATTTGACATATAAATCTATATCCTGAATATTATTTATTTAAAATCATTTAAAACAGATGAAACTATGTCATGATGAGGGGTTCGAACCCAAAACCTTCGATAAATCTGAGGCAGCTATCTATCCTCACAAACGATGATAAAATATTGGGTGGACGTAACCCTGTCGGTTACCCGAAATTGAAAAATGGGAGCCCTAAATTCCTTAAATCGTTATTCTGTCTTAAAAAAAGGAACACAAAGAAAGTATGTAAGCAACATTTCTTTCAAGTATTTCTAGGAATCATTGGAAAAAAAGATGACAGTGTTTTAGTAGTCCTGTTACAAAACAGTAAAATTAAAAAAGGGGTAATATTTACTGTTTGAAAGTGGATTTCACCATTTTTAATTCAGTGGAATTCCCCTATAAACCACAGAAAAGCATTAAAAACATTGTCTAACTCTTCTGGAATTTTATGCTGATAGACATTCTGGCATGAATTGTTATATTTCATTTAAATATGTTTTTATTAATTAAGATAATTGGTAAAAAAGCACAAATTGCATAACAATTACCCCTTTTGCCGAGTCCCAGGTGTCTAAATGTACGTAACTAATTATGTTTCAAACTAATTAGTACAGGAAGCGATATTACAAATTATTAAACCAGTAAACAAGACTTAAAAATAATTCAGGGTATGATAATTAAACACATGGCGATTTCTTTCTAATGATTTATTGCTCTGGGACATCTGCGTCTACCTGCAGAAAATACCGAAAGGAATGTGATATCAAAAATATAATTCGGTTATTATATATACTGCGGATAATTTTCGGGAATGGTTTTGGACAGCATCTTCACTTATTCTGCAGGTCCGTCATCAGGTAAATGCTTTCATTATTAATCTTATTATTCATTTTTTTTTTTTTTTCAGAACACCATAAAGGTTAGTCAGATAAATGTTGTTTTTAAACATAGCATATAACATAAACACCATACCGTAATCCCATTAACAATACTTAAGGTCGGTGGTTCAACCCGGATGTATGGAACGCCATGACCGTCTTATTATGACTTATTTGCGGTAGTTATTTCATTATATGCAGTAGATATTGTATTATATGCAGTAGATATATCATTATATGTGGTAGATATTTCATTATGTGCAGTAGAAATTCCATTTTATGTGGTACTAGTCTCTTTATATGCTGTACATTCTTGGTTATGTGTAGTAGAACTATTCTTATATATGGTGGTGCTATCTTTATATGCAGTGCAAAGACCTATATATGCAGTAGATTTATCATTGTGTTAGTAGATAAAACGTTATACGTGGCTTTGGTATATTTATATATTCCATCTCATCATAACGACGAAACTACCGCACATAATGAAAATACTACCGCGTATAATGCTAGAAGCACAACATATAAGGAAATCGCATATACAACATATAATGTGAGATCTACAGCGTAAAGGAATGGGAACAGTGACTACTACAATGTACATATATTCCATTTTGCACATCATGTAATGTAAAAAGCACCACGCATAACGTTTTTTCTACTACACACAATAACAAATCTACTGCATATAAATTCTACTACATATAACCACATATAATGATATATCTACTGCATATAATAGAATATCTACCGCATATAATGAAATAACTACCGCATATAAGCAAATAAGTCATAATAAGACGGTCATGGCGTTCCATACGGATGCCTCCGTGCATTCGGGGTCTTCCTCCACCTATAATTAGCTGGACGTCGCTATGAAATACTGTCGAAGCGACGGTAAACTCAAATAGTCAAGTCATTAACAATACTTAGCACTAAGCTATAAATTTTTTTCATATATTTTTGAATTGTATAGAAAGGCATTGCATATCCTTCCTGGATTACGAAATATTAAAGTACATGACAAAGTGAATTACTTAAAATATAATAAGTTAAGACTAAAAAAATAGTTTAAATAACTATTTCGTTATTTTTCATTGGTCAAATAAGAATGATTTTATTCCTACGTATTTAAGTAGTATTGAGCATTAATTCGAGCCAGGCGATAGGACTACATCCCTACAGTAATCCACCCATCATTCAATTATAATCATGGTCCTTCAAATGCTTAAAAGACTTCAGTACAGTTGCAAGCATTGTGAAATGGTTTGTCGTTCTTTTAGTTTTTTTTTAGGAGAATTACTGTAGAACAGACATTCGACATTCGTCTACGTTTTAACCATTTTAATCAGAGAGATCACGATGTGTAATATAATTAAGTATTTATAAATTATTTATATTCAATAACATATAATTAAGTTAAACGACGAAGTACGCACTCACACTATTTGACTCAACGAGAACACCAAGATAGAAAGAATGAAGAATAAGAAGCAGAATAAGAGGGGAACGTGTATTGGGTCTTACATATGGCCAAACTCTTATCAATATACCTTGATGATCGAGCTAAAATCTTACGCTACGTGCTTTTAAGATATATGTCTAAAACCTCATATATCCGGAGAATGGCTATAAAATATCTAATGTGTTGATACACATTAGAGAAACACTTGTGCTAAACTAAACAGTAATCAGATCGGTAAAACAACTAAAAAATATCAAGTCCGAGCGATGAAACTAACATTGAAATAAAATGTATCTATTCGAGCGGCCAAAGTTAGAGAATTTATGAAGTCTATGAACAGTTAACGTATAAACGTGTCATATATGGATTTTCCTTTGGCCTTTCCTGTCAGCTGATTATAACTAATGATTTGACAATGATTTGAAATAAGAACAAACAATTATGAAAAATCAACTAAAGCTTACAATAACTATGATCTTCTTGATCAGCTACTATGCCTCAACCTTTTCTTATACCAAATATACACAAACCGAAAGGCGCCGTGGTCCAGTGGTTACGTATCGTATTAAGGATCCGAAGGTTGTGGATTCGAACCCCGTTGGAGGCAAGAATTCTTCAAGATCTTCCAGGTCGTAAAGTACTGGTCCAACCCAGGAACTGTCAAGAGAGATCAGTATAAGTTTCCCAATCGACGTAAAATAAATAAGTTTAAACACAAACCGAAGATTTATTATATAAACCATATAACAATGCCTCAAATATAAAACAACCCTGTGAAACCAATAGACGAAACACAGTTTTCAACTATCACACTCTAAAACAGTTTAACCCTTGTTGAAAGCTACAACCTTAGTAAGCTTTCAACTTCAACTACGTATGTTGAACACTAATTCTAAATTAAAACCTATATGTTCAACAACAACGCGAAAAGCCTTACTGATCAAATATTATCAATATATTTAGTTTGAAACTTAACATTGATCAACAATAATCATACGTTTGAATACCAACGTTTAAAAATGCCTGCTTCTATTTAACAGAGAAACCCTATTGAGCCCTTATAATCGCATTGAATATACAAACAGAGCCATCTTTCGGATATCCTTGTAACTGTTCTCAGCCTTAACCAAAACCTTATAGATCCTGCCGTCCATTGTAGGCTCAAACCTCGACCCTAACGTGTGCAGATATTTGGTAGGCTAACCTACTAAGCTACACTTATCGCAATTATTAGTTAGAGCCACTTTTCAGCTACAAGTACACTACTGGCGGTCCAAAGCCCAGACTCTGTTGACTTGACTTGACTATTTGAGTTTACCGTCGCTTCGACAGTATTTCAGTCATATAGCTAATTACAGGTGGAGGAAGACCCCGAATGCACGGAGGCATCCGGGTAGAACCACCGACCTACCGCAAGCCAGCTGGAAGGGTTCCTCACATAGACTCTGTTGCATCCAATAACCTAAGGCAGTGAAAAGTTGCGGAACTCCAATAAGCGCAATGCTTACAGATCGAGCCCACCCCTTAACAAAGCCTTATCCACCGTATTAGCGTTAATCTGCCATTAGAAGTGACCTTCACGGCGTACAGAAGCAGAATGACAAGTTTCCAAAGTTGCATCGCCTTTTGTACTCTCTGGAGGCGGTGTTGACACCTAGCGGAAACTGACAAACTTAAATTATAATGAACGCTAAAACTACCTTTTCTTTTCAACTGTATTCAATAAGCGCCTATAATGAATAATTATTACCGAAATCGTCCTAAAATAACCACAATGCTAATAAAATACGTGTATAATATACTTCAGTAAATGACCAAATCAGTAGTATAACCTTATGACAGCATCCATTTTACTTAGAATTAAAAGCTTTTTTTTGGTCAAATCTATAAAGGATCTATAAAAGGCTTGTATTTACTCTGAAATTCCTACGATCACTCGATGGACTATGATCACAATTAAACGATGGATCGATGATCATAAGATGTGCCCTCAGTAGCGAAGCAATAATAAACAGGAAGAAAATGCGAGGAGTGTTCACATGTTTGTGTTTTTGACCATGTAATACACCGCTTGTGACGAAACACTTTAGAAATATATATGATCATTTTAAATTTTTTCTCTACATATACGCTACATTATAATTGACTTACGAATATAACAGTAAGAACAATGGAAGGGCATTTACGTAAATAATCGGTTGATTTAATTTACACATGCATTCATGTCAGGAGAAGTGTTTGCGTATACATGCAAAGGTTATGATTTCTATTGACTATTTCATTTGTGTTATTAATTTATTTCATCTCACTACTTATAATCATATGTATACAGCTTTAATGTGCATCTATGTAAGTTAGTAAATGACACTGTGTACGTTTGCAATGTATTTCATGCATCACTTGTAAATCTTATGTACTGTGGCTAGTCTATTAGCAGTAAGCAGTAAGATGAATGCAGTTGAACGAATGAATATTAACGGAAACGGAAACCGGGGACCAGCAGAAATTGATCGTACTAAAAAGCGCCATGCAGCCATCCATACGCCGTCCAGGGTTCTATAGCTAATATTATTAATAGTAATGCGCAATCATAGTAATTAAACGATTGGAGCTATAGAACCCTGGACGGCGTATGGATGGCTGCATGGCCGTAAACAATCGAATGAGAGCTAAAATCACATTCTGTTCTGCTGCTTTGTGTTTCCCTTTTTCTTAGTATCATTTTTATCGATTTTCAATTTCGAGGGTAACGTACATTTCACATGCAGTAAATAGATATTGCTCGTCCAATTTCACATTAAACTTGACCTTTATTTTCTGTGGATTTGAACCCCGTTGCAGGCAAAAATTCTTCAAGACCTTCCAGGGCGTAAAGTACTGGTCCATCCCAGGAACTGTCGAGAGGGATCAGCATAATTTGTAAAGACTTGTTTCCCAATCGACGTAAAATAAATAAGTTTCAAACACAAACCGAAAATTTATTATATAAAACCTTATAACTATGCTTCAAATATAAAACAACCTTGTGAAACCAATAGACGAAACACAGTATTCAACTATCACACTCTAAACCAGTTTAACCCTTGTTGAAAGCTACAACAGTAGTAAACTATTAACTTTAACCACGTATGTTGAACACTAATTCTAAATTAAAACCTATATATTCAACAACAACGCGAAAACCTTACTGATCAAATATTATCAATATATTTAGTTTGAAACTATACATTGATCAACAATAATCATACGTTTGAATACCAACGTATAAAAAATGCCTGCTTCTATTTAACAGAGAAACCCTATTGAGCCCTTATAATCGCAATGAATATACAAACAGAGCCACATTTCAGATATCCTTGTAACTGTTCTCAGCCTTAACCAAAACTTTATAGATTCTGCCGTCCATTGTAGGCTCAAACCTTGACCCGAACCTTGTGCAGATATTTGGTAGGCTAACCTACTAAGCTACACTTTTCGCAATTATTAGTTAGAGCCACTTTTCAGCTATCAGTACACTACTGGTGGTCCAAAGCCCAGACTCTGTTGCCCACAATAACCCAAAGTAGTGAAAAGTTGCGGAACTCCAATAAGCGCAATGCTTACAGATCGAGCCCACCCCTTAACAAAGCCTTATCCACCGTATTAGCGATAATCTGCCAATAGAAGTGACCTTCACGGCGTACAGAAGCAGAATGACAAGTTTCCAAAGTTGCATCGCCTTTTGTACTCTCTGGAGGTGGTGTTGACACCAAGCGGAAACTGACAGACTTAAATTATGATGAACGCTAAAGCTACCTTTCCTTTTCAACTATATTCAATAAGCGCCTATAATGAATTGTTATTACCGAAATCGTCCAAAAATAACCACAATGCTAATAAAATACGTGTATAATATACTTCAGTAAATGACCAAATCAGTAGTATAACCTTATGACAGCATCCATCTTACTTAGAATTAAAAGCTTTTTTTTGGTCAAATCTATAAAGGCTTGTATTTACTCTAAAATTCCTACGATCACTTGATGGACCATGATCACAATTAAAAGATGGATCGATGATCTTAAGATGTGCCCTCATTAGCGAAGCAATAATAAACAGGAAGAAAATGCGAGGAGTGTTCACATGTCTGTGTTTTTGTCCATGTAATACGCCGCTTGTGACGAAACACTTTAGAAATATATAACATCATTTTATATTTTTTCTCTACATATACGCTACATAATAATTGACTTACGAATATAACAGTAAGAACAATGGAAGGGCATTTACGTAAATAATCGGTTGATTTAACTTACACATGCATTCATCTAAAGAAGAAGTGCTAGCGTATACATGCAAAGGTTATGATTTCTAATGACTATTTCATTTGTGTTATTAAGTTGTTTCTTCTCACTTCTAATAGGTCTATGCATACAGCTTTAATGTGCATCTATGTAAGTTAGTAAATGACATTGTGTACGTTTGCAATGTATTTTATGCATCACTTGTAAATCTAATGTCCTTTGGCTAGGCTCTTAGCAGTAAGCATTAAGACGAATGCAGTTAAGCGAATGAATATTAACGGAAACGGAAACCGGGGACCAGCAGAAATTGATCGTACTAAAAAGCGCCATGCAGCCATCCATACGCCGTCCAGGGTTCTATAGCTAATATTAGTAATAGTAATGCGCATTCATAGTAATTAAACGATTGGAGCTATAGAACCCTGGACGGCGTATGGATGGCTGCATGGCCGTAAACAATCGAATGAGAGCTAAAATCACATTCTGTTCTGCTGCTTTGTATTTCCGTTTTTCTTAGTATCATTTTTATCGACCTTCAATTTCGAGGGTAATGTACATTTCACATGCAGTAAATAGATATAGCTCATCCAATTTCACATTAAACTTGACCTTTAATTTCTATTTAATGAATTTGACCATTCAACAACGATAAAAGTTTTGGAACTACATTTTTTCATTCATAATTAATCCCCGCTTATAAACTAGATGAAAATATGCGTTAATTCATCCTCTTATATATAACAAAAGGGCCATAGAGGCCCTGGATCGCTCACCTGAGTATAGGGTTACCCAAAGAACATCTGATCTAAAACATTTTGAAATCTGGCCAGTCGTTTTGAAGGAGATGATTTTAAAATTTTCTTATTTGTTTTTCTTTCCATTGCCTTGGCAACCAGAGTTCTACACGGATCAAGTTTATTTTAGCAACTTTGTGAAGAATCAGTTAAGGATCATCCCTCTTAAATTTAATCAAATTCTGTCCAGCGGTTTCTGAGGAGATGTCGTTTTAATTTTTTACTATATATATTTAAGGCAAATTAGCCCCGCCCCTGGCAGCCATGTCTTTATGACGGATCGGAATAATTTTAGCAATTTTGGTAGAGGGTTTCCCAAGGAACATCTGTACTAAAACATTTTGAAATATGGTCAGTAGTTTTGAAGGAGATGATTTTTTAAGTTTTCATTTTTTTTTCTTTCCGTTGCCATGGCAATCAGTGCTCAGGTGAGCATAAAACAGAGATCAAGTTAAATATTAAATTTAACGAGCAACTTTTACGCTACAAACAATTATGTTCAATAGCAGTGAAATATAAAAGTCCACACGTGGTAACAATTTGGTTCAACTAATATACAATACAGTTTTTCGAGAAATTCAAAAATATCAAAAAGTATCGTTTGAAGTTCCGTAAAATGTATTGCGGGATCTTACTCCTTTATTAGGACGCACAAATTTCAATGCGTAGCAGTGGATACAGAATGATCATATGTCGAAGCTTTGCCGCTTTTTTTTCTCATTTTTGGCCTTTAACGCTCGATTTCGTACTTCCGCGTAACTACACAAAATAGTGCAATCTTTGATTAGTCCCACTGTGGACATATCATTTTTACTCGACTGGTATATTTTGTAATGTAGAGTTAAGATATATCCTTACATATCCAATCTGTTTTTGCTTTTGATATGATCATTTTTATTCAATGATGAATTTCTCAGTATCTATCATTTACGACAAGGGCAATGTTTAGCGCATAAATACAGATCACGTGATTTCATCCGCGATACTCAACGAAGTGAATATACTAGTGCTGCAACTCTTTGATTGGCTATTTAAATGCACCTTCTCTCCAGGGAAGTCTTGCGTAGGAGATATAATTTTCAAACTGGCGCCAAATACTTGTGTAAGACTTTCGTTATATTTACTCCAATAGCTTACACTTACCCAATTTATTTCACGGTATAATATATCTAGGAAAAATCGATCTTGTAGCACCCGTAAAATTTTTGCAGTTTCATGTTCTTTCTTGAAAGCGATTTTTGCTTATGATGTTCAGTTGTCGCAAACAACGGAAGCATACTCTAAAATCGGACAAAGAAAGGATACGTACATTTGAGATAAAAGCATGTATCCGTAATTTAAATTTAATGTTTGCATCATGCCCAAATTCTTCGAGGCTGACTTATTAATGTTATTCATATACTATTTCCATTTATCTTTATTACTAAAAGTATAAATCGGAATGCTTGTAACAGTTAACAAAAACAACAACAGAAAAATACATGTTATAATAAAATCTTTATTTTTAAAGGATGACGTAATTGACACGAGGTCATCCTAAGCAATACACAATACAATTTTCGTATTCTCTAACAGTGAAATAACAAAATGAGTTAAATGAATACATGATGATGAAAATAGTTCAGAATATCCTACAGATATGAGTGTATGTAATAAAAGTATCATTCCATTTTTTTTTTTAAAAAGCAATTTAAAATAAAGAAATCAATGATTATGATGAAAAAATCTGAAGAAAAAAAATTAAAAAAAATCAAAAACTAGGGATGTAAGAGATGCGATGGCACAGTTCCAATCTTTGAAAAGCATTACAAGTGATTGTTTATTTTTAAGGAAAGGTCGCCCTTCCTTAATCTATATTTTAATACTTTCTATGTATGTAGTAGAGATTTAGTTAAATTTGGTTCATTTAAGTCCGTATAAGAGTCATCAAAAAAATTAAAGAAACTCTTTTAATCGGTAAAGATCAAACATCTAAATATCGCAATATTGCGAAGAAGCTAAATTCTAAGGTAAGTCCTGTCTACCTTTTACAACGTGTGGTGGTTACTTTTGAGTGTAGTTATTGTCATGTTTGATTTTGTTTACTATTAATGAATATATGTGAGCATATAAATAAAAAATGGTGGCTCTTAAATGCTCAAAAGTCAAAAATAGGGATATATCGAGATTTTAAGGGTTCTATAATTCAAATTTGTTGTTTACAAAACAAGTATATTTTCGTTTTAATTACTTATTTAACGATGGGTAATAAAGAAGTATCGTAAAAAAGAGTAAAATAGGCATAGATAATTTAAACTATGCACTGTATGTCCTATTGCAAGACACTTTTGGACTGTATGTTTATTGGGCAATAACCGCACTTTGATAATGATGTTTAAGAGTATTATTTGATCATATCCTCATGTTACATGAATATTATGCATTATTAGAGCTAACGATTAACTTGTGAGTAAGATAGAACAGATCTGATATTCAATCATTTTTGTTGGTATTGTAGTTTACATTTATACGATTTCAGACCACTATTCTGTATATATTTTGTGAGTGTATTTATTTATTAGCACATTAAAAAACCGCGAGCGCACACATTTTGGGAAATTCCCCCTTTGCTATGAAAAATATGCAAAGAAAAACGTTAATTTTTGTTTTAAGAAGGTAAGATCTATTGTGTTCCCTTAAATGTTTTGGGGCAACACCACGAAAGCCCATCACTTCACAGTTCAAATGCAGGGGTTGAATATTGTCTCTCATTACCAATATGTTCTGTTAAAGTATAGTCACCATATTAAAAATATTGCTGAAATTCATTCTATACTCTTGTAATATCTATTTTTTCTCATGCATTCTAAGTCGTGAATACAACTTATTTATGAATAATATATATATTACAAAAATGTAAATTTATGCTCATATATCTTCATGTACGTAAACGGTATTACGACACGGTCAGTTTTCTACAATTACCGGTACATACATTGTAATCTAGTCATGAGATTCACACCAAATTTTTTTATAGCTCGAATATTCGGAAAAGAGGCTGAGCTATTGTAGTCTATCCGGCGTCTGCCTCGATGTCTGCGTCCCTAAAAAATTTGTTTAACATTTCCATCATCTCCACTATTACTCAATGGATGTCCGTAAGTTTCACACATGCGTTCATCATCATCATCGTCATCATCATCATCAGATCGAGCACGAGAAACAGAAAAGTAACTGTTTCAAACATTTTTGCATATATATGACCCTAATAGTTAATTTTGTCTAACATTGATATTATCTTTAGTTTTTTTTTCAGTGGTTCGTCATACATCACACATGAAATTACATACCTGTGTTGGGGGCCATGTACGAGTTCATATCTCTGTTATGAATCTGAGCACAGTTACGCCCCTTTTTATTTAGAATCTTGGCTAAGGTTTGCATACCACATCACTTTTTCGCTGAACCCTTTGAGGCACTGCTTTGAAACCTTGAATACATATACTTGTTTATGACTATCAAATCTACTTTTACATGGCAAGAGTACTTAACGCTGTCTTGGATTTTGCATATAATTATACCCCTTTCCCGATTTGATTAATCTTTTTGCACTAACTCAATTTCAAATTTCGCCTAACCCTTTGAGGAGTTGGTTTAAAACTTGGAATTCATTTTTAATGGTATTGTTTACTTTTTTATTATACGGGGTTTCTTATTTTGCCTTTAATTGCAATATTTACCTTTATTGATAAGCTCTAGATTAGTCGAGTGTACTGTTTTGAGGACACCTTTTGTTAACTCATCAATTCTGAGCATCTAAATAATAAGTATGACCGTTCATGGTTTGTATAAAGCTAAACATTTGTCTACTCTACCAATAAGAAAGCATTGTACATAGTACGTATGTTTATATAATTATTGTGCATAAATGTTTTAACCGTTTTACTCTTAAATATATTTTAGACTTACTGCCACAATAAGTGTGGCCTTTATCCAGTGTATAGAAATAGTTTTTAGAATGTAAGTGTAATATATTATCAGAACAGCTTTTGAGAAATTATACACTTAAACGTTCTGGATGATGATACTTATCCTTTTATGCTCTGATTGTATAACTTCAAAAAAACTTCAAAAATTGAAATCTATCTATGCAGTCAGAATCTATCATCTAAGCGATCTTCCTTTCTCTTTTTTTTCCCCATTTCTAATCGACAATTTCCCTCATAAGTTTTTTTTTCTCTTCAACCTTGTGCACACACACAGTGAAGCCGTATTCGACAGGTGCAATATCAGTTTTCTTAATAAACATTAATTAGTTTAATTCACAATTTTCTTCCTTCTTAAATACAAAATCAATACAGGTACTGCTGATTTAAAGCCTTCCAACATGAAAACATTCTGCAAGTGAGCTAATTATTTATGTTATTTAACCTATTGTTTTGTACCTACAGTGAAATCATTTATTTTCGTGGGACACTAATTTTTATCCACGAATATTCAACCCTACGAAAAAATGTCTCTTAAAGGATCTCGCGTTTTCTAGAACATATATCCACGAGTAAATGTACCCACGACATTCCCTTAGGTACATAAGCAACAAAATTTAATGTCAACGAAAATTAATGATTTACAGTATTAAACTTATTGTATATTCTACAACGTATTTGTTTCAGATTCAGATACTGAACCTTATTAAAACTATAGGTTTAACCTTTTACCTCACAAGCACTAACAAAGAAATGACCTATGTGACTGTATATTACCTGATCAGCTTGCAAGTTGTACATAATATTTTCAGTTTTTATAGTTATAGAGATTTGGAAGTATAGTACAGCGTTTATTGCCAAAATAACCACATCTTGCCAATTTTATGGTAGATAATACCGTGTGAATAAAAAACACGCCTACAGCGAGATTCATAACTGTAACATCAGATATGACATTAGATTTCAAACGAAGATTATTCTTAAGTTTAAAAGTATACCACAATGGTTTCCGCCTTTATGATTTTTGTCAGGTAAGTTAAAGGAATCAAAAGAATGTTCTCCAGCATTGACAGGATCATCAGTAAGCCATGTTTCAGTGAATGCTAATAAGTCGAATAACGTATTTCTGTAAACAACAAGTCCAATTTATTTCTTATACATTTGTACTTTGAAAATTATAATGAGCGAATGAAATGTTTTGATAGATCGATGTGAAATTAACTCTGACTGAATAAGGAGGTAGATGACTGGTCATCAAACAAATATGGACCCGGATTTGGATGGTCATCACCACAAAGCAAGATAAGAAGTGACAAAAACATTGGAAATAGAATAACGTGTGAACCTGATATAACGAGATATGAATCTCGTGGAAGGCATGTTTTCTATTCACATGGTACTGTTTACTATACAACTGGTAAGGTGTGGTTATTTCTCTGAAT
>CM037779.1:46826097-46854607 GCA_021229015.1 Solen grandis | reverse complement strand
GTGGTTTCTGACCATCGATAATATCGCCGATAGTGTTCCTGACTATCGATAGTTCAGTAATATATACACCTAACCACAAAGTCTATCTGTTAAGCAAAAGAAAACAGAGGCCCATGATGGCCCTAAATCGCTCACCTGAGATAAAAAGGTTGACCCAAGGGAAAACATCTGTACCAATTTATTTTAAAATCTGGCCACTAGTTTTGAAGAAGATGATTTTTAAAGTTTTCATTTTTTTTTCTTTTTGTTGCCATGGCAACCAGAGTTCTATATGGATCAAGTTTATTTTAGCAACTTTTGTGAAGGTTGACAAAGGATCATCCCTGCCAAGTTTAATCAAATTTGTTCAGTGGTTTCAGAGGAAATGTTGATTTAAGTTTTACCTATTTACATATTAGGCAAATAAGCCCCTGGCGGCCATGTTTTTTACGGATCAGAAAATTTTTAGCAACTTTGGTAGAGGTTGACCCAAGGAACATCTGTACCAATTTATTTTAAAATCTGGCCAGTAGTTTTGAAGAAAAATGATTTTTTAAGTTTTCATTTTTTTTTTCATTTTGTTGCCATGGCAACCAGAGTTCTACATGGATCAAGTTTATTTTAGCAACTTTTGTAAAGGTTGACCCAAGGATCATCCCTGCTAAGTTTAATCAAATTCTGTCCAGTGGTGTCAGAGGAGATGTTGTTTAAAGGTTTCTCTATTTTACATATAAGGCAATAAGCCCCGCCCCTGGCGGCCATGTTTTTTTAGGATCGGAATTAATTTTAGCAACTTTGGTAGAGGTTGACCCAAGGAACATCTGTACCAATTTATTTTAAAATCTGGCCAGTAGTTTTGAAGAAGATGATTTTTAAAGTTTTCATTTTTTTTTCTTTTTGTTGCCATGGCAACCAGAGTTCTACATGGATCAAGTTTATTTTAGCAACTTTTGTGAAGGTTGACCCAAGGATCATCCCTGCCAAGTTTAATCAAATTCTGTCCAGTGGTTTCAGAGAAGATGTTGTTTAAAGGTTTCTCTATATACATATAAGGCAAATAAGCCCCGCCCCTGGCAGCCATGTTTTTTTAGGATCGGAATATTTTAGCAACTTTGGTAGAGGTTGACCCAAGGAACATCTGTACCAATTTATTTTAAAATCTGGCCAGTAGTTTTGAAGAAGATGATTTTTTAAGTTTTCATTTTTTATTTTTTTTTGTTGCCATGGCAACCAGAGTTCTACATGGATCAAGTTTATTTTAGCAACTTTTGTGAAGGTTGACCCAAGGATCATCCCTGCCAAGTTTAATCAAATTCTGTCCAGTGGTGTCAGAGGAGATGTTGTTTAAAGGTTTCTCTATATACATATAAGGCAATAAGCCCCGCCCCTGGCGGCCATGTTTTTTTAAGGATCGGAATAATTTTAGCAACTTTGGTAGAGGTTGACCCAAGGAACATCTGTACCAATTTATTTTAAAATCTGGCCAGTAGTTTTGAAGAAGATGATTTTTAAAGTTTTCATTTTTTTTTTTTTTTTGTTGCCATGGCAACCAGAGTTCTACATGGATCAAGTTTATTTTAGCAACTTTTGTGAAGGTTGACCCAAGGATCATCCCTGCCAAGTTTAATCAAATTCTGTCCAGTGGTTTCAGAGAAGATGTTGTTTAAAGGTTTCTCTATATACATATAAGGCAAATAAGCCCCGCCCCTGGCAGCCATGTTTTTTTACGGATCGGAATAATTTTAGCAACTTTGGTAGAGGTTGACCCAAGGAACATCTGTACCAATTTATTTTAAAATCTGGCCAGTAGTTTTGAAGAAGATGATTTTTTAAGTTTTCATTTTTTATTTTTTTTTGTTGCCATGGCAACCAGAGTTCTACATGGATCAGGTTTATTTTAGCAACTTTTGTGAAGGTTGACCCAAGGATCATCCCTGCCAAGTTTAATCAAATTCTGCCCAGTGGTTTCAGAGGAGATGTCGTTTAAAGAAAATTGTTGACGACGCACGACGGACGACGCACGACGACGGATGACGGACGACGGACGCAGGGCGATCCTAATAGCTCACTTGAGCACAAAGTGCTCAGGTGAGCTAAAAAACCAACAAACATTCCCTAACGTTGCAGTTAAAAGAGTAATTCATATCGTGTCAGTTTTTAGCTCACCTGAGCACAACGTGCTCATGGTGAGCTATTGTGATCGCCTTTTGTCCGTCGTCCGTGTCCGTGCGTGCGTGCGTGCGTGCGTCCGTCGTCAACAATTTGCTTTAAACAACATCTCCTCATGAACCGCTGAAGGGATTTTGACCAAACTTCACAGGAATCATCCTTATGATGCCCTCTATCAAAGTTGTACAAATTATTCAGATTGGTTAAAAAAGTAGGTCACAGGAGCTAAAAATAGATTTTAAAAATGCAAACTTTGAAAATCTTCTTCTGCAAAACTGCAAGGCCTAGAGCTTAGATATTTGGTATGTAGCATCATCTTATGGGCCATTACCAAGATTGTACAAATCATAGCCCTACGGTGATAAATGACCCCGCAAAACTTTGAAAATCTTCTTCTGCAAAACTGCAAGGCCTAGAGCTTAGATATTTGGTATGTAGCATCATCTAATGGTTCATTACCAAGATTGTTCAAATCATAGCCCTACGGTGATAAATGCCCCCGCACAGGGGTCACTTGTTTTACATAGAGTTATATAGGAAAATGTTTAAAAATCTTCTTCTATGAATCCATAAGGCCTAGAGATTAGATATTTGGTATGTAGCATCATCTTATGGTTCATTACCAAGATTGTACAAATCATGACCCTATGGTGATAAATGACCCCGCACCATGGGTCACTTGTTTTACATAGATTATATAGGAAAATTTAAAAATCTTCTTCTATGAATCCATTAGGCCTAGAGCTTAGATATTTGGTATGTAGCATCATCTTATGGTTCATTACCAAGATTGTTCAAATCATAGCCCTATGGTGATAAATGCCCCCGCACCAGGGGTCACTTGTTTAACATAGATTTATATAGGAAAAACTTTAAAAATCTTCTTCTATGAATCCATAAGGCCTAGAGCTTAGATATTTGGTATGTAGCATCATCTTATGGTTCATTACCAAGATTGTTCAAATCATAGCCCTATGGTGATAAATGCCCCCGCAATAGGGGTCACTTGTTTTACATAGAGTTATATAGGAAAAGCTTTAAAAATCTTCTTCTATGAATCCATAAGGCCTAGAGATTAGATATATGGTATGTAGCATCATCTTATGGTTCATTACCAAGATTGTACAAATCATAGCCCTACGGTGATAAATGCGCACCAGGGGTCACTTGTTTTACATAGAGTTATATAGGAAAATGTTTAAAAATCTTCTTCTATGAATCCATAAGGCCTAGAGATTAGATATTTGGTATGAAGCATCATCTTATGGTTCATTACCAAGATTGTACAAATCATGACCCTATGGTGATAAATGACCCCGCACCATGGGTCACTTGTTTTACATAGAGTTATATAGAAAAAACTTTAAAAATCTTCTTCTATGAATCCATTAGGCCTAGAGCTTAGATATTTGGTATGTAGCATCATCTTATGGGCCATTACCAAGATTGTACAAATCATAGCCCTACGATGATAAATGACCCCGCACCAGTGGTCACTTGTTTTACATAGAGTTATATAGGAAAATGTTTAAAAATCTTCTTCTATGAATCCATTAGGCCTAGAGCTTAGATATTTGGTATGTAGCATCATCTTATGGTTCATTACCAAGATTGTACAAATCATAGCCCTATGGTGATAAATGACCCCGCACCAGGGGTCACTTGTTTTACATAGAGTTATATAGGAAAATGTTTAAAAATCTTCTTCTATGAATCCATAAGGCCTAGAGATTAGATATTTGGTATGAAGCATCATCTTATGGTTTATTACCAAGATTGTACAAATCATGACCCTATGGTGATAAATGCCCCCGCACCAGGGGTCACTTGTTTAACATAGAGTTATATAGGAAAATCTTTAAAAATCTTCTTCTATGAATCCATTAGGCCTAGAGCTTAGATATTTGGTATGTAGCATCATCTAATGGTTCATTATCAAGATTTTCAAAATGGTGGCCCTTTGGAGATAAATGACCCCGCACTAAGTCTTCTCCTCTGAAACCATAAGGCCCAGTGCTTATATATTTGGTGTGTAGTATTGTCAGGGCTAAAATGTTTAAGATTGAGTTATATCAGAATTCTTGTCTGTTTAAAAACCTTGTAATCAGTTGTAGCAATGGTACTCAGGTGAGCGATCCAGGGCCATCATGGCCCTCTTGTTAGGATTTGTTGCCAGTCTGTACATGTAAGGGATGGATATTGCTAAATCACTGACGAATGACGATAAAACTGACTCATAATTATAGCTTTTGAGTTCGAACAACAAATCAAAACATCTCAATTTACAAGTCAATAACGTTTTCTTGAACTGTCTATAAAGTATAACACATTTTATTTTCGTATGTTTATATAACATGATTAACATTATAGCTGAAAATAAGCATTACGTTTATCGCTGACGTGAGCATGCTATGGTTCTGGAATTATACCGTACCTGAAATAAACATCATGGCGACTCGCTCGCGTGACATTCAATAGTATCGCAATGCATTGCAATATTAATCCTGCAATAGTTGAACTATTGCAATAGCAACATACTGACTATCGATAGTATCGCAATAGTCTTGGGTCTATGGTAGCCCTTACTAGCACAGAACATTGATTTAATCATTATAATAAAATAATTTATTACTTTTACTTGCGGGGGTTATTTTTCATATGGTTCTATTATATCTTATTTAAAAAAAAAAAAGCAAAAGACAAAATGATAGAAAAATAACTACAACTTCTAGCGTAAGTGCTATGTACTGTAGATTACAATACATGAAGGTAACCCAAGCTATAATCGGCTGGTACCTAAAACATAAACGTAACCCATAACTTATTAAATTACGGAAGGGATTGTTATATTTCTATATAATAATAATAATAATAATAATATTTTAGTAATAATAAAGTTATCTAATTATACACATCACAAAAAAATATTTTCTTCAGTGTTTACACTATTTTTCTTATCGTAATGTTCATAAACCAGTATGTGGGTGGGGTAAGGTAGAATATCAACATCGACAGGTCATCGTCGTAGGTTATGGCCTTTGCCTTAAACTTATTCATGGGGACAAATATTCGTGGATAAAGGCATCCACGAAAACAACGAAAATTAATCCCTCACGAAATATACCGTACACACGGTCAAATTAGGCGCAGCTACATTTAAGGCGCATCCTAACTTTCAGGGCAACTTATTTGAAAAAAAAAAATCACTTATCGTATCGTATGTGGCGAAATCTTATTTTGAAATTTGCGCCGTCGTACATTTTGACAGACTGAAAGCTATCCATACATCACCGGGCTAATCGTACCGTGAACCGTTTTATTTACACATGGCATAAGAATACTGTTAGACCGTTACATTACCGACGGGTAGGATAAAGGTGACACAAGGCACACCTCCTCTATAAACTTGAATTATCTGGAAATAAAGTGTGCCTAATCTGCCGGTGTATACGGTAATCATTTTACAGTAACCAAATACCGTAATCGTTTGAATATTAGCCGCAGTTTCATGCTAAATTTCATCAATTTAAACTGTGCATGCGGCTTATATATGGTATTACAACATAGTTTACTTTTTTCCGAACATAAATCTACCGAGAATCGGTCTTTTACAAGCGCCGCCATTTTGTGTACTATTCTGCGGATTCGTATTAATTAAAGGTGACGGCGCATCACGTAAAATAAGGAACAATTTAATGACATATTTTACTTTTATAATTAAACGATTTATATGAAATAATATTTTTTTTTATTTGAAATTTGGTGTTTTTGTGTTGTTTTTCTTGATTTTTTAGTGTATTATTTTTAGGTAAAATGTGTGAAAAAATCCAGCCAATCACAGGCCGATATTCAATGAGTGAGGTCGAACAGGGATGGCGTCGGGTGGGATGGGGTGTCACTTTGACACTGTGTACCACAGGTTAATCAATACTAACCTGGCACTTACCTGACATATTTGAGAATGTATTGAGATGACACATTCAGCTACGATTCGCTTTATAAGCAGAATCATTTTGACCAAATTTCATTCTTGCTTTCGAGCTTGCCTAGCAAACTTCGATTGTAAAACAGATCTTTTCAGATCTTCCTTCACATTGTCAAACAGATCTTTTCTGATCTTCCTTCACATTGTCAAACAATAACTGTCTGTTATGGGCCGAACACGAGTAAGCTATTCGGCTACGTGTTATGGGTACGGGGGGATACCAAAATGGCCGATCCCGACGATTTGTCCGCGGCTTTTATACTGTATTAGGCGTTTTTTAACCGATTTGGGGACAATTTTCGGGATGCGGCTTATCCACGAATGCGGCTAATATTCGAACGATGACGGTAGTGCTGGATAGAAAAAAAAAACAGGCTTGAATACCCTATTATCAATATTTCATAAAGTAAGCATTAAATTGATAGTAATGTAGAACATTTGTCATTTTATTATATTAGACTGTCAGATATTTATTGTAGGGCCAAGGTTTATCAAACATTAACTGCAATTCTGTCTGTCAGATGTGTTTGTCTGTTTCCTTTTTAAATTCATCTTTTACTGCAGGTCATTGTTTCAAGCTCTGCAAAGAC
Organism: Solen grandis; assembly: GCA_021229015.1. Classification (NCBI taxonomy): domain Eukaryota; kingdom Metazoa; phylum Mollusca; class Bivalvia; order Adapedonta; family Solenidae; genus Solen; species Solen grandis. The sequence continues at coordinate 46,847,884 of CM037779.1, read as the reverse complement.
TACAATGCAAGAAGGTAATCAGTCTACATATTACATATACAACACAGCACCGTTATAACAGTGCCTTTGCAGACCAAGCCCTGCCTTATAATGCAGTAACCTCAGCAAATCCATTATAAAGTTGTATTTGGAGTCAAAATCAAGATATGGCCTTTTCTTGGGTCATGCTGTTTGTATATTGGGTTTAATGTCCCACCAACAATATTTCAGTCATTTATGTCTACTTGAGACATATATAGTGCTGCAACACTGCAGTATCACGCCACAGACATGTGGCATGATACCACACCCAGTCTCATTATTCTTACACTGGGTAACCAGTCCTGAACAACCCTTATATGCTGAGCTCTAAGTACCATAAAATGCCATGTATTGTGCGCATTTTTTTTAACTTAGATTTTGTTTCTGAAAGGGGGGTGCGCACAAGACAAGAGAACTCAATATTTTTGTATTTTCCCAAACTTTACCCCACCCACTAGGAAGCTGCATGGCTAGAGTCTATTTGTATATTTCATGTGCAAAATTGATATGAAAGCTTGATCGTATGTACTAGCCAGTAAAATGTCTTTTTGTGATTTCTATCATGCTTTTGTACAATAAATACCTACTAAATCATTGTTCTCTTTTTCATATTGGTGTTTACATTTTCTTATGCTGCAACTGGATATCCTGTACTGTGCTTTACAATATTAACTAACTGATGACATACAAACAAATGCGATGTTTGCATCAATATTACTGTGACCCCCCCATTAGACAAATAAATCTTTTCCCAACAGTTATTTTATTAATTTAAATTCAATCCGAGGAAATTTTGACATGTTAGTTTCATTTTGGACCGACCTGTTTGGTTCATGATAGTTGTGTACTTCAAATGCCCTTTGTTAAGAGACTTGCAAAAAACGAACTAGAAGGTGTCTGTAGTTTCAGATTATTACTCAAACTATAAGCTTTGACAGGGTAACAATGCAAATGCATGTGGATACTAAAGGTGTGAAAATAATCGCTGCTTTATACCTGACTTGTGGAAGCAGTAGAACATTACCACCTGTTGTGCAATCAACATCCACAAAACAACCGCGAGTAAGCAAAATGGCTGCCTACTCATCGTACAAAAAGAGTTGCGCATTATAGAAGGGAAATACTTTTTTCCAAGGTTTTGAGCCTCAAACAGTGCATTATACATGGATGCACACAATACTTGGCATTTTAAAGTAAGCGAGCTATACCAGTACAAAAGTTTCATGAATTTGGTATACTGTGGCCTGGGATCAAACCTATGGCCTCCTGATTCTTGGGCAGACACTCTAACAACACAGCCACTCGATGCTGTCACATCAGCAAAGATTAGGAGTCAAATATTTGAACTATGTTACCATCATCCTTTGCTATTTTAACAATTAAATATTTATTAATGTATCCAGCATAATGAAGTAAGTAACATGCAATGTAGTAGGCTTAGTAAATACCAACTGAAACTCCCATCTAATAAAATACAGTTTATTGTTCTATGGAGATTATAAGTTTATAAGTAGCTGGACATCGCTATATAACTGAATACTGTCAAAGCAACGGTAAACTCAAATAGTCCAGTCTAGTCAAGTTTATAAGGTTAACCTGTGTTGATTTGCTTGTATTCTTGTTCAACCATTTTTATAATGGTAACTAACTATTCAAAGACAGCTTTAAAACAAAATTGCTGTAGCATCTGCACATAAAGGCTTTGGTTCAAACCTATGGGGGGGCCTCCGTGGCCAAGAGGGTAAAGTCACTGACTTTAACACTCACTCAGCCCCTCACCGCGTGGGTTCGAATCTCAGCAGGGTCGTTCGGATTTTCATGTGAGGAAGCCTTCCAGCTGGCTTGCGGTAGGTCGGTGGTTCTACCTGGATGCCTCCATGCATTTGGGGTCTTCCTCCACCTGTAATTAGCTGGACATTACTATATGACTGAAATACTGTCGAAGCGATTGTAAACTGAAATAGCCAAGTCAAGTCAAACCTATGGTAACTTCATTTAGATAAAAAGCATTGTTGTACAACAATTATTCTACAAGCCTTCAAAATCTTCTAAATGGCTTTATAATGACCATGTGTAATAAGAATCACTAAAAAATACTGAATGACCACAACCAATAAGATTATGTCTGAAGAAATAAGCCTTCTTTGCAGGGAATTCCTTCTGCCATGAGATTATAATCTTTTCCCCAATATGTGGATGAAGCAGCATACTTAGGTATTGGATTAGAGGCTTTATATCAGTATTAAGATCTGTTGATGTATACAGGCAGAAAATACTGTCCTATGAGGGAGCACAAAGCTTCGGTCTATGACAAAGTCTACTGCTGAATGATAAAATAATTGAGTTCTCCCACAATTTCATCACTGAAACCAAGAAAATCAATAGGAATTGAGTTGACACGTTTTCTCTTTTATCTCCATCAAGCAATATTAAAGACACTGGCTAGGCATCCCCATGTTCTCTATGGCTGTAAATTTGGCTGAACATTACGAGAATCTCATGCATTTTTTTTACCAAATTGAATTGAATTGACTGTTATGGCATTGCAAAATCCAAGTTGTATATTAATCTGCCCTTGAACACCATGCACAGCATTGGTAAAAATCGGAACAAAACATGACCCTCAAAAAATAGTGAAAATTGGGCTAGACTGGAATAAAGCAATCTATTGCAGTTTAGGTGCAAATCACATCACTTGAGTCTTGACCTCATTATAGAATAATCTGCACTAGAACTACAAACCTGTGAATAAATGCAAAACAAAACCTCAGGGTATTATGGGCAGGTTTTTACAGGCTTTTTTCATCAAAAGTAGGTCAAAGTCACAGTCAACTGCTGAATGAAGAGATCCATCCACTTAACCCTTTCCCTCATATAGACTCATTTTGACGCACTCAGTAGGCTTTATGTGGTACCTATTGAGTGCATCAAAATGAGTCTGTATGAGGGAAAGGGTAAAAGGATGTAACTTTTCGTTGAAAAACCCGTCGAAAAATACAGCAAGACACTGATATTTTTTTTATATATTTTAACTTCTCTTGATTCATTAATTGAAGTAATTATCAAGCAGAAGAAGGAAACAGAACATGCTCTTTTTTTCACCTAGAATTATAAAGAACACAGGGGGGTCTTTAACTAGTGCAGAACATCAATATCTCTGATTAGTACTAATTTGTGTTGACAACCAGTGAATTGTATACTGTCAGCTAAGTTGTTTTTGCAATCAACTGCCAATTTACCTTTTATTGTATGCCAATCAAGGTACATTGCTGCTTTGTTCGCCAAGCAAACAATTTAGGTGCAAACAATGTGTAATGTAACAGCGAATCAATTGTTTAAGTAGAAAATCTGATTACATATGGAGTCATTTTGTTCAGTCTTTTACTATTGCATGACAACATGGCAAAATACTGCATGCGTAACCTAAATGTGCATGCTTGCTAAGATGGGGGATTTGAAATATTTCACTAGAGTAGATAAAGGAACATCTTTGCATGACAACACTTATGTACATAACTGAAAATCTAATTCCTCTTGACAATAGCCTAAGTCAGACACAATACAGTGCAGCTATATCAACATTATATTTGGAGTTCAAGACAAGATATGGTGTTATTTAAGACCATCAAATAACCTGAAAAAACAAAATATGGCTATTGTGTCCAGTGTTTCAAAGTGTTATATTGGTAAACAAATTTATTTCAGGCTTATTTGTAACAATATTGACAAACACACACAGGAGAAAATCGGAGCTTCAACATTTAAAGGATACAAAATTTGATACTTTAACAGAAATGAAATTTTTGAAGTAAAATTAATTTTAATTAGTAAATACTTACCTGTTATTACTTCAGGTATGTGTCTATTTGTGCACAGCTTCCAAAACAGAGTCCGCAAAATAAACCATTCCCTAAACCCCCTAGTTTACCGGAAGTGTAACCCCCGTTCTCCAATTGTATATGAAGCCATCGAGGGATACAACCGCCAGCAAGCGGGGAGGGAGGTGGGACTCTGTAATAACAGGTAAGTATTTACTAATTAAAATTAATTTTACTTCAAAAATTTCATTTTAATAGCATAAATACGTTACCTGTTATTACTTCAGGTATGACTTCGTCGCTAAGGTGGGAGGTTGCTAACAAAGACCCTTGATTGCAGCGACACCCAAAGTAGAAAACGACCAAAGCCGCCGATGCGTCAGACAGGATGATTAAACTACTGTCTGAGCCACTACAAGTGGACCCAAATCCGCAAGGTTTTGTGATTGGTTAGCCAGTGAGCGGATATAAAAGGAAGAAAACATAGTAGAAGACTTCCAAGAGGCCGCTTTAAGAATATCATCCATGGGGGATTTATTCAAGAAAGCCCAAGAAGCAGACAAAGCACGGAGCTCATGTGGTCTAATTCTTAAAAAGGATAGATCCCTGTCCGAAAGATCCGAATAGGCAAACTTGATAGTTGAGGCTACCCAGCGAGATATTGATGCTGCCGAAACTTCGCCCCCCCCCTTTTATTGGGAGGAAAAGACGAAGACGACGACCCCGTAAAGATTTAACCTTCTGGAGGTAGAACTTCAAGGCTCTAACCAGACAAAGAAGCCGATCAGGATCACCCTAGCGCAAGACCTAGCAAGGCTCGGAATAACTACCGGAGGGGAACAGACCGAAGGGAGTTGGGTTTTCGCAAGGAAACCAGGTTGAAAGCTCAAGGATACAGAGCCATCAGATTTGTTAAAGCGTAAATAGCCTTCCTCAGTAGAAAAGGCATGAATTTCGCAACGACGTTTAGAAGACGCCATTGCTATGAGAAAGACCGTCTTCCATGTTACGTGCAGGAGAGAAGCCTCAGAAAGAGGCTCAAAAGGTGCCTTAGTAAGAGCCAGTAAAACACAAGAAAGATCCCACTTTGGAGTTAACGAACGAGAGACTGGCCTAGACAGTTCAAACGAACGAATAATTTCCGAAAGATAAGGATCCGAACCAAGGGAAGAGGATCTGTGAAACTTAAGAGTGTTCGATAACATGGACCTATAACCCTTGATAGAACTGACCGCAAGTTTTTTCTCGTTAAAAAGAAAAACTAGAAAGTTAGCGATTTCTCTGACAGGAGCTTTGACCGGATTAATCTGCCGTGCGATACACCAATCACGGAAGACCTTCCACTTTGCCTGGTAGACAGATCGAGTAGATTGTCTCCTGGCCTTAGAGATAATAGAGGCAACTGTTGCCGAAAATTTCTTCTGTCTAACTCGCTGTTGGATAACATCCAAGCATGAAGACGAAGAGCGTAAGGATTGTCGTGTAGGACCCTGTTCCGACCTTGTGACAGAAGGTCCGTAACCTGGGGAAGTTCTACAGGATAGTCTATCAGAAGATCCAGAAGATCCACGAACCAAGATCTCGTTGGCCAAAGTGGAGCTATAAGGAGGATCCGGCACTGAGATCGCAGGATTTTCCTTAGAACTAAGGGAATCAGAGAAAACGGTGGAAACGCATAAGCAAATAGATGATCCCAGTTTACAGACAGAGCATCTATCGCCCAAGCCCGGTGATCCGATACCGATGACACAAACAGTGGAAGTTGGTTGTTCAGCCTGGTAGCAAATAGATCGACAGACGGGGACCTGAAAATCGCAAACAGAGTTGTTGCGATCCGAGGAAGTAACTTCCATTCCGAGGGGAGAGGAGAATGCCTGCGGGACAGTTGGTCCGCTAAGACATTTAGACGACCCGGAAGATGTCTGACTTGAATGAGTACGAAGACACCTGACACCAATGAAGAAGGTGCCATGCTTCCATGCACAGAGAAGGCGAGTGCGTCCCCCCTTGTCTGCGGATGTAAGAGACAACAGTCGTGTTGTCTGTAGATACTAGAACAGATTTGCCTCGAATGAGAGGAGAAAACTGTCGTAAGGCTAGTAGAACCGCTTTGAGTTCCAGGTTGTTGATATGAAGAGAACTGTCCCGAGGGGACCAAAGACCCGAGGTTGAAGAGGTCGCATGTGAAGGCGGCCCAGCGGAACAAGATCCGCTGCTGCATTGAGTACACCGAGAAGTGATAGAAATTCGCGGGCTGAGATCGATTGCTGACGCGAAAACCCCCGAACCAGAGTTAGAAGAGACATAATTCTGGGTTCCGGAATTCTGATCCTGTTTAGGTCGGTCAGAAACTGCATCCCGACAAACGTGAAGTTCTGGGATGGGATCAACTCCGATTTCTCGGAGTTGAGGATGAAGCCTAGCCGGAGAGCTAGGTCTGTCACCCATCGAAGTTCGATGAGAAGAGCGACTGGGTCCATGTGAAGAAGAAGCCAGTCGTCGAAATACGCCAGGAGGCGTGAGCCGCGAAAATGAACCCTGGCGACCAGAACCGAAACTATTTTGGTGAAGATTCTGGGGCCGAAGACAGGCCGAACGGAAGGGCCTTGAACTGGTAGACAGTTTGACCATCCGTAAAGCGAAGGTATTTCCTGGAATGAGGATGGATAGATACATGGAAGTAGGCATCCGATAAATCCAGGGAAACAGCCCAGTGACCGGGGAGGACGGCTGCCCTGATCGACGAAGTTGTTTCCATTTTGAAGTGTTCCTTCGGAATGAAGGAGTTTAGATGAGATAGGTCTATGACCGGTCGAAACCCGCCGTCCTTCTTGGGAACCAGAAAGAGATGGCTGTAAAACCCCGGAGAGGTTGGAATCGAGACCCTTTCTACCGCTCCTTTTTTCAGAAGATCTGAAATGGCGAGTCCCAGACGAGGATGATTGGAGGAGAGATGAATGGGAGAGCGTGACAGTGGAGGGGGACGACTGAACGGAACCCGATAACCGTTTCTCACGATAGACAGGACCCATTGGTCGTCGGTGATTGTCTCCCATTGCTGAATGAAATGAGTGAGTCTGCCGCCTACTGGAAGGGGCAGAAACACTCTTCCTCCTAAGCGAACGTCTGGAAGAGGAAGCGGAAGAAAGGACAAGGTCGAGGTAACCTTCGCACCTCTTCCGGGAGGGAGGAGGGGCCGGTTTGCATACTGATGCAGGTAAGGTAGCAAAGACCTCCTGAACAGCCCTGTCCATGGAAAACCGATTGTCGTCTGACTCCTCGTCCTCGTCAGAGAGAGGATTGTCAGTACGAGGTTCGGAATGAGCGCTGGATCGGCGCGAGGTGGACGAAAGAGGCACGTCCTCAGCAAATAAGGAGTCCTCCTCGGAGCATGAAGGGAGATTTCATCCTCCAATTGTCCGCTCGGAGCAGTCCCACTAGTAGGGGGATTGCGAGTAGAGGGAGGGGATCCAGCCTCAGGGCGCGATTGGGGAGCATCCTGAGGGGGAAAGCCCATGAAAGGAAATGGAGGGAAAAAGGGCCACATAGGGGGCTGTGCGGAAGAAGCGCCCTGTGGACCCGAGGAGGGAGGAGACTGAAGGAACAGTCTGTGATCAAGGGTCTCTGGTGGAAGAGAAACCCGATCCCTACTAGAAGAAGAAGGTTCACCCGGCATGACGGGGGAGGAGGCAGAACTGAAATGCCTGGCGTATTCCCCCATCATGTGGGACCACCATGTGGAAGGGTCAAAGGTCTGTGGTTGCGCTGAAACATCCGCACCTTGAACCTTCGAAGACGTGGTGGAGCGTAAAGGGGACCGGTCCCGAGTAGCAGAGCTAGGGGACCGGTGACCGGAAAAACCCGGGGAACGGTTGTGGGACCGTTTCTTGGGCACCCTTGAACATGGAGGAGGAGGTGGCCGAAGCGGAGAAACCGCATGGCTACCTGAGGAAAAACTCGAATCCGAATTCTCGGACAAAATCGGCGAAGACCGGCGACCCACACGTCTAGCGTGATGAGCCGACCTGGCCGTTGATCTGTGGAGATCTCTTGCCGATGACCGGTGATGACCGGTCTTGGGTCTCTGAGACCGATGATGACCGGTGACCGGTGATTGATGACCGGTGAATGATGACCGGTGACCGGTGCCGTGACCGGTGCCGGTGCCCGGCCGGCCCTTCCGGCCGGGGCAGACCTGACCGGTGACCGGTCGTGAGCTTTGCTATGACTACGATCACGTACTTGACCGGTCATGCCCGGTGACCGGTCGGAGTAGTCTCCTTGACTGCTCCCCTGGGGCTGACACAAGGAGAGCCGGGCAGGGAGCCAGGAGATGAAGGCGGCCTCTTCGGAGAGGGGCGGGAAGCCTTCTTCCTGGGAGGGGGAGAGGGACTCCGACCCCCAGCAGCGCTGAACCCGGAGAAGGAGGAGGAAGATGAGGCCTTCCTTTTCCGGGAAGAGTAAGACCGACGGGAGGAGGCTTTCTTCCATATCTCGTCTGTCCACGAAGCGCAAACGGTGCAGGTGTCGACCCTAGAGCACCCTGAACATGATAGGCAGGACTGATGGGAATCCCAGGACGCCTTGACATGTCCGCAGGAACCCCGGGACTGCGACATAGTAAATAGCAATACAAAAGAACAATGTATGCAAAATAAAAGACGGGAAGACCGAAGAAAACCCGTACAAAGAAAAATCTCGAAACGAGACAACAGTATATACAAAATCAATATAATAAAACCAGTGTCACGGGAGCCGAAGCACGGAAACCCGTGACACAAGGCAAAAGGTCCTGATACGGGACGGAGATTGGGAATTCTACACGTATATAGAATAAAACCAAGAGAACAATATAAACAACACAGCCGAGGCTATGAAAAGATAAGAAAGGAGAGCTGTAGCGCACAGAAGCTATCAAGAAAGGGACACACAAGGTTACCCACTGAAACTCGATGGCTTCCAAAACACAATTGGAGAACGGGGGTTACACTTCCGGTAACTAGGGGGTTTAGGGAATGGTTTATTTTGCGGACTCTGTTTTGGAAGCTGTGCACAAATAGACACATACCTGAAGTAATAACAGGTAACGTATTTATGCTATTAAAATGAAAGGCAGGACTGATGGGAGTCCCAGGACGCCTTGACATGTCCGCAGGAACCCCGAGACTGCAACATTGTAAAAATCAATACAAGAAAGAACAATGTAAGCAAATAAAACGGGAAGACCGAAGAAAACCCGTACAAAAAAAAATCAAGAAAAATAATACCAGTGCCACGGGAGCCGAAGCAAGGAAACCCGTGACACAAGGCAAAAAGTCCCGATACGGGACGGGGATTGAAAATTCTACACGATATAGAATAAAAATCAATAAAGAACAATATAAACAACACAGCCGAGGCTATGAAAAGAAAGAAAAGGAGAGCTGTAGCGCACAGAAGCTATCAAGAAAGGGACACGCTAGGTTACCCACAAAACTCGATGGCTTCCAAAACACAATTGGAGAACGGGGGTTACACTTCCGGTAACTAGGGGGTTTAGGGAATGGTTTATTTTGCGGACTCTGTTTTGGAAGCTGTGCACAAATAGACACATACCTGAAGTAATAACAGGTAACGTATTTATGCTATTAAAAAAAAGTATGGAAACCATGAATAACATTTGCTTATTTTTCTTGTGAATTGTACTTTTTTCACATAAGATCATAGAAAATTACAGAGCTAAAAATAAAGTATGAAATAAAATATAATGCATTATTAAAAACAACAACCGGAGATATTCTCTATTTCAGTAAGAAACCAGTGGTCCATTGGTTGTGTGTTTACTGCCTATTGTGGATATTCAACTGTTCACTATTGCAATCCTTTACCTCATGAATATTCATATAAATATTTATGACATCATGACTATCAATTTACATGACTTAAAATGTCATAATGATGTAACAAATTATTTTCTTTACAATACAACTGTGTAGAATCTGATGAGCAAATTCTGCTTAGTCAAACAGCTCCTTGACTGTCTAATTAGGGTCTGCTCTGTTTGCCAATGCATCAAAATGAGTTTATATAAGGTAAAGGATTATGTCATTAAAATAAAATCTGGCATAACTCTCTTGCTTGTTGCTCAAAAAGACATGATCTTACAATAAAATTAACAGATATTCTATTTATTTCGTGCTATTATAATCCCTTTTTATATCTGTTTTCTTCCCCTCTCTCTCATCTATAATTTCCCAGTTGGAGCCTCAAAAATACAACTTATCATCATCCACCAATTTGACATCATTTTCTTCTTTGGATAAAATTATTTCTCAGCTGTTTTCTTTTTTTTCACCAAGCATGTAATGGATGTTAGAACCAAAACCATTTTATGGTACAAAAAGTGTCTCTTAACAACCAATACATCCTGAAAACCTGAGATTATTCCTCTGAAAATCTTTATTTTCTTGGAGTAGGAAGTTGCGTAGACCTTTCAAAGTGCAAACAAGGACCTTTTTTAATGTCATGTACATTTATATATTATAGGTGTGTCGTACATCACACATTTTTGTGACACATTATGCTACTCCCCAGTGTTTAGTGTCTCATAGATAACCGATGGCGACATCTACGTAGGTTAGGCAGGCTAAAAAATCAATGTTGTAAAATGAAGTCTGTGTCATTAATTTGGAGGTCATAGTAAATTGGAGCATTCAGAAGCGTTTTTTTTTCCTTGGAAAAAATATTCACAAATTAAAATCGTTACCCTGTTTAAATGCCCCCTCTAATTAAGGACCAACCCAGCCCAAACAAATTTGTTGAGAAAAATCAGGCAACCATTCCAGGTACTATGTTGCCAATCCTTGCTGAGAAAAATCAAGCAACTATTCCAGGTGCCATGTTGACACAAATGGATCCAATCCTTGTACAAACAATAATACAGACTTAACCTTTAATCCTACAATAAAGTTATATCCAAAATGAAACATGCCCTTAATTAACAGTCTTCTAAGCAAGTCAGAATATGGGGTTGGGGAATTTCACCAGAACTCTGTTTTGCAACCTTAGATTTATATGGTGGCCATGACAGAACATAGAAATACTCATGAACCCTTGGTATAATAAATGTTTATCAGCATCATCAGAACTTGATAATTTACATTTGTTTCTATGCTTCCTTCAGGGGAAAAACCCTATCTTCTTCTATAAATTAACTCCCTTTTTCCTTTAAATATTTTCTGTCCAGAACCACATGTGAATCTTGAGGAAAATGTGCAACATAAAAAACAACAACGGTGTGAAGAAGGAGAAGTAATAGTGTAATAACAATTGGGCAACATTTACAGACATCAAAGTTATACTTTTCACATACACTAGATTTTCCTAGAAAAACCAACAAGACTAGAAATCATCAGTGTCTACTAAAAATGGCTGCCCTCAACTTTAGGTTATTAAGTGCTGTTAATCTGATAGGACTTCATGAATTTTTATAATGAAAATGTTCATGCTGGTGAACAATTCCTGCTAAATATTGTGACACAAAAAATATATGTCCCCTATCTCTCTTTCAAAGTGGGGACATTAAATCTAAATCTGTTGGAACACTTATGATATCAAGACATACAAAAATTTTCTTTCAAAATTTCATCAATGGGACAACAGTCCTGTGAGTGTTTGGTCAAGTGTTCCTTGTTGCGTTGCAACTTGACCTCTTCAAGCTAACCCTGGGCAGTAATTACCATTTAATTGACAATTCTTGTAGCGCCACACATTATTTCAAACCATGCACAACAATTGTCAAGAAGTCCTAGTCATTAAATGGCTGGGAAAATGGACACAAATCTTTTCTGCACATGTCGATGAGTGCCTTTCCGTTTTTTGAAGCAGCATCTCCAGGACCGACTGTTAGGCAATGTCTGAAAAAATGCAGCATTGATCAATAACACTTGAGACAAAGATTGTGACGTGGGTAATCTGTGATTACAGGTTAATATGCTAGAAGTTTTAAGCCATTTATCTTATTTGTCTTTCAGAGCCTCTGTCATAGTCAGTAAAGACATTGCCGATGTACCCTGAGATAGAAATAATACAAAACAGAAACTTAACTGACTATACTTCTAAGAAACATCCCATAATATTGCATTGGGGGGCATAATTTTCAACAGAAACAATAGCACCTTCTATGAAAGCAACTCAGAAGAAAATAGAAATGACAACAATGATGGGTATGATGATGATACAAATACATTAATCTGTTGCCCTTGATGATGTTGACAAAGAAGTAAAGGAGTTTATCTTGTAGTAAACATAATTTTAAGTTGTAGTTATTGATATGAACCTTTCAAGTGTTAACATATGAATTCAAACTGGATTACAGGCTGTCAAAACAGAACACTGGAATGATGGGTAGTCAATGGTTGACCTGATTTACACAAACACAACAAGGTTTTGTTTTTGATGATGTTGACCATAGCATTTGACCATAGCCAGAAAATAAAAAGCTAGGGCTTAAATTGTTACTGCTAAAAACTGGAAAAGTGCATTAGCCACAGCAGTATGGAATTTGATCAAGTTTAAGTGAGTAACTTCTCTTTCATTGTGCAGGTGAATAAGACTCAAGATCATAGATAAGATGTTTGTACAAATGTGTATCCTTTTATGTACTCAAAATATCTTTTCTGATAAATGTTGGGCCAATAAAATAGAGTTCACATCTTAGCACTTGTGACAGATGGGATCCATTATTGGAAAAAGGCCACAATAATGTGCCCATTTGGTTTGTGTATTATATACCCATAAGTCACATGACCGGCAGGTATAGCATAATGATGGTGGTCAATGGAATGACTTGCCAACTTACGCTATGGTCACATCAAGGCTACCATGTTTTTCCTTCAAAAGTGGGAATATTCATATGGAGTCCGTTAAACTCGCACAAGCATTATGAGACTTTATTTGAGTTTTTGGACTCTTGTGAAGTCATGCCAACTTTAACTTGGGGGTTATAAGTTTGCAAGTTCTTGCAGGAATTTCTGACTGACAGCCACGTCATCAACTACTCTCAAGAGTGCTGTGAAAATAGGACATCTACAGATGCTTGTGCAGATTTTAGAGCCTTTCTGTGGTCCAAGAACTCTTACCTTGCCCACACGAGTTCAAGGATGTACAATGCCTGGACATCCTATGAACCTGTGCGACATCATTAAATGCTCCCATATTTGAAAACACTTTGCGGCAAACATACAATGCCAGCAAGGACTCTGTAGGAGTTTTCTTCTCAACTTTTTCAGATATTCAGAGCCATATATACCTGTCCCCAAAACTGCAGTATCCTCATTCACCATAGCAATACCTCCAAAGCAATTAAGACACCTGTACCTGAGGTCAGCTCTCTTACATGCTCACAGGGGATGAGATGTGATCCTTGTGGCCCTGATTGCAGAACAGGAGCAGCAGGCCAGAAAACAATGCTGAAAACGTTCATACAGGGTGAGGCCCTGGATACTTCACAGTGCTTGGGCAATACCACACCTTGTGCAGAGCTCATACGAGTTTGTTGAACTTGTGTAGTGGCCACAAGAGATGGTATGAGCTTTCTATGAGATTCACATAAGCTCAGCATGAATTCTTACATCCAAATCTTTATCTGATCATGCAGTCTCTTAGCCTAATGACCACTACCACGGACATTATACAATTTTTGCAAGAAGTCAGAAGACAACAAAGTTCAACATGCAGACCACTTTCTCTGTGAGCTAAAATGTCACTGAAATAAAAACAGCTAATACTTCTTTCAGTTTCTTTTTTTTCCTAGAATTCAAAAGTTGATTTTCCAACTGAACTATTTTGTTTCAACCATCAAATCATTCTTAATGTTGGACAGTTTGTGTGTGTGCAAATGCATGTATACACACACACACACAGACTATAAAATTAAAGAAACTACCCAAATCATAAATTTTCAATCTTATATATTTTATTTTCACATCTACAACAATCAAAGTCATGAGGTAAAAAATTTGGAATTTGGAAAATACCATTTCCACAAGCTAGCACAAACAAGGTGTTTTTTGCGAATTATAAGTTGAAAATGGGCCATAACTGTGCCAAAAATATATGGATTTTGCATTAAAAATTTAAACTGACCTCCATTTTATTAGGATAAACAAGTGGACCAAATACTTTTCAAATATGTCAACCCATTCATGAGCTATCCCACAGAGAAGGTGTTTTTTTTCTTTCAAATTTTTAGTTGAAAAAGGGCCATAACTTTGTCAAAAATTTACAGATTTTATGTCAAGTTTGACCTTCATTCATTTTGGATAAATATGTGTACCAAAATGTATTTACATTTTTCAATCGGTTTAGAAATTATCACACAGACAAGATGTTTTTTTTAGCTAATTCTAAGTTGAAAAGGGGCCATAATTGTGTCCAGATTTTAAAGAATTTGCCCAAAATTGATCTTGACCTTCATTTTTTGATAAATGTGTACCAAACACTATCAAATCTATCATCCTGTTCCAGAGTTAGCGTGCAGAAACTAAAATTTGACGCCGCCCACTTGCCCATCCATCAAAAGACATATCTCCTTGAGGACTTCGTCCCAGCGAGCTTTAAACCTGTGAGAACTTGCAGATCAGTCTGAGTTCTTAATTTCTGCAAGCTCCATGTGACTGATGTGAGTGAAGCATTAATTATATATGGAATCAGTATACCGTGTGATGGTTTTAAAAAATTAACAGTTTTCTGTCAGGACATGCTTGTATATCAGCAAGTTTTCTTGTTTCCATAAATAAAGGAGATCAGACATAAAATTTTGAGTTGAAGAAAAATTTCAATTTGAGAACTTTTGTAATCTGCAGGCCAGTCTGAGAATGGTTTTTAAGGTTTGAATGGAGTACATGAATGGTAGAGAGTGTCAATATACTTTTCATGACCAAGTTCCTGTCCGTCCCTGTCAATTACACACCCAGTCTCTCTCGATAAGTCCTCCTCCCGCTCTCTAACATGGCTGCAACATGACACAACATGGTGTTTACATTAAGACTCCAACTTGATGTATGTGAGACCTGATGTGATATTTGTGATGTATAGCCTTCTGTACCACTCTGTTACGGAAAGATGAAACCTACAGTCGATTACTACCGAGATAAACATGTGTCAATTCCAACAAACCCACGCTTAAAACCCCTCGTCAATCAAGATGTCCAAGTTGTCATTGATCTAGCCTCAAACCACTTATGTGTTCATGCCAATATATAGTTTACATAGCTCAAATCCAAGGGAAAAATCTCATATATGCCTTTTTTCCAAGAGAATTGACAAAATTATGCGTTTTTTTAAAATTGGATACGGATAATGCTCAAGATTTGTGTCAGGCTGTAGAAATGATGTTTGTAATGGCATTAGATATATATGTGATATCTACTTTTTCATTTGTGCACAACAGGTCAATATATCTTAGTTATAGGATTTGTAAATTAACCCCATTAGACTGAAGATTACTGAGCTTATGAAGGCTGTATGTGGGTTTTGCTACAAAATGGTAATGTTTTGAAGCATGTGGGTATGCTACACTGTAGTATGTTACTATTTATAAATTGGAAAAATGTTCACTACACATGGACAACACAGCTTTGCACCAAAGTCACTGAGTCAGGGGCTACATCTCATAATGTTTCACAGATCTGTGCAACACGAGATTTTATGGTAGACAGAAGGAAGGTTGGACAGACAAACAGGAACAAATCTCTCTCTCTCTCTCTCTATATATATATCCCCCCTTCCAACTTTTCAAGTTTAAAGCAGTGTCTATGTAATCTATTGCTTTTATATTTACAATCTAAGTTTCACAAATAATACAAGGGGCTGCCATGGCCGAGCGGTTACAGTCGTGGACTACAAATCCCTCAGCCTCTCAACGCTGTAGGTTAGAATCCCGGTAGGGACTCCGGATTTTTCATGTGAGGAAGCCTTCCAGCTGGCTTGCAGAAGGTCGGTGGTTCTACCTGGGTACCTCTGTGTACTCGGGGTATTCCTCCACCTGTAATTAGCTGGACGTTGCTATATGATTGAAATACTATCGAAGCGACGGTAAACCCCAATACAACAAATAATACAGAGAAAAACTTTTGAATGAAAATTAATGATCAAATAATCTCAAATGTTTTGCTATCGAAAGGGTTAATATCAGACGGATGGTCATTTGGAGCAGAAGTTAATTTATGCATCAAAATTCAAAATAGATCAAATTAATTTTTTTTTTCTCTGTATTTTATTTATAAATTAAATAAAAAGACCATATAAATTGCTGGCTCATATTGAATCTCATTAGATTCATATTAAGGTAAAGTCCCTGTAATGGTTCTGCTACATTTCAGACCTCATATGTGGTCCAAAAAAACAAATTAACCCTAGTGTGGGACCAATTTTGACCCCAGGGCCATGATCTGAAAACTTAGTTCAGGTCCACAAGGCCATGTTACATACTAAATATCTAAACCCATGATCTTGTGGTTTCTGACAAGGATATCTTATAAAAATCTTTCCTATGTAAGTCTATGTTAAATAAAGTGAATCAAACTTGGTAGATGTCCATAAGGCAAAGATACACACCAAATATCTAAACTTCAGGTCTTTTGATGTCTGAGAAGATGATTTTTCTAGATTTTCCTATTTAGGCCTATGTAATATCAAGTGACCCCTGGGGCAGGGCCAATTTTGAACACAGAGCCATGATTTGAGCAAACTTGGTAGATGTCCAAAAGGCAATGTTACAGACCAAATATCTAAACTCCTGGCCTTGTAGTTCCTTACAAAATTTTTTTTATAGAAATTCCTATTTATATGCCTTTGTAAAATTCAAGTGACCCATGGGGTGGGGCAAAATTCGACCCAAGGGCCATGCTTTGAACAAACCTGGTAGATGTCCACTAGACAATGCTACACCAAATATCTAAACTCCAGGCCTTGTGGTTTCTAAGAAGAAGATTTTCTAGTTTTTGGGTTGTTTTTTTCAGACATACGCCTTTGTAAAACCAAGTGACCCCTGGGGCGGGGTCAATTTTAACTCCAGGGTTATGATTTGAACAAACTTGGTAGAGGTGCACTGGACAATGTTACACACCAAATATCTAAGCTCTAGGCCTTTGCAGCAGAAGATTTTCAAAGTTTGCATTTTAAATCTATTTTTAGCTCCTGTGACCTACTTTTTCAACAAATCAAAATAATTTGAACAATCTTGACAGAGGGCATCATAAGGATGATTCCTGTGAAGTTTGGTCAAAATACATTAAGCAGTTAAGGAGGAGATGTTTAAAGGAAATTGTTGATGCAGATGCACGGACGCACGACAAAAGGCGATCACAAAAGTTCACCATGAACATGTTGTGCTCAGGTGAACTAATAAAAACAAAAATATGCCTTAAAGAAGTAGTAAAGAACTATATATATATGAAAATCAAATTTATTTATTCATGTTGAACATTAACATTATCACATGATCTTATGAAAAAAAAATTGGCATGTCCCTAAGTACTGGGACACTTTTTGAAAAATTATTTTTCGACACTGCTTAATATTTAAGGAAATCATGCAATTGCTTCAATTTCATGTTTTCCCCAAAACTGAAAAGATAATAGTTGGACAAGCTTTATACCCTTTCTTAAAGTTCATCCTGAATATGTCCTGATATTTCATGAACTTTCAAAACAAGAGTGACAAGATGGCCCTGTGTTGCTCACTTGAGTAAGATTGATGTTAAACACATCCTGATGACCTACTTTTTTATCCTACTGACCCAATTTCTGACTCAATTGAGATTTTCTTTAGTTTGGGCTAAACATGTGACTTCTTGAGTGTTTCAAGGTTTTCCTAAAAGTTGCCCTGATTTCCAACTTTTTGACCCCACCTGACCCAGTTTCATGCCATATTTTATGTAAATACAAATTATGACCAAGTTCCATGAAGGTTGGGACAAAAGTGGCATCTTTAGTATTCACCAGGTCTAATGACAAATTTTTTTTAAGATTACCTTAGCTGATGAACTACTTTTTCACCCAGTGTGACCCAATTTCGAAATCATTTGAGATATCATTGAGACAAATATTCTAAGTTTTATGAAGATTCAGTCAAAATGTAGCATCTAGTAGGTTTTTGGGAGATTAAGCAATGTAAACTCATTTTTGACCCCTTGTGACTCAATTTAAAACTCATCCAGATATCATAGAGACAATCATTCTGGCCAAGTTTTATGCAGATAGGGCAAATAAGTTGTTGATGATGGATGACAGATGAATACCTATTCTAAAGCTCAAATGCTCAGGTGAGCTTAAAACTGCTATTTTTTTAACTAGATTATTTCCTGTCTTTTCTTTAAAATAAGTTTATGATTTAACTGTGTCAGATATAGCGCTTTTATTCATATATAACATTATTATATCATCCATATTTTATATTAAATGTGACTACTCTCTGTTATTTGAGAGTGATTTATTATGGTCCAAACACAACTTTATGAAGTACTTGGCTTGAAACCTGTCAAACATGGGAAGCTTTTCTTGTTCAAGTAATGAGATACAAATGCAAGTTCTTCAAATTTCAGAGTGGGCAGTTCCCACGATGGCATCTGATCAAAATGGATGTTATCATAGTTATGCATTCTTTATTCATTCCTAATCCAAATTCATAAATTTATCAGCAGCTTCAAAAATGCTGTAGTGCAATGTAATTATGTAATTATATTGTAATTACAGATCGACATAGGCTGTTTTAAATGTAATTTCTATGGTTACTTGCAATCATTACCAAGCTAATATTTTTTCAATATTTCAAGTTTTCATTTTCTTCCACTTTTCTTTTATCTTTTAGATTCTCCAACATGTGTGATGTGCCAATTACAAATAGGAAACAAGATGAGTGGACTCAGACAGACAAAGAATTTAAACAAATAGGGCGACAACCATGGCAAGCATTGTAGGCTCAAATCTCTCCCCATAGCACCACCAGAATTAGGTCACTTAACATGTATTTAATCAGAAAATATTTTGCAACCTTAAAGTTTAATGAGGTAAAATTGCAAAGCATATTGGGCATTTAAAAAGAGTCCTATAGTATGTCATTTCATATAACTATCACTCACTGAAAGCATTGTCTTTAAATCAATTTTCCTCATTTCAGCAATTTCTTTTATGAGATTTTGAGCTGATCATTTGTGCAAAATATAATAAATTCTGGCCATCTATTTCAGGGAAGAATTTTCTATTGAGAGTAGCTGACCGCCTTTATATTAGAAACTGATCAACTTCATTTAAGCAACCATGATGGATGGCCATGAGGAGATCATTAAATTTTGTGCAAAATGAAATTCAAACCTGAGCACTGGTTTTTAAAGATTAAGATCTTTTAAATCTTTTGTAACAAGCATTCTGAAAGTATTGCTTAGGCAATACTAAGTCCCCTACCCGCAAATAGAAAACTAAGAACCCCTGCCCCACTTCATGCTGCAACTCAAACTTGATCTGTAGCTCATGGTGGTAGACTCACATACCGAATATTAGATCAATATCTGCAAGTGTTTAGAAAAAAATCCAGAAAAATGCTATTTAAAGAAATTTTCTAAGTCCAAGGCCTGTAATTTCGTAAAAAATCAGTGGACTAGAACAAAACTCGCACTTGATCTGTAGCTCATGGTGGTAGACTCAAATATAAGGTTTGAAAAAAATCGGAAAATGCTATTTTAAAAAATTTTCTAAGTCCAAGGCCGTAATTTCGAAAAAATCAGTGGACAGGAACAAAACTCAAACTTGAACCTTGGACTTCAGCTCTGGAGAGCCTTATTACAAAATGTTCTAATAATAATTCTGTACATTCATTACCAACGCTCTTTTCCATAAGCAGATGCCCTTATTATTGGTGGTCCCATCCATAAGTAGGTGCCTCATTACCAACATTCCCATCCATTAGGTAAGTGCCTCATTACTGACATTCCCATCCATTAAGTAGGTGCCTCATTACTGACCCATCCTACTGACATTCCCATCCATTAAGTAGGTGCCTCATTACTGACATTCCCATTCATTAAGTAGGTGCCTCATTACCGACATTCCCATCCTTTAAGTAGGTGCCTCATTAATGAAGTCCCATCCTTCCCCCATAAGTGGGTGTTTTAGGTGCCTCATTAAGAGTTCCCCATTGTTCATTACTGATTAATTAGCAAGTGCCAAACAAATAGGCATGTGTCTCATTACAAAATGTTCTATCTTTTCTTTTCAATGCTCTTATCCATAAGCAGGTGCCCTCATTGTTGATATTCGCACCAAGCAAGGGAATTCAGGTGGCATCATTACTGATGGTCCCATACATCAACAGGTGCCCTTACTCCCCAACCAACCCCCAAATAAGCAGGTGCATTACATATTGCTGATGTTTGTATCAATGCCAAAAACACAGGAGGGATGAATTTAGTACTGCAATAAATTGTCACAGATACCCAATTTCTTTCTTGAACAGCAGTATCAAAAACTGTTATATTATTAAACAGATTTTGTCCTTTGAACTTCACTCATAAATTTGTTAATCTCATTTGATTGATTTTTTTTTGACAGACTGATCAAAGAGTCCCTGATCACAGAGTCATCTGTTTATGTTAGAAGTAATCAAATTCCAGGAAGTTACATTTAAATCTAAAGATGGACCCATAAATTTGTATCATAATTGACTTTATTCAGAATAAATGAATAAATTCTTCTAGTGCATACCTTCATTTTTCCTTTCCATAAGCTAAAGATAATCTTTTTCTCATCAATTTCAGCATGGGTATAGCTATTTATGAGCCAATAGAGATGAACATGGCAGATTGGATCCCCAATGTTCGGGGAAATATCTCTTTTTATGAAGATTTATCTCTTTGATGAAGATCAATGAATCTAATTGTCTTTCCAGTCTCTGAGTCCCCTCCAATACTTGACCCACAAGGCTATATTCTTTAACTTGAGTTCCTTTAATAAATGTCATAGAAACTACTGCTAAAGACTGTTTGCATTAAATAATGTTCTAAATAAAAGCTCAGTATCATGATCAAGGGGAAATATTTTGTTTTCTAAGAGTTTTATGTGGGAAAAATTACCCATCTATCAAAAATGTAAGCTGTAATTGTTAGAGGGGAATTAGTTGTTAGTGCAAAAAGAGTTCAATGGAACTGCTGTATCTGATCAAATAAGGAAATCACTTGGATTTCAACTGATTCTTTAAGTTAATGACTCAATTCCATGAAGTCTAATCAAGGATAACTGGGTTATGATTTTAAAATTCTATTTTATCTCTCTGTTGGATTCTAGCTGTCTATAAAACAAGAGATTAAAAAATGATAGATCTTTATAGCTTGTACAAACAATTTCTGCTTTCTCATTATTGGTGAAACCTGTAAGTGCAAATTCTTTTTATCTGACAAACTTACGCCAGGGGCAGTGCTGTTTGACTCATGATACTTTTTAGCTTACCTGAGCACAACGAGCTCATGGCGAGCTATTGTGATCGCCTTTTGTCCGGCTTTCGTGCGTGCATGCCCGCCCGCATCCGGCATCAACAATTTTCTTTAAACAACATCTCCTCCTTAACCACTGGGCCAATTTTGATGAAACTTTACAGGAATGTTCCTTGGGTGATGCCCTTTCAAAGTTGTTCAAATTATTTTATTTCATGCAGAAATCTGTTTGCCATGGCAACAGAAAGAAATAAAATATGAACATTTTGAAAATCTTCTTCTCCAAAACTACTGGCCAGATTTAAGTTAATTGGTACAGATGTTCCTTAGGTCACTCTCTACCAAAATTGTTCAAATTATTTTTATCCTTTGAAAAACATGGCTGCCAGGGGGCGGAGCTTGTTTTCCTTATATGTATGTAGAAAAAACTGCAAAAATCTTCTTGGCCAAAAGTACTGGATGGATTTCAAAGTTATTTGTCACA